>CM038625.1:42672214-42797214 GCA_021554675.1 Leuciscus idus
TACAGTGAAACTTACTGTAATTATTACATTATTTGAAATTATGAAGTGCACTTTGAAAAGTGTTTAGAATCAGTCATGAAAGTGTGCTCTCTTTAAGTGGCCTTTTATTTTATTAATATCATATAATCTGCAAGCATTTTCTAAAATATGCGTTTAAGATGTTAAGTACACTACAAGTGCACATTCAATACTTTTAAGCGCACTTCTTTTTCACAAGTGACCCTTGGGATTTGAAATGTACCTTTTTTTTATTGAATTTATTTTAGAAAATAGTCTGGAAAATCAGTGTGAAAGTACAAAGCGCATCAAAACAAACTCTTGTATTTTACCAGATGTGCCAATTTAGCTCTTGTGGTTTTTAGTGGAAATATATGTCTGGATCTCGGCAGAGGGTTTGAACAGTCATAAAGGGATACTTCCTTCCTAGCGGTTTGTTGTACAGAGTTACTAGGACTTAATTGTCTATTAATCCTTTCCATTTGTGTCCAAGATCATTTGTATCAGTGTGGCGCACATCTACCAAATCTTAGTACCATGTACCAATACTTTTGACTGTCGGTATAAAGCCTGGTCCACATCGCAGTCCATTCTAGCCAAGAACTGCCCACTTAAATGGATAGACAACAGATTATTTAGTTTTTACAGTTTGTGTCATTTAGGGGTGAGTAAATCTGAAATCTTATGAATTCATAATGAAATACATTTAGACTATCTTTGACTAAATGTGGTGATAAACCAATAATATTCAGATATATAAATAAATGTTTATATATACACACATTATATATTTTGGGCTTTTTAAATGTCAAACTTATGGATTCAAGCAGAAATCCAGGAAATCCAAAAGTATTAAGAACTTTAGTGTAAGGGTAAAAATAGAAAAGTTTTTCCTTTGTGTTTTTGAAAAGTTTCTTGTATAGGTGACAACGTTTTCAAGATGACTAAAAACGCTGTATTATTTATGTCAGGCCAATGGTGATGTCGCTTTGTAAAAAAAACATTACGCACCTATAGACTTAAAGCATAACTCTCGCCAAAATGCAACCTAGGGTCTTTTTGTTAATCTACCCGAGGCAAACTTTCGTTTAAAAGCATAATTAGAATGGAAACGGCACTTTTAAGTTTGACCGTATTTTCGTTTTCGGTCAGATTGCCTTGTGAATGGGAGTGAATGGGGCACGACTATGATAGCATCAAAAATCGCTATTTTTAAAACACTAAGAAGGCTCGACACAACATGAAACTGTGCTGGAAGTATCACCAGGGGCTCTACTCATGAACTCCAGCATTGAGAACATTGTTTGTGTACACAGAGTTTACTAAAAAGAAAGATTTTGAACAACTCACTGTATCTGTTGTTGTTTCCGGCCGCCGCCATTTTGACAGTCAAAAATAGTCGATCTCCAAATGCGAATGAACTGACTCTGAATTTTAGTATTGTTTCTTATATGAGGATCCTTTTTCAAATACAAGGTCAATATTGATTTTCACTAACGACAAAACAACAAATTATCCGTGAATTTATATTGAACTAAGCTTTAGGAGCTTTCCATCTTTACCCTCCTCCGTTACGTTGCATTCGGAGATCGACTAGTTTTGACAAACAAAATGGCAGCGGCCAGAAACAACAACAGCAACAGTGAGTTCCGTTCCAGTCCAAAATTGTCATACCCTTCACTTGCTAACTTCCCTCCGTCTCGTTCACTCGGATGTACATCATTGCTTACGTTGCACGAGTGCCCACTACGGAAACTGCAATGGGCTGAACTGGAACGTCCTAAGCCCTTGATCACTTGGAATCAGCAGTGGAGTTGATTTATTATTAAAAAAAAAATTCCCTTTAAGAATTTGTTTAATGCAGCATCCAAATGTTTATAGGTGTGTTTGGGTTGTTTTAAATTAAAAAAATTATAATTAATATATCATAGAGTTGTCTGTTGTGGTGGTGATTAGACGAGACCTGTGGTGACGTCACAACCGTACTGCATTGTGGGACATATAGGTGCCTGAAGTGTACATTTGAAGTAGACTCGCTCCCTCTGTCAAAATCGAGGGTATGAGGGTCTGTCCATATAAACTTCCCTCATTCACTTCACGAAGTGGAACGCACTTCAAAATGGCGGCAGGGATTCCCCCGAGGGGTATTAAGAACCCTAAGTGCTTAGGGAAGTTCCCAAGTGCGTGTCTAAAAGTGGACAGGAACGCAGCCTTGTTCAAAATCTTTCTTTTTAGTAAACTCTGTACACAAACAATGTTCATGTTTAGAGCCGCTGGTGATACTTCCAGCAAAGTTTCATGTTGTGTCGAGCCTTCTTAGTGTTTTAAAAATAGCGATTTTTGATGCTATCATAGTCGTGCCCCAAGCACTCCCATTCACAAGGCAATCTGACCGAAAACGAAAATACGGTCAAACTTGAAAGTGGCGTTTCCATCCTAATTATGCTTTTAAACGAAAGTTTGCCTCGGGTAGATTCACAAAAAGACCCTTTAGGTTGCATTTTGGCGAGAGTTACGCTTTAATACACATGCGCATGACGTCACCGTTTTTACAAATTCACGTTTTTGTAGTTTTCACAGAAATGAAAATGGTCTCTGTGTGCAGTAAAAGGAGAAGTGACGAGATGTGCAAGATGAGAGAGGAACAGGCCTGGACTATTTATATTGGTGTTTTTATTATGTTTATATGTGGCAGTCGTCCGTGAGGGGCTGAAGCCTTAATTTTGTTTTGTAGTTTGTTTATTTTGAGATTAAAGTTTCTTGAACGTTCGCCAGTTCCCGCCTCCTTTTTCCTTTATCAACAAACCTCGCTACAGTATCGTCTTCAGGCCCCCAAAACAACGTTGTTGTGCAAATGAACGGTTTTTAATCAAAAACTGCCATGTAAACGGCCACTAATAATGTTATTTTATTAAATATACTTATATCACACATAAATTCAGCCCTCGCGGGGGTTTGATTGACAGGCGATCTGACCAATCATAACGCCGAATCAGCCATTTTGTCCGACAAGCAAACCATGACAGGAGAGTTAGTAGATTAACGTTGGTGGACTTGAACTTTAAAAACTGTGTATTGACGTCTTTCAGGGGTTGAACCAACATACCTCCTGATGTTCATTCATGTTTAATTTTTGCTATAACAAGTAGTAAAAATATGATCGCTTGAACCAAGGCGCCACAGCAATGTCACGACACATTAAAGAGCGCCAAAATGGTATTTATTGATTGTCTTAAAAAATTACAAGCTGAGACTTTGTTTTATACCAAAACTAACCTGCTTTGTGTGTTGTACAACACCTAATATATATATATATATACTTTCCTTTATACATTCATAGCAATTTTAAGTTGTGATATTAAAAATAATAATAAAACATACATATGAGTGTTTTTTAATGGAATTTTGAAATGTCTTTATGGCTCATGGACGTCTTTTTTCCCCTGTTCTCTTCAGCGCTCCCCATTTAACAAAGAGCAAAGTTTACAGCCGGCGCTCAGATTGTTTGGGGTCTAGCTTCTGTTTTCTGTCAGCTCTTTTCCATGTACCTGTTTCAGCTGAACTTGACACGCAGCTGCACAATGATTCATACACTCGGTACTAATGTGCAACAATTCTATAAATTCAGATATGAGCACGTCAGGGAAGGTCTGGCGTTGACTCCAGCTCAGCATGTAGGAAACATACGTTGATTTTTAACCTAGCTAAAGGCTACTGGGTGTTTTAAAATGTCTTAAAATTGTTCCCACCAAAATGAGATATACATCGAAACAACAAATAACTCTTATGTTGCATTCAAAACTAATTAAAATGAATGATTTAGCTCATTTTTGTGTGTGTTGTGTATTTTGAGGATCAAGTCATTAGCTATGCAACATGCTAGCATCAAATCAAAAGGCCAGAGATTGGCTGGTTAGCATCATTGACGGCCATTCAAAAGTAGACGTGTTTTAACACATAAATTGTAAGTATTTCACTATAGAAGATATTTTACCAGTGTTTGTTTAATGCATGTGAGTTACTGTTTAGCATGTTTCTAGCTACGTAGCACATTCACAGTTCAGCCACTTATGAGTTTCTATTTGGGGTTTAGAAGGTTGTTGACCATTAGACAGTCAGTCAGTTGACAAGATTTTGAAACAGAATGATTCTTTCCGTTCTGTGCTAAATGTCAACGCTGTATTGTTGTATTTTACTGTCCAACATCAATGCTAGATCCAAGTGGATAGTGAATTTTGAGATGTTGAGTTTGGGTGGAGTGCAATCATGTTTTTGCTTAAAGCAGAAGCAGCGTCCATTTTTCCAGTCGCCTATGAATCACTCTCTTTAGCTTACCTTTGATAACAAAAATCGAGATGGCAGCAATATTGTTTCCTGTGGAAATGTAAAATCAAGCGGCCAAATTTGGACCTCCATTACATATTGTTTAATCGCAATTGTCTAAATCTAAACCAGCTCTTTCTCCACAAATAATTTCGAGACTCGGAGATATCTAACCTCAGGTCAAAGCTGTAAAACGGTGTTGGGAAACTTTTATACAAAAGGACATCTACGAGCGCAGGCAAACATCATTTATCATTTATGTATTATGTCGTTTTTGCCTACAGGAATAGTTCACCCAAAAATGATCATTTACTCACCCTCATGTCGTTCCAAACCCAAATGACTTTCTTTCTTCCATGGAACAGAAAAGGCTTATTGGAAGCTCCATAGAGCTTATTGCATATAATGAAACTGAATGGGAATGAAACACACCAAAGAAGCAATATTTTATATGACTATACTGCATGTCTTTTGAGGTCATACGATAGCTTGTCCAATATTTGCTAAAAAGCTTCCACCGCAGTATCTCACAAATCTCGTCCGCATTCAAATTAAAATATGGTGAGTTAAAGATTTTGCAGCCAATAACAATTACAATTTTGGTCAGTATCACTTTAATGTAATCAGTCCACCATAGGCAAGTTTGCAGAACCCAAGTGAATGGTTATTGAATCCAGAAGTGAACAGATACAATAAAGACTTGACTTGACTTCATAAACTGTTCTTGACAGGAAGTTATGTTGTCGCCATTGAAAAATGAAAGTCCCCCTGTGGTGAAAATCAAGCTTTTAATGTTGTTTATATGTCTATGTGGTGTTTTCAATATGCTTTAAGACAAACCATGTGCAAATTCATTATTATTCATCAGTATTTTCTCCTTAAAGGGGTCATATAATGCCATTTTTGTACAAGCTAATATGATTCTTTAGGGTCTAAATTAAAAGTTTGTAATATACTTTAATTAAAAATTCTCATTAGTATTGTAAGAAAACACTCATTTTACCTGGTCAAAAACAGCTCTGTTTTCAGCACGCCGTTTCAGTCTTTAAATGATAATGAGCTTTGCTCACCCCGCCCCTCTGTTCTGTGCGTACACCGTTTGTTATAACCATAACACAATACGTGTTGTTCATTATAAACGTGGGATTATGAATTATATTGAGAACGTCGTACATAGAAAACATGCCGTAATGTACCCTGAGTGTAAACAGCTGCATTCATCGTGAAGCGTGCAAGCGATTTGCAAAGATTAATATAAAGATTAATATAAAGGTTAATAAAACGTTACACTCACTTCTTCTTCTGGAGGTGCAGCAGGAACACGAATAGTTGGTACCGATCCTTTTTTCAGGAGCAGCTTCTTAGCAAAACCAGCTTTACTGACCCTCGTTTGTAAAGCAGTCTGGTGTGTGAAATGATTCGCGCAAACATGAAAGCATTGACGTTGATCGTGGGGAATATTCCCTTCGAAAACAAACTCAGCCACTGCGTCTTCAGCGGTTCGGATTTAGGAACATCAAAATGATGCTGTGTTCGTTATTACACCCAAGAACAGAACACCACAATCGCTTAGACGCCATTCTGCTCATAGACAGTGCTCCAGCGTATCAACAATGACTGCGCCGGTCCGCGCGGACTATGATGACCAAGCGTGCCGCACATGCCCTGAAAAGTGAAGCCAAAACGTCTCGATCGCCCCCCGGTGACTGGTCCTAGTATAGGTCATAAGCCCCGCCTCCCCGTGTTATTCAACGGGACGTGAGACCAACTAAACAATTAAATTACACTTCAAATATCTTTTTTTCCAAAGGTGGTTTATTTCATTTGCTGTCGTTTTTATCACGCTGATGTAAGATCAAGTGTCTGTTTAAAAAATAAGTTGGTTTTTAGTTAGTTACGTGATGCGGTGGCGTAACGTCATGATTGACAGCTGTGATTGACAGGTTCTCTGAGCGAAGTAGTCACTGAAGCACCAACGGACATTTTTTCGGGATCTTCGGAGGACTGAGGAGATTGTGTTTACTTTATTTTAACAAGCCTCTTGTCGTACTGCAATCAATTTTTAAAAAAGTGTGCAGAATCCACTCTCCCTGAGTGCATTCTGCGAGAGTGAGGGCGGAGCGTTGATTTCGCGGCTTTACTTCCTGCTCACTACTGCGCAGGTCTGGTCCCGAAATCGCTACTGCGCAGACTCAACTTCCAATATGTCAGCGCCATATCGGGACTCTGGCAGCTTCAGTTCTCATCAATGGAAGAGAGCGAAGGGGCGTCGTCCATCTTTTTTTACAGTCTATGATGATGACAGACAGCTCGGTCACGAGCGGGGGCGGGTCTGTGTTGAAACGCTGCTGTCAATCAACAATCGTGGGAGGGGCGTCCGACCGCGTGACGTCAGTAGGTCGAACGGCTTGATTTGAGACGGGGGAAAACATATAAGAAGATAATAAAAAAAACACTGGATGGATTTTTATCATTTTATGATGGTTGTGTACAGGCACTGCCAACACACATTTCAGTACAATCAACTTGTAAAAGTGCATGTACCATTATATGACCCCTTTAAAACTGCAGTGGACCAAAGACAGTCTCAAAAACACGGTTTGAAATCGCTGGTGTTTCTGACGTCACAAACTACCTTGTAACCAATCAGATCAACGTGTGATCGTCAACGAGTGGATCTCGGAGCTGAGTGAGTGAGTGGAGGCGGGGCTAATTTACATATTCATAGAACTGCGTAGGCCTCGGGATAAATGAGGCAAGGGTTACTCCTTAAAAATATTCATTTTAATATTTATTTTACTCAATGTAAAACTAGCAATGTAGTTCCAAAGAGGTTGCCAAGCAACACATGCATCAACAAAGAATCACAAACGGCAGTTGCGCAGTGATACTAATGTAATGCGGTCACAGGTGTGTGTTTGTTGAGTAATTTACAATGGCTTAGATTGTGGCTCAACCAATCAGAATCAAGGACCGAAACTATCCGTTTTATAAAACAGTTTAACTTTTGGTCTGTTCTTGACACATATCGCTAAATCACAAAACATGAAATTTTATTACTTTTATAATACTTTTGCATCACTTTTTAAAGCTCAGCATCATTCACTGTCACTGTGTGGGAAAAAAAAAGCACCTTTGAGATTTTCCTGAACTACTCCCTTTGTGTTTGACGGAACATCACATGGGTTTGGAACAACATGAGTAAATTGATGACATAATTTTCATTTTTGGACAAACTTTTCCATTAACCATAACCAAACCCTCAATCTGTTTAACGTAATGCAGTGCTTTAGACAATACAAAAGAAAACTTTTTTTTTTCTTTTTCAAAATGACTAATTAGGTTTGAGTTACTTTGAATCACAGATGTAAAGGGTTTTCCTGGGCATCCTTCATGCGACGGCCACTCAAGCACACCAGGCACTTCCAGGCCACTCAGTGTCCGCCCCCCTCCACAATCTTTCCCCGACAGCTTGCTGGTAATCCCGGCCAGCTATTCAAAAGGGCTTTTGCTTGTGAGATAACACAGACTGCCTAAATGTTTGCCAATTTATTACAATGCAGGGAGGGGTGTTTTAAAGCCGTCATCACAGGCTATCCACCGCGGCCTCAGTAGCAGAACACCCTCGATGTTTGCCTTTTAATTCATACATCATTAGATCCTGCATGTTCTTAGGTGTGCTGATTATGAAAATTAGCTATTTATATTACACACTATCAGTCTCAACAAACCATTTTTCCATATTTTTAGATATATATTTTGAAGTTCACTAGAAACGACCCGATTGTCTTGTATTGTGATGTATTTAATTTAAGTAAACTGAAGAAAGAAAAAAAAAAGATGTACATTTTTGTACATTTTTTTTTATAAGTTTTAGATACTCATATTTTTTTTTGTTGGCAATTTTCTATATTTTCAACCAAATCAATCTTTCAATTAAAAAATAAATAAATAATTTTGCATTTACCGAAGACCAAACATTTTTATTTTCTTGCACATTCTGTAATATGTTTGTTTGTTTATATAGAGAAATGCATTTTAAGTGTGTAAAATATATTTCCATAAGCGTTGCTATTTTAAATATTTAGAACTATGGTGAGTGCATTTAGATGAGTGGGAATGCTAAAATATATCAGATATGAACTAAAATGGGAATCAGATTGTCTTCATGAAGTGCTTGCCTTGGCTCCACTTTATTAGACCATTATTACTCATTTTTGTTTCATAAAAAATACAACAAAGCAGCGATAGTGGAAACTGCGGCCTGCGGTTGCAGTCCTAATGGATTCCAATTAAAAAGTCTTTGTGAAGAAAGTAGGCGATTACAAAATTAAAACAGCCTGAAACCTCAATTGTTCAATTAGATGCAGGTTTTGTTCATTTCACCAGCTTCCTAAAATGCAAGTTTATTTATGATACGCTACTCTGACTCAGTGACCACAGGTTGATGGTCCTTTACTTGCAATCTGCAAGCAATGACATCATTACCACATTGCACAAGCTGATTCTGACCCTTCAGCCAATGAGATTGCTTGCTCAATATTTAAATAGTCTGGTTCAGTGTTTGCTGTGAGCTAGTCCTGCAGTTTCTCTGAACCCCTCCTCCTCCCCAGCTCCACCTGCCTAGATCTGCTATTGGGTTTATGTATGTCTATTTATGCAGCTGCTGCATATCTTTTTTTGCAATGTGGGAAAATTATGCGAAAACATTGTTGCCAGCAAATTGTGGGACCATTTTAATACTTAATAAATAGCTTTTATTAATCAAGTTAACGAGTCAAGTCAAGTCATCTTCAATTATATAGCGCTTTTAACAATGTAGATTGTTCCAAAGCGTCTTTACAGATACAAGGATAGTTTAAAGTAACAGAGATTGTTTTGGCTTTATAGCAGTTCTTGAATAAAGTTATTTTCCAGCTAAAGTTAATTTGATTGATTCGCTTCCGTCGCAACGATCATTAGTTATTAGCTTAGGGGCCGCTAACACGACACCGTTTTAACAGGAAACTCTACACAGACTTTAAACGCGAAACCTGTGAGAACGCTGATGGCGTGCACGTGCGTATTACGAGTTCAGTCTATTGGTATGCGCGTGTGAATATATGTACGCAGGTTTGTAATTCCCTACAAACCAAGCCTTAACAAACTACTTGTCTGACCTTAACATTTTGACACAGAATTGTATCACTTCGGGGTAGATACGCGAACCGAATTTTCCCGACAACGCTTTATCTGTAGAGTGGTAAAGGGATCCTCCATAAGGAGAGACTAGTTGGCACATTAGCACCCCGCTATGACATCGGGTCCAGGCGCAGGTCCTTCACCAGATCTGGATACGGCCTGGATCCGGCGGACTGCGGGAAAACCTCGGGATAAACAAAAACACTAAAATTAGCGTAGATGCCATTCTTCAGGATTTATGGGAAGTGTTCCCGGTTCCGGCTGACCTGATCTATGCAGCCTAACACTGGATTATAGAAGTCTATAATGTGTTATGTGTATGCTAGGTCAAAGAGATGTGTCTTTAGTCTAGCTTTGAACTGACAGAGTGTGTCTGCTTCCCGGACAATGTTAGGAAGACTGTTCCAAAGTTTAAGTGCTAAATAGGAGAAGGATCTACCGCCAGCAGTCGATTTTGATATTCTAGGTATTATCAACTGGCCGGAATTTTGAGATCGCAATAGACGTGAAGGACTATAATGCAGTGTTGTAGTCAAGTCACCAACTGTCGAGTCCGAGTCGAGTCTCGAGTCCCCGTGTTCGAGTCCGAGTCCAAGTCCGAGTCACCAATGAAGAGACCGAGTCGAGTCCGAGTCGAGTCACCATTACCTGAGTTCGAGTCCGAGTCGAGTCTCGAGTCCCCAGTGTTCGAGTCCGAGTCGAGTCATCAAGGTTGAGTCTGTGTTATATTTCAAGACTGCCTACATTTCTCTAATCTGGCACCTTTAAAGAGCTGATATAATTATAAAAGAGGGTCTACATTAAACAAAAATGACACCACTGTGTTGACAAATATAAATATTAAATAAATAAATACAATATAAATAAATATAAATAAAAACTTTTGATTTCAATAATGTAGGCTATTAGGCTAAATGTTAAAATTAACATTAACAATGCTGTAGAAGTGCAGTTTATTAGCCTAAATGTTAACTAATGTAGTTAACTAGAGTTTAATAAATGGAACATTATTGTAAAGTGTTTACCGATTTGTTATACACCGATTCAGACGTCTCGTGAGTTCGTTGTTGGACAGATGGACAGTTGTTTTAACCATTCATTAAAGTGAATCGTTCAAAGGAGTCATTAGTTCGCGAATCGGACGTGTCATTAATGGACGTGTAGCCTTGTGTGATTATCTCGGCAGTTTAGGGCAGGACAAGATTTGTGTCAACACAGAAAACATGTCATCACTAGATAGGTCTTTTCGTTTATTGAAATTGTGGCTAATGTCAGCTGAATGTGCGGAACGCTTTTCAGAGAAGATAAGGCAAAGGTTTTTTTTTTTTTTTGCACAATTCACACCTCGCGGTAATTCAGGAGAAAAAATCTCTGAATGATCTACGTGAAACTTCGGTCTTCCGACCTTTTACTATCGTGTCAATTGATTTTGATTAATATTAGAGGAGGGAGCACCGCTCGTGTTTTTTGAAGACGATGAGAGGGCGCGCGCGGCTGGGGCTTTCTCTCTGCTCGTTCTTATATGCAGGAAAAAAAGAGATCCCGTCCGGTCTTGGAGCCCAAAACAGGAAAAGTGTAACATCTTATATCAAATTTTAAAACCTATTTAGTCAGAAACTTCATCCAACGTCATTCATTTGATGAATGCTCAAGTCCGATTTTATATATCCTCGAGTCCGAGTCCAAGTACGAGTCATCAGTCCGCGAGTCCAAGTCAAGTCACGAGTCCTGAGAATAGAGTCTCGAGTCGGACTCGAGTCCAGAGAATAGGGACTCGAGTCGGACTCGAGTCCGAGTCCAGGACTCGAGTACTCCATCACTGCTATAATGTGTTAAGAGCTCGCTCAAGTTCTGCGGAGCTAAACCATTTAGTGCTTTATAAGTAATCAGCAATATTTTAAAATGTATACGATGTTTAATAGGGAGCCAATGCAGTGTTGACAGAACCGGGCTAATATGGTCATACTTCCTGGTTCTAGTAAGAACTCGAGCTGCTGCGTTTTGGACCAGCTGTAGTTTGTTTATTAAGCGTGCAGGGCAACCACCCAGTAGAGCATTACAATAATCTAGCCTTGACGTCATGAACGCATTAACTAATTGTTCCGCATTTGTCAATGAGAGCATATGGCGTAATTTAGATATATTTTTAAGATGGAAAAATGTGGTTTTACAGATACTAGACACGTGACTTTCAAATGAAAGATTATAACAGATTGTGTCAAAATTTTGATTCTTTTAATTATCGGATGAAGGGTGTGTGTTTAAAATTAGATTATGTTAGATAATATTTTATGCAGTTCACTTTTTTATTAAAACATGGAATCAGTGACTGTAATGCCTAAGAAATGTGGAAAGTGCTTTTTCCCACAGAGATTTTCCCCACATCATTTTTTTTTTATTTTTTTTTTATAAAAATTCCTTCTATAACTAACGCGGGACACACCTCTGGAATCATCTTAAAGTGGGATTGTTCAGAATGTCCAGAAGAGGTTACAGCCAGTGTGTCGCTAACAAAATATTTACGTAGTGAGCTGGTAAATGGTGATTCAATATGGAAACTACTAGAAATTAGAGCATATGCGGTTTGTCATAGGTTTTTATGATTATTACAGATGAAATGTGGGACTAAAATCAGGAAGAGTTGAATTATTCTGCCGCGGCACAATCATCTGTTTAATAACGGCCAGACGACAGAAAAAAAGAGGATTTCTGTCATTCTTAGAAAGAAATTAGCATTTATGAGAATTTACAGTAATCTATGCAGAACGGTTGAATCAGTTGGAAACTCTTGCTGTTTATTCTGGCAGCGTATGAGTTCCTCTTTCAGTCTGAGCTTTAACCCAGGTGCGCTTTACTTGACCTCGCTGCTGTGAGTTAAAACATCATGGCAGACCACACTGGGAAAGCAGGCATTTCATTGCCCAATTTAAAATAATTTCGGTTTCGTACTCGCTCATAATCTCTTTAAGAGTCTAATATGTGGCTCCAAGACTAAGAAGTACTTTAAGAAGTCCTTTTTTCCTGGAAGATGTTTTGATGCCTTGGTTTTTTTTGTCATGTACTTTGAATCTCTTCCTTGGAAATTGTAGATTTCCTATAATTTAATCTGTGTAGTGTCAAATATCCTGCCAACAGAGTTAAGAGAAGTCTTAGATGCACACTAGTATTGGAAACTGTGCTTTCAACCTGAGGTCCATAAAGGTGCTTTAATATTACAAATATTAGAGACATCAAATCTTCTTGACATTTACTGAGTATTCATAGCAAGTGATGGCTTTTTTTCTTATCTTGTTGGAAAATGAGGCCCAAATAAAAAATGAGCTATTTCTGTTACATAAAGGAGCAGATGGCTCAGTCTGTTGTGATTGGTCTACTCTGCTCTGATTAGTCAGATGGCCCAGTCTGTTGTGATTGGTCTACTCTGCTCTGATTGGTCAGATGGTTCAGTCTGTTGTGATTGGTCTACTCTGCTTTGATTGGTCAGATGGCCCAGTCTGTTGTGATTGGTCTACTCTGCTCTGATTGGTCAGATGGCCCAGTCTGTTGTGATTGGTCTACTCTTCTCTGATTGGTCAGATGGTCCAGTCTGTTGTGATTGGTCTACTCTGCTCTGATTGGTCAGATGGTCCAGTCTGTTGTGATTGGTCTACTCTTCTCTGATTGGTCAGATGGTCCAGTCTGTTGTGATTGGTCTGCTCTGCTCTGATTGGTCAGATGGCTCAGTCTGTTGTGATTGGTCTACTCTGCTCTGATTGGTCAGATGGCCCAGTCTGTTGTGATTGGTCTACTCTGCTCTGATTGGTCAGATGGTTCAGTCTGTTGTGATTGGTCTACTCTGCTTTGATTGGTCAGATGGCCCAGTCTGTTGTGATTGGTCTACTCTTCTCTGATTGGTCAGATGGCCCAGTCTGTTGTGATTGGTCTACTCTTCTCTGATTGGTCAGATGGCCCAGTCTGTTGTGATTGGTCTACTCTGCTCTGATTGGTCAGATGGTCCAGTCTGTTGTGATTGGTCTACTCTTCTCTGATTGGTCAGATGGTCCAGTCTATTGTGATTGGTCTACTCTCATTCACCCATTACCGTATCTGAATTTCAGCTCTTCCTCAGCACATGACACACAGTGATACGAACTGTAACGATGGCGTTGGTTTTATGGTATCAATTCGAGCAAGACTCCTTATCCTTCGGAAGTGCTTCAAAGTGGATATCTCTCACAGCGCAGAAAACAAGATCTTCTTGACATGTCAACAGCACAAACCAAACTCTTTCAGTCTCAGCTACAGCTACAGTGTTTGATGGCTCAGAGTAGATGTCGTGCAGCCAATAGACTGCATTATGCAAATTTCGTGCAAACCTACATAGGTTTGTGCAGGAAATCAGACTGAAATTACTGACGACTCATTTCAGGCATTCACAATATTATTATTTTTTCTTTTAGGAGACAATAAGAAACAATATCTGCACTTCGATCTTGCACAATATCACACACTGCATGGAAGGTAATAACAACATGCTTTGCATCAGACTGTATAAGGAGAATAAATGTTTAAATTAAGAGTTATTTTGTGTGCTTTAGATTAATTTAGTGATAAAACATTCAAAGAGCATTTAAAAAGCAACATATTTTTGTTAACTGGAGGACCAAAAATTGATGTAAGTGCTATTAGTATATTTTCTAATCTTTCTATTTTTCTACAGATTCATTTGAGCCAGTAACGTCAATCTTTCCCCCAACCACTGAACATCAATATTATGTATGAAATTTAAAAGACAAATGTGCATTTATGATAATTAATCCAAAAATAATAAAAAGGTTATCTATACATCACATTAACTACAGCCTTCAAATGATATATCTATACGTAAGACGCAATATTTCAGTCACTGAAAATATTCACCTCTGCCATTGCTCTCAAATCTCAATAAAAAAATTGCACTCATCTTGGTGTGTTGCAGTCAATCATAAGACGCGGAAGAGCCCATGACATTTCACATTAATGATGTCAAAAATAGAGATCACCATTTACCAGATTTAGAATCTGGGGTCTTATGCAGGATGTCATATTCCTCCATATGCTGTACAACTCCAGTTGAGTTCCAATCGGGATTTGCCTCAACACAAGCGAACCTTAATAAAAGTAAAGATAATCTATTCATTTTAATCATCTGAAACCTCTATATCCTCAATAAAAGCAAACATTAATAAATGCAAAATAAACACAAGTCTTCAAATCCAATTCGCCATTCCTTCTCCCAGTCCTGTAAGATGAAGAATTCATGGTGCATTTTTTGGAGTTTGACAGCCTCAGTCCCAATTATGAAAATAAAAAAATAAAAAAACTGTAGGATGTCATCTTTTCTGTTCCATTCTTTCCTTCATGAACAACAATTCTGGAAACAATTTAAACCAAGAACCACAACAGTTTCTGTGCAAATACACATTTTCTATAGGAATGTTTAGATTGTCATTTTATATACTTTCTGACGTAATTTATGACTTAAAAAATGTCAGTAGTGGCACACTAAATAAAAAAATAAAAAAAACACACATGTATTGTCTTCATGTATAATATAAACACTGAAAACATAGAGAGATTTATCTAGGATTATAGGATTTTTAGAGAATATGTATTTATTAGATATACAAATACAGTATACATTTTATTTTATATTACTGATATTTTATTGTAAAAAAATATTTAATACAGTGAACATTGGCATAATTCTAGAATAAACTTCAAAATAATAGTTTGTACATGAAAATAAGCCTTATTTTTCTTTCCCCTATCAAAACAGAATGGGACGTCCCATGCAAAAGTTATCACACACGTTTGGCTGATCTCTGTATAAAGGTAAATAAGGTAAGCTTTAATAAAACATTTTGCATGGCAGGGGCCACACATGCCTGTTTCTTTATTGTATCAATTGATTTTTCTTGATACCAGAGTCATCTACTTTTTCATGGCTTAGAGGTTTAGAAAGCAGTGTTGTTAATGTTAACAGTGTGGAAGGGTCATGCGGGTCCAAAGAGGCTGAGCTTTGCTAAAGACCCCATCATCTGGCCATTATTAAGTCACGGGTAATTTGTTGTGGTTGCTGACGCTATTATTTAACAGATACTGACTTTGTTTACTAGTTTGTAAGACTTTGTATATGCCAGAGCATCTTTATCATTCAACACACAAAATAATGTGTGTGTAAAACTGTACATTTACTATATATCATTGGTTATTATGTCAAACCCATTCCTAAAAAAAATCCTACATTAATCAACATTATTTCAAATTTGATGGACTCATGCCGAACGACGAGATTAATCATAACAGATTTGGATGTCTGGAATCAGTGTCACTTTAGGTAACACTAACAAAAGACTCAAGAAGTAATATTATAAAATGAATGGTTCTTTTAATGGGTGAAAGTTAAAAAAAAGTTGGGAAAAAAGGAGAAACGACTATATCTCATCAGGACCTGTCTGCACTGATAAGACTCTTCTGAAGGTCTGAGAAGGTAAGCTTGATGCTTTTCAAAATACTCATAATTACTTCCATACTCTCCTTGTTGTCTATATGCAACTCCAAGTAAATGGGCAAAGAGTTCAAGCTGAAGACGTCACGTGATGGAGATCCAGTGATTTTATCGGACTCAAATAAGACCACGCTCACTCTTGAACTGTAAAAAAAAAAAAAATCTGTTAAATTTACGATAAAAAAGTGGCAGCTGTGGTTACCAGACATTTACCGTAAAAAATACGGTAGCAACATTTTAGATTTTACAGACTTAACTTGAAATTTACAGTAATAAACCGTATTTCATTATCAGATATAATGTTAAATTACCAACCTATTGAAGTATTAATATCTGTTTTGTACCATTGTAATACACTGACAACCACCAATCACAGCAGTAATGAGGGACACATGATCAATCAAAGCAGATCTTCTTCAAGAAAGTTAATACTAATATATATGAAAGCTGCACAGTGTCATTCACACAAACATTAAACACCAGCATGGTGACACACATGAAATTTAAAAAAAAATACAATAAACATTCATTTAACAACATAAAATGTAACATAAAACACTAATGTACATAATTTATTAGAAAAAAAACTATGACGAAACATAGTTATCTCAACAAAAATACATCAAATGTGAAGTGAATGTCACGCAGGGAATTGTGGGAATGTCAATTTACGGTTTTCACTGTAAATTATACAGTAAATTATATAATGACTTGTTTGTTTTCACTTCCAAAAATTTAACGGTATTTTACAGTAAAAGATTACATTAAATGTACCATTAGATCTATCACAGTTGTTTACCGTATATAAGGAAACTTTCTGTTAACCAATTAACAGTTTTTCACCATAGCATTTTTACAGTCTTTTACTGTTAAAATCACGATAATTTTACACGTTTGCTGACTTGAGGTGGATATGAACAAAACTTCCGGATCACAGAGATCAGAAGAGCCGTCTCAGCGCACACTGTTAAATTAATATTTCTTATAACATTATATTATAGGAATTATGTTAGTGAGAATTCAGACATACTACGCTTATCATAGTGGGTCCTATTTTAACGATCTGAAACGCAAGTATCAAGCGTGAAATGCAAGTAACTTTGTGGGCGGGTCTCGGGCGCTGTTGCTATTATACCGGCGGGATAAATGACTCTTGCGCCCGACGCAAATCTAAAATGGGTTGGTCTGAAGTAGCTTCATTACTCATAGGTGTGGTTTGGGCGTAACGTTAAATAAACCAATCAGAGCGACAAGAGCTCCCTTTAAGAGCAGGTGCGCTTGTTCCATGGCGGATTGCTATTATAACGACGGATTTGCCAGGCGCGCGCCAGGAGCGGTTCACAGCCGAGGAGACCGACGTTCTCGTCAGGGCCGTAAAACACAGAGAAGTGACATTGGGGATGGAGAAACACACCCAAATTAGCTTCCGTTAAACAGGCGTATCAAAATTTGGGTAAATATGTAAGCTAGATTTATGCCTATTTTTTCACATCTTCATGGACACAACAATAATTTCCCTCGTGTGGTAATATTTTTCCTTGTAATAATCTATGGTTTTCTAAAAATGAGAACTGCTGTGTCTGTGTGTAGATGAGATAAGCAAAGTGTATGCGCGTTGTGCACACGCTATATTATGTCCAAGCATGCGCCCTTAAAATAGCATATGAATAACATGCGCAACGCGCCACTGACTTTTGACTAGGTTTTTCCTGATCAGTGGTGGAATTGTTTTCTAAACCTGCAAAATAGCATCAGGGAACGTTTGCGCCGAAACACGCCTCCTCTTTGCGCTGAACCGCCCCGGGAGCGCAAATGCATTTCTTAGTTTACCAACGTATTGGGAGGGAAAAGTCCGCTGTGCGTCGGGTGCAAAATAGGAATGATACATGCGTCGGTGTACAAACTCAATTGTGCTGGGTGCAAGATAGGGCCCATACTGTTTTTCACCTACTATATAGTAGGGAAGCGCACCCATACTTTTAAGGCTCCACAGTCTTTATTCACTTTCATTATATGGAAACGACCTGTTCATCCAAATGTATTCTTTGGTGTTCCACAGAAAATAAAAGTGAAAGTCATTTGGAACGACATGAGTGCGTTAGGCCTGAATGATGACAGGATTTGAGTTTTTGGGTGAATTATTCATTTAACGTTAATGCGTTATGATTTAGACTATAAATAGTCATGATGAAAGGCCTCATTTGCCTCTTTGTTACTATGAATAGGCTTCATAAAATTGCAGTGTTTAACACTGTTCTCGACCACATTCTCACTCACCGATCACCTTAAGTAATTAAACAGATCATTTCATGGCATCAGTATTTTTCAAATCACTTTTTAAGACACACGTTCATTTGAGTTTCTTTTAATAAATTGTCAGGACGTTTCATCTTTAGTAACTATTACTCTGGAAACTCTGGTTTTGGATATCTAAAACTGGCTGAAATAGCATCGGTCTCATAGGGATGAGGTATGCTTCTGGTTATACTAGAAGTGTTTATTTGCCGCTTTCAATCAGCCAGAACTCTGGCGTTGGGACAATGTCCAGGTGTCTGAACACTTCAGCTGTTTCAGAGCTGTTCCAGTGGCTCTGCTACCACAAACACTTCGCCTGCACCAAAACACAATGAAGAGAAAACTCGAGACACAGAATGTCACATCTTTCATTGATTAACCTTTCGTTCCATATTCGTTTTTTGGGGGGTGATGCTATGGCGTAAACACGTCTAGTTATTATGTTCCACCCCAAAATTCCTCCCAAAATACTTAAATAGCTACAAATGCCACCGGTGTACTTTCCTGAACACCTGTTTGTCGCTATCCTGATCCATGAGGTCATTGCTTGCATAAAGGTTGATTTTAAACTTTTTTAATCAAACATTCACTGTAAAAAAAAACTAAAACAAAACCCTAAATCAAGTTCAATTGCTGATTTAAATTTATAAGTTATTGCAAATCTTTTTTTTTTTTTTTTTTTGAAACCTTAAAAAAAATGAAGTTGAAAGTTGATGATGAGTTTTGATGCTATGACTTATTGAACATATTTTTTTTTTTACAGTGTGTTAGAATTTTTTTTATGTTGCAGATTTATGTAGCTAATTGAGAATAAATAATCACATATTTTTAGACAAAATACTTTATGATTTTCAGTTTTGTTGAAGGCGATTAAATGGTCCCATCATGACATGCAGGAAAACAAATTAAATATAATTATTTTTTTTTAAATGTTTTATCGCCATTCATTTTAATTATTTATCTTAAATTGTATATATATATAAAATGTAAGAGGATTAATCGCGAATCAGCACTAATATATATTGTACAGGTCCTTCTCAATAAATTAGCATATTGTGATAAAGTTCATTATTTTCCCTAATGTAATGATAAAAATTAAACTTTCATATATTTTAGATTCATTGCACACCAACTGAAATATTTCAGGTCTTTTATTGTTTTAATACTGATGATTTTGGCATACAGCTCATGAAAACCCAAAATTCCTGTCTCAATAAATTAGCATATTTCATCCGACCAATAAAAGAAAAGTGTTTTTAATACAAAAAAAGTCAACCTTCAAATAATTATGTTCAGTTATGCACTCAATACTTGGTCGGGAATCCTTTTTGCAGAAATGACTGCTTCAATGCGGCGTGGCATGGCCGTAATCAGCCTGTGGCACTGCTGAGGTGTTATGGAGGCCCAGGATGCTTCGATAGCGGCCTTAAGCTCATCCAGAGTGTTGGGTCTTGCGTCTCTCAACTTTCTCTTCACAATATCCCCCCTCTATGGGGTTCAGGTCAGAAGAGTTGGCAGGCCAATTGAGCACAGTAATACCATGGTCAGTAAACCATTTACCAGTGGTTTTGGCACTGTGAGCAGGTGCCAGGTCATGCTGAAGAATGAAATCTTCATCTCCATAAAGCTTTTCAGCAGATGGAATCATGGAGTGCTCCAAAATCTCCTGATAGCTAGCTGCATTGACCCTGCCCTTGATAAAACACAGTGGAGCAACACCAGCAGCTGACATGGCACCCCAGACCATCACTGACTGTGGGTACTTGACACTGGACTTCAGGCATTTTGGCATTTCCTTCTCCCCAGTCTTCCTCCAGACTCTGGCACCTTGATTTCCGAATGACATGCAAAATTTGAGCAACCACTGAGCAACAGTCCAGTGCTGCTTCTCTGTAGCCCAGGTCAGGCGCTTCTGCCGCTGTTTCTGGTTCAAAAGTGGCTTGACCTTGGGAATGCGGCACCTGTAGCCCATTTCCTGCACACGCCTGTGCACGGTGGCTCTGGATGTTTCTACTCCAGACTCAGTCCACTGCTTCCGCAGGTCCCCCAAGGTCTGGAATCGGTCCTTCTCCACAATCTTCCTCATGGTCCGGTCACCTCTTCTCGTTGTGCAGCGTTTTTTGCCACACTTTTTCCTTCCCACAGACTTCCCACTGAGGTGCCTTGATACAGCACTCTGGGAACAGCCTATTCGTTCAGAAATTTCTTTCTGTGTCTTACCCTCTTGCTTGAGGGTGTCAATGATGGCATTCTGGTCAGCAGTCTTACCCATGATTGCGGTTTTGAGTAATGAACCAGGCTGGGAGTTTTTAAAAGCCTCAGGAATCTTTTGCAGGTGTTTAGAGTTAATTCGTGAATTCAGATGATTAGGTTAATAGCTCGTTTAGAGAACCTTTTCATGATATGCTAATTTATTGAGACAGGAATTTTGGGTTTTCATGAGCTGTATGCCAAAATCATCAGTATTAAAACAATAAAAGACCTGAAATATTTCAGTTGGTGTGCAATGAATCTAAAATATATGAAAGTTTAATTTTTATCATTACATTATGGAAAATAATGAAATTTATCACAATATGCTAATTTATTGAGAAGGACCTGTATATATGGATCATCCTACACTTTGGAGACAGAAATTATTTGTATTATTGTTGTTTTTTAACATCACATAACATCTTCTAGAACCGTTATACACTACTTGAAATGTTGCACAAAACAAAACGGTACAAATGCTCCAAAGTCAAGCAGTTTTGGCCAGTGCCACCTTATTTAGTTTCCATATGCCAACATGAATAGTCTTTTCCTTTGCATCAGGATATCAATGTACATTTCCCCCGGCGATAGAGACAGGGGAAGAAAAAAAAACATAAGGCTGTTTTTCATTCATGTGAGGATGTGACTTCAGACTCCGGCCCATAGGACGACATGTTGAGCCACTTACCCCCCGAAAACATCAAATGGAGGAGCATCGTTGGTGGCGAGCCTGAAGTTAACACTGATAGGAAAATTAGCACTGATTCAAGAGTTTCCATTACTCACCGAGAGCGTGAATGAGTAAATCATTCAAATTCACTTTCACGGTTCGGGAGAGAAATGAGAGTATTAGCGTTAACACGGAGACCAGCAAAGCCAGGAGCAGGTTGCTTCGTCCATCATGTTTACCTTGTTAGGTAGCTGTTTGATCCAAGAACCTCATCAGAGCAAAGAGCCTTTGACTATCTTCTAGATCTTCATGCATTACCAGGCCTTGTAATTTGTTCCATACCCCCCTCTAAACAGGCTTTCGTCAGCTTACAATCTGCCTTCACTTAAAGCCCAGGTAGGCGCCCTGTCGTGCCACCTTCTTTGGATTACTCATGTCATATCTAGATGGTTCTCGCCAGTTTTCAGATGTATTGTACTTTTTTTTTTCATCAAACGTGCACAATACGCTTATTGTCATCGGAATGTTCTCATGTTTCCCAAGAACTCGGATTTGAAACCGTATTTCACATCAGAGTATGTCGTCATGAATACACTTGTCTTAATCGACACCTGATTTTCTGGAAAGTTAAACCGGCGGTTTTGCTTCAGGACCCAAAATTTAGCGACCCCAAAAATGTTATAATGAAAAAAACAAACACTGAAATCTAAAATGTCTCCCACCAAAAAAGACATGCGACCCATTTTTTTTTATTTTTTTTGGGTCGAGAACCACTGATTTGAAGCATATGACAGTCTCCTCTTGTGCTATTTAAGGGGTACCCTCGGTTTTTATTGCCTCCCTTCCAACCAAACCTGTGAAACGGAGGCCCCCAAATGTACTTCCACAAGGAGAGATTTTATGAAAAACACTTGTGGAAATATCCTGCCGCATTTCGAAAAATGTTGGCTCTTAAACGCATGGTCTTGTTCTGATAATCCTTAATTATTTATTTAATCATTTATTTCGCCTTTCTTTTGGGGGGTGGAAAGAGGAAAGAACAAGGAGTGGAGAAGCACACATATTTAACGTTAGCATTCTTTCCTAGTTGTATTACTGGACTCTCATTTTAGATTCTAATTGTGCACAAATGTGGGTTTACACTTTCTCACAATGGTTCTAAGTGCTAATATTTATGTATTATTGTCTGTAAACCGAATTTTGGAAATCTCTCTTTTGTAAACTTGCTTTTTTCTTATTAGAAATGGCATACGGAAACCATTTTACTTCCAAATTGTAATATTTCTCAGTGAAAGAGGATAATCAATGAGAATAATTGAGAACTTGATTTTATTCATTGGGGATTGAAGTGGTCTTTATATGAAAATTGTGGATGATTTAAACTCTTTCCCCGCAATTTTCTGGCAATCCGTGTTTTCACTGTTATATGTTAGGGGGCGCTACTACGCATCTACAAAGAATCTCCCGATCAAAACACAGGTGAAGAAGAAGCAGAAACAACTAATAGAAGAACTGCCAACCTGATCTCACTGCAATTTGTACGTATTTTACGAGGTGGCTAATTCGTACGAATTCATATGACCTCACTTGTACGATTTTTGCTAAATCGTACATATTTTACGAGTTGCCCAATTCGTATGAATTCGTACGAATGACCTACCCCTGACCCCGCCCCTAAACCTACCCATTCACTGGGGTTTAGACAAATCGTACAAATTCACTCGTACGAATTCGTACAAATTAGCCACCTTGTACTCACTCATACGAATTGGTCATGAGATAGGTTGGATGCCATTTCCAATACCGTTTAATAGCGAAAGAGTTAAGCAGTGTATAAATAAGTATAATGTTGTAGGGTAAATGTTCCTCTAATTGAAGAATCATGTATACTGTATATATTGTAAATCTGGGGTCAGTGGTTCACCCTTGGAAAAACTCAATGGAAATGACATTGAATCTATTCAGTTTTGATATGAGAAGATAAAACCTTTGGTTATAAAAGGCAACTATAAAATATGTCAGAATCATAATTATTATACATGGAAAAAGAGGGTTGCTTGGAAAAATGAACATTTTAGGAAAACCCCAAACAACCAATAAACAAAGTGCAAGAGGACAATGACCTGGATCAACACATGCAAGCTATTATTTTTCTGTCTTGTTTTTGCAATGCAAACATAGTTGAACATGTTTCTTTTTACTGTCTGCAATGAGTAATTCAGCATGAGAGGTGAAGGAAAGAACAATGTTTTGTATGTGGAAGGGACAAAAATCTCTCAGGTTTCATTACTAAATATCTTCGTTTGTGTTTCGAAGATGACAAAGAACGACATGAGTAAATGAAGATTATCATTTTTGGCTGAATCATTCCTTTAATGCTTTGTCACCAATGGCGATCAGTTCATATTTAGTCTTTGACCAGTGTTGAGAAGCTGTTGTTTCTGTGATGCTCTTACAGTGTCAGTGGAGGCCCTAAAGCTGTTGCTGATTCAGAAGCTAAAAGGAAATTATATCTATGCCAAATGATATCTGAGTCACTCGGCAAAGAAACTATACGTGATACGTATGCAACCTAGTTTTCACCACAGAATAAAAAATATTTTAAAAAAGGTAATTGCGACTATTTATCTTACAATAATGATTAATTTTTATTCTCACTATTGCAAGTATACATCTCTTTACAACTCACATTTGCAACTATATCTCACTTTTTTTTTCGCAAATGTGTTATTTTTTATCTTGCAATTCAGACTTTATTTCTTGCAATTCCAAATTTGCAACTCGCAAGCCCAAATATTTTTCCTCAGAATTGTGAATTTATGGGCCTGTTTAGACCTGGTCCCTTCAAGTGTTTTTACTGATTTGATAGCTATCTGATTTGTTAAAATGGTTCGATTTACACATAAATGTGTCTCCGCAAAACGAACATAAATCCGATCTTCGATTCCCGCGCTATATGCAAATTTAACAGAGTTCACGTCAACGAAAGCAACAGATATGAGCTGCATTTTATATATCATCAGCTAATTTCATGATCAAAGACCACAATATCCGATTCATATCAGAATCATTTCCACATATGAAACCAACCTGAATCCATGTGCTTTTTTCCTGCTTTCATGTTCGTGGGTCATATCCGATCTCTGCCACATATGAAGAAAAACTTGTAATTGGGTCACTTGAACCATGTAATGTAAATCCGGCCTACATTTCACAATTCTGACATTATTTCTCGCCATTGCGAGTTTATAACTCAACAAAGGGCAAGAGTTTGAGTCAGGACTACCTGTTTCTCCAAACAATGGCAGTCAGGGGGTGTATTTGGAAAACTTTAAAAAAAATTGTTATAAATATTTTTATTATCATAGTTTAGTGATGCTAGAAATTATTCACAATGGGCCTCACTCATAAAACAGGAGGATAAAGTTTTGTGTAAATGTACATTTTCGGATTTGTTAAAGTTTTTTCGTATTTTCAAAATGTTAATTGGTACAAAAAAATTCTACACCTGCTCCCAGTCATGCGTAAATAGTGTTAAAACATTATAATGTTTTGTGTTCTTTTAGGCAAACTGATAACACAACATTTTCCTAGCTGTAGTAACTAAGTTATTTAGTCAAATGTGAAAATAAATTTCCCTAAACCCAACCGGAACCTTATATTACCAGTACTTTCGATGCAAGTATATGTGTAAGTATATTGTAAGTACACATACTGTAAAATAAAGTGTAACCAATATTCTTTGTTAGTCATATGGCCACTTAGTAATTGTGAGTGAGTGTGCAATGTGCGCCATATTTACAAATGATTGGAATTCATTAACATTCACATTTAACTATCAAATCTTTACAAAGCATTTGTGAAAGTTTTCAGGAAGGTCCATTTTATGCGCATATTACTCCGAATTTACTCATATTTATGAAAGTTTCATGAATGAGGCCCACTAATTGCAAATTTACAGTAAGTGTAAATGGAAGACGTTCTCTTGCGTCACCGAAAAACTCAAATTTGCATGTATCTTTATGCTAATACCGCTTGTACCGCAAGAATTAGAAACCAAATTCTCACAGCATGGTCTCACTTTCGGCCCGACCAGATTTTGTATCATCAAAACAAACTCCTTTTAAGACTTTTTTTTGGATGTTCACCAAATTTGGCCATCAAATTAGATCATCAGAATATGGTATGTGTCATTGCACATTCCTGAAGGTGTAAAAAATGATTATAACTTTTGATTAGTCTCATTTGCGTACTTTTTACCTATCAATACTGACTCTTACAGACTATTTGATTGCCTGAGGGAGAAAATTTGACACTTCCATTTGATGTTGCACATGGAAATGACTAGAAATTATGCACTTCATCTGGCTTATTGTACAATTTGAGGATAATTTAATAGATTTTGAGCATATTATTTAGCATAAAGTAACAAAACCTTGTCTTGCAAAGAATAAGACGGTATTACCCAGCTGTTTTAGATTCACACGAATTATTAGCTACTAACCTCACCAGATTTTCACTTGTTATAGTCGTGATAAAGTCAGAAATGCATAGCAGTGTGAGTCCACTGAGCCAAAGGCCTATGTATAGTGGTTCGGCCTAATTAATACACCAAATTATTTGAATTGAATCTGTCACATAGCCTTTTAATGCAGAATTAAAGTTAATTATGTCCTCTTTTTAAATGCTTCTTTGGGGTGCAGTTGATCCTTAAAGAATTAAAACCATGTACCTGTAAAAAATAGTACGTTTCAGGGCATGGTTTTAACAATGAACTGGCACAAGACGCAGCTCCACATGAAAAGGGGAGTCCTCCGCAAGTTTCCAGCTCTGTGTGATTTTCCATCGGCGTTTCTCAAGGGCAGCAATGATGGTGTTTCCCAGTTATCCTGGAGTGCTGCCCGAACACTTGTTTTGTTTTGTTTCTTTGCTCGATGCTGGAAAGAAACCTTGTTGATGCGTCGTCTCGCTAAAGCACTCCCAGATGGAATGCAACTTTTATGAATATACTTTCCTCATTATTTCGAGCTTTACTTGTTTGGCATTGCGGCCATTGTTCTGTTCTTACGAGTGAAGAAAAAATGATTTATGGTTTTAAGATGTGGGAAAATGAACAACTTAGTACAGTTGGTTAGACCTATATTTTATTAGAAGTTAATGACTGGGCACACAGCAATGGTGTGTTATATGCAGATAGATACTGTCGATGTATATTGTATATGTATAATCGTCTTAAAGTCAACTTGTTTGTGTTGACTTTCCTATTTACCGTCTTAAAGTCAACATAAAATCAAAATCGAATTCAAATGAATGTGTAATTTTCAAATCAGATGTATTTAAGTGCTCATGATTTTAAAGGCGAGGTCACATTACCGTTGTTTGGCAAATTTTTCAGGAAATATTTATAATTCTCAACCGGAATCGACGCGAGTGGGAATTTTGCATGAAAGGCGAAATATTTCCCACCACAGATTTTGCATCCAATTGAGTTGGTCATTGTGTTGACCCGCCGAAAGCTGCTTGGTGTGAAAGTGTGTGAGCTGTGCTTCATACATCTCTACACTAGTTGGCGCTGTTCTGCACATTTTTGCAGGCGCAAGCCAGTATTTTCGACAGGAACACTGTAAAAAAAAAAAAAAGTTGAGAAAACTTAAAAGTTTAAGGCAACCAGCTGCAGGACATTTTTGAGTTTTCTCAACTTACGTGTTTGAGTTATCTCAACTTTTCTCAACTTTTTTCATGTTAAATAGTTGAATAAACTTTAAAAACTGAATTTGTCATACAAAACGTAAGTTGGATTTTTTACAGTGAAGGTGTGGGGAACATTTACCACATGAATCCACTTGATTGGGAATTTCTCGAGAGGGCGAACGATTTCCCCTCGCAGATTTCGCATCAGGTTCGGTTGGTCATGGGAATTCGCCATGTTGATGCTTGGTGTGAAAGTGACTTCAGTCTGAGCTGTGCTTCATACACTGTCAGAAATAGGGGTACAGTAGGAGTCCATTTCTGTCCCCCAAGGTACAATCTACACTAACGTACCCCAAAGGGCTTATTATTGGACCTCAAGGTACATATATGTACCTTTTTGAGGGTCAAAATGGTACATATATGTTCCCAAGCATTAAAAGGCTTATGGCCAAGGGTACAAAAGGGTACAGCCCAGAGAAAGTTTATATAAGAGACATGCCACTTCCTCAATCCTCAATACAACTATATAAGGAAAACCCGTAACGGCAAAGATGGCGGTTGTATGCACATGTCCCGCCCCTCCCGCTGGAAAGCCAATCATCTGCTTTTAACAGTCAAGCCGGGAAACATTTAAGCCAATCGTCTGGTTCCACTGACGCATGCGCACAGTTGAGGTTTTGCGACAGCGGAGACGTTTTGGCGACAGCGAGTTGTGGTGTGTGCAAGATCAGATGGAATCCACATGGAAGAGGGTGATAACAACGCGAAGGCACCGGACTACCAAGGTAGTTAAAGCATTTTATATCGACCACAAATACGTTACCTTACATTCTAAGTAAAAGACACAAAATATGTCTTATTTGATCGGTGAGTAATGTAGATGAACTGCTGCGCTTGTGACAGGGCACATATTTAACTGAAAGAACAAGCAGAGAGAGAGAGCCCCGGTCGCGCGCGCGCACTCTCTCTCTCTCTTCTGTACACTGATAAAACAAATGAGATTGAGCATTTTGTTTAAGTGCTTGGCACAACACCGGCATTCTGGATAGAGACGTAAATGAAGTTGGTGTCGTGAACCCTTGCGCATGCGTAGTAAAAGTATAACCTGTGGGGAAAAAAGTGTTTTAAACCTTATTTTGGGGCAAAGTCATCAAACTTTTTCAGCGATTTTTATCATATTTTACTGCTGTTTCTATACATGCAGTTTTTATGTCCCGGTGACCAGTGAAAGTGCAGTTCTGACTCTCTGCCCATTCATTTAGATAGGAGCCTGGTCTTGTTAGTCCAAAATAGCTGCCCGGAGGCGTTGCCAAGATGGCGGCCGAGTGGCACGACTTGCCTAAAAGGACTTTGTACAGCCCCAGTGACAAGCCATTGTACCCCTAAAGGTACAATTATGTACTTTATTTTCTGAGAGTGTACATCACTACACTGTCGACACAGACAATAGATCTTTTTTGGCCCACAAAAAAATTGAAAATGTGAATACACCGAAAAATGAACTGGCACTAAAGTAACTCCACTTAAATTAAGGAAAGCCCTCCACAAAACTAGGTGTTATAAACATGTAATTAACATGTTACAAATGTGTAATAATAAAGATCACCAGCAATAAACCTGTCGAAAGCAGTTTAACTATATTTAGCTTAGTTCCTTGTGAGGTTCTCGTCAAATTGTTGCTCTGTCATGACAATGCTGAGTATGCAATATCCGCTTGCATGTTATGAATTCTGCTCTTATCAACACAATCTCATGGCAATTCGTTTCTATTTTAAAGTTTGGCGAATTGGTGGCTAATTAGAATAAATATGTACAACATTTTTCTTTTTTCATACAATCTGCTTATGCCCCACCAACGGCTGTGTTTTGGGGTGGACCTTCAGGCTTAATTTTTTCTAAAAATCATGCGATTTCACATGAAATCAGTGCGTATTTGCTGTGTTATGAATTGTGCTCTTATCAACACAATCTCATGGCAATTCATAACTATTTTAAAGTTTGGTGGATTGGTGTCTAATTCGCATGAATTCGTATGATCTCGGTAACACTTTACAATAAGGTTCATTAGTTAACATTAGTTAACTACACTATTTAACAATGAACTGCACTTATACAGCATTTATTAAAGGGTTAGTTCACCCAAAAATGAAAATTCTGTCAGTAATTACTCACCCTCATGTTGTTCCAACCGCGTAAGACCTTCGTTCATCTTCGGAACACAAATTAAGATATTTTTGATGAAATCTGAGAGCTGATCACTTCTTCATACACTTCTCCTTCTCCAAACTTGCTGGCCCAGAAAAGTTATTAAAGAGATCGTTAATATAGTCCAAGTGACTACAGTGGCTCAATCTTAAGTATATCAAGCGACGAGAATACTTTTTGTGCGCAAAAACAAACAAAAATAACGACTTTATTCCACTATTCATTTCCTTCTCTCTGGGCCTCGTAGTGTTTTTGCGCAGCGCGTCTGTGTTTAATCAAAAATATCTTAATTTGTGTTCCGAAGATGAACGAAGGTCTTACGCGGTTGGAACAACATGAGGGTGAGTAATTACTGACAGAATTTTAATTTTTGGGTGAACTAACCCTTTAATCTTTGTTGATGTTAATTTCAACATTAACTAATACTTTATTAAAATCTTGTTAACATTAGTTAATGCACTGTGAACAAACATGAACAAACAATGATCAGCTGGATTTTATTAACTAACGTTAACAAAGATTAACAAATACAGTAACATATGCATTGCTCATGGAATTCATGTTAATTAATACATTAACTAATGTTAACTAATGAACCTTATTGTAAAGTGTTACCGTTTCTTTCTTTCTAAAAAACGCACTTTTTTTACGAATTCATACGAAATCTGTCACGTTTTCTCTTGATATCGGGTTGATTCTGTCACATTTCCACATATGTGTGTAGTAGAGTATGTTTCAGGCCTTGCACAAGTGAAGTTAAACGTTTGCCCTTTTGAAGTCTGGCCGAGCAGGGACGGCGTGTCGTGGACGTGGAGCTCGGACACATGTAAACAGGTGATTAGCATCGCGGGAAACAAACAGAGATGGACTTGATGTGTGGATGCTGATCGGAAGATTGCTGGCATGTGGGGCCGATTGGTGAACAATAGGCCGAGTTGGGCTGTGAAGTAGATGATTGCTGACAGATGGAGCCCGAGCAGGAGAAGAAAGCAATCAGGTGGAAGCAGTGATATGGTAGCCATCAGGCGGATGTGAGAGAGGCATGATGTCAGGATGAGTCAGTGCCCCCCCCAGACAGACTGATGTCAGCGCTCCTTCAATGGGGGGGGGGGGTTTGCCACGACCTCAAACAGCTCCCGACCGGTTTACTGATGACAACAACTGGTGCACAGAACTAACCACACGCTGCCAATTAGCACCCAAACACCAGCAGTGCAGTGACTAACACGACTAAATTTGAGTGTGTTGAAAGTTATAATGTTATTCTATGTGTTAGCTTGTTGGCTATATGAGACTAGCATTGAGCTAGATCAACATTAGAATAACATACTGATCATATTTTAACATTTCATCATGTTGAGCGATATAACATTGATTTGTTTTATGTACATTTGCTCACCTGTCTAATAAAGTACATGCAAGAGTGGCGTCTCTGTTAAGTCGAAGTTAGTCGCGGACGCTAGCTCTCGGCATCTCGTAAACGCCACGCTGATATTGATCCTCGTTTTAGTTCTCCTTTTGTCCCAAAGTCTGCTTGCCATGGTCCATAATGTTTGAACGAAACAACAACAGCGTGAGCGCGCCGCTAGACGTAACGCAATTATCCACTTCTGTCGCCATGGTTACTATGGCAGTACGAGTGGAAACCAGGGATAACGCGGATATTATGTCATTGACAGGCGACAAGTGAACAGGGACGGGCACTCTGTAAAATTGTGAATTTCTCTGAATTTACAAATTCTTGGAAACATTTAGGATAATGGAATTACACAAATGAAAGAATTACACAAATGAAAGAAATATATAACACTGTGCAAGTGGTTTTTGGATATTTTGATACAAAATTCTTACATATTGTACCTTTAATAAGATCCCATTAGTTAATGTTAATGTGTCACCTACCAATTAGCAATTCATTTGTTACAGAATTTATTAATTGTAGTTACTAATAATTCAACTGTTCATTGTTAGTGCATGATAGCACAGGTCCATACAATAAATTAAACAGATACAACTTTTTATTATAGTAATGTATTTGTAAATGTTGAAATTAACATTAGGACTAATAAATGCTTTAGAATAATTTTTCATTTTTAATGTTAATTAATTAATGTCTAATTATTGTTACCTCTTATTTTTCACTGTATTACATAAAATACTTGACATAATATTATCTTAAAAAAAAAAAGATAAATCAGCATAAATGAACTAATCCTACAAATACTACTATATATATTTCACAATTTGTATTATTATGAAAGTCACAATGTCAAAAAATAAATATATAAAACCATTGGTCCTTTATTGATTAACATACAATAGTGTACATTATACATGAATACACATTAATATTAATATGGCAAAATATAAATTTCTAATTTTATTATCAAATGGATTAGAACTGAGACATGTTCTTAACAGATTTAGAGATTTTATATTTAATATATTCAAAATATTATATTTCTATTCACATTACATTTTATTTAAATTACTTATTTTATTTAATTACTTTAAATTATAAAAAAATTCTGCATAACAATAAAATGTGTTTAATTGACCTGAAAATAATGTCAATGCAATTAATGTCCTAAAAATTCTTTTTTTTTTTTTTTTTGACTTTCTTTTGAAATTGAACTTTTCGGCTTCGCAAATTCCTTTTAAGTTTGTCAACAGTTTAAAGTTTTTCAACCATTTATTCCTCGTGTCAAGAAATTATCAAGCCCTACTGATACATTTACTTTGCCACACGTCTTCATCAGATCAAATCGCTCTAAAATGAAGCTTCAGCGTGGCCCGACCGAACACCTGGGATGTCACTGAACAGGGTCACGGCGAGCACTTCATCAGGACAGCTGTAATGATTTTACCACTTTGCTTTATTCCGGCAGTAACCATAACAGAGGCGGGAGCCATACAGCGGGCATTGGCTGTACAGTTACCAGGACAGGCCAGAGACCTCCCATCATTAAGGACCCGACATCGATCTTGTGCATTTAGACAGGGCCACCTAGATTTGGGCAAAGTTTTTGGTCAACATCCACAAATTGGTCACCATCCACTTTAAAATTGAAGATTGAACCTCCTTTGAATTTCTATAGCTGCTGTACAGTAGCAGTAGTAAAAAAAATTATACATGTCATGGGAAAATGGCTTCATTCTTGTGGGCATATGGTACTTTATTTAAGATGTTCAGCTAATTTTTATGGGCTATTCTGAGTTTCCTTCTGCCCGAGGTTATGATTAATTGGGTCAATGTCAAGTGGCGGGATGACGGTTTTAATATTACAAATGTTAATTCAGATTAATGCATGACGTTTTTAATATTACAAATGTTCATTCAGATTAATGCAAGTGCAAGATGTTGCAGCTGTCACTAGAGATTTTCCACTGAGGACTGAGTTTTTTGTCAGTTTCGTAGACCAACCAAGAAAAAGAAGAAAATTCCTCAGTCTGTAACTGAGCAACATAAAGGAAACAGGCAAAGCTCATTAGCAAAAACAGGCAGACAGCTATATAACATTACTCCCTCTAAGTCCATGTTTCATTCGTCAGTCTCCCGGTTTGGTTTGAAAAAGACGGCAGAATTATTTTCAATCTAACATTAATGATGTGCCTCTAAAAATAGCAGTCAAATTCATTTTTAAAAAAGTTGGAAAGGCAAATAAATGTGACTTCAGTCAGAGTCAAATGCATTAAAAGACAAGCAACGTTCAGAAGAATTTGGAGTGAATACATGGATTCATTTGTGGTATAATGCTGATCATTTGAATGACTGTCCCTCGTTTTTTTTTGCCAATTCCATTGGCTAAATTCATGAGTACATTATACGATGCCTGATTGGATGCCCCATTGCTTTACCAGGTTTAAATCTTAGTCATGAAAATGTTATAAATGCATTTTAAAATGAGTATCTTTTAAATTGCATATCACATTATGTTATAATCCCATTTGACTGGAGACAGACAGTAGCCGTGTTTCCATTACCCTTCAAATTGCGCAAATTGAAATTGCGAATTGAAAATACGCCCAATGGAAACACGTAAATTTTGCAAAAACTCCCATTTATCGCAAAAAAGTTTTTACGCTCGCATGAGGTGGTTTTTCAGGCAGTTCGAAAAAAGAAATATTTCGCAAAACTGCAATGGAAACAGTTTTTGGGCATTTACGGGTCACCTGACGTAGACGACGCGGTGTGTTTGCACAGAATACGAGACAGAGTTCTTTATTAAATTCACAATAGACAGAAGAATTACAGGAATATTGGATTCTAAACCTCAAAGAAATGCCACAATCAAGACCTCGGAGCAGAAATGAGGGAGAAACATCCAGAAACACCTCATATGAGCCGCTCACAAGTATAAGGGTCTTTCCTTGCCATTAATGATTGGATAACACACATACATCTCCTTCGATTAATAATAATGGCTAGTGCAGTGGCTGGGATATAGTACATAAACCTACAAACGTCCGTTGCTATTTTTGGAATGACTTATCGCGAGAGGAAAAAATGAAGTTTTAGTCGCATAACATCGGTTAATGGAAACGGTGTAATTTCGCAATAGTTTTTTGTCGACATTTAGAAAAAAATCGCTAGAGTTCTGCGCAAATCTGTAATGGAAATGCACCTTGTGTGTTGCTTTAGGGGGATACAGGTCTGATGCTGGGTCGGTTTCTACTGGCATCCCCCAGGGCTCAATTTTAGGACCCTTACTTTTTAGTCTTCATTTATTCCCGCTTGGTCAACTCTTACGAATTTTAGGTAGCTAGTATCACTTTTATGCCGCTCACACACAAATCTATATTCACTGTAAACATGGTCAGTGTGTGGCTGTCTCATTGCTCACTAAATGTATTTCTGAGATAAAATCATGGATGGCTACTAATTTTCTGTGTTTAATCGGTGATAAGACTGAGGCCATGCTTTTTGGTTCTCCTCATCAGCTCAGTAGAGCAAGCCAAAGACCTTTTATCATTGATGGTTCTGTACTTGAGTTTCAGAAGAAATTAAGGAATCTAGGAGTGATATATACAGTATAAGATCTTTTTTTTGCGGAGTGATTTGCTCGCAGCAGCTGAGAAGCCCTGTGGTGAGGAGCAGAGAGTTCGCTTAGAGTTGGAGTAAATCACTCCGCAGAAGTAGCAGTGCTTCGCCTTCTGAGAATATAGTTCCCAGTATGTATACGGTTAGAAGATGGCTGTGTCTCATGTGACCTTGTTATTTGTACAGGCTGTGACTATACAAATCACAACATGTAAATAGGAAAATGTTGGCGTTATTTTGTCACTTATTGGGAGCAGTATGCTAGCTGGAGCTGTTTACCTCCAGTCTTTGTGCTAAGCTAGGCTAGCGGTGGGTGCGTCAGACAGAATTACGGCACGCACTGAGATGAAAAGGGTATGTATGGACTTATCTAACCCTGGGGGATACGGTGAATAAGCTAAAGTCCCAAAAAGTCGGCGTGTTCCTTTAACACCAAAGTCCCTTTCAGGCAAGTCATTACACTAGGCGGCCATCTTTGAAACGCCTCACGAGCAGCTGTTCACCAAGCTTTCAATTATATTGTATATTTGAAATCAACAATAAAATCTGACAACAACTGTCTCGTAAATTTTATTTCTAAATGATCATGACAAAAGAAACCCTGCATTGTTCAGTTATGTAGCCCCGCCCGTTTTCGTTGTGTTGTCTTTTGGTTTGTATTTTCACAGCATGAAGGCAAGATCTTACGAAATTTATGAATGAACCGCTTGTTTTAAAATCTTCCCGGTCTAAACACATTTGTTATGAAATCTGCTTCAAAAATTACAATGCTCATGATATCTTTCGTTAACTCTACAATAAGTAAATCCACGTCACCAGCTGAATACTCTTCGACAGTGATGCCATAGAAATATACAGTTCTACCGCAAAAACACAAAGTTGTAAAGATGGCTGTGCACTTGTTTCTCTTGAGCATGAGGTCTACAATGACTTTACCAATCAGCGATTGGCTCTTTTATTTAGAAGGCGGACTTAATCTCCTATATTGCTGGTTGCACATTCTCCCCTTCATAGTAACCATCTTTGTACATCTAAAGTCTTTGTTTATCACCAAAGCTCTGTCCATTTTGTTGTAGATCATTTAACCGTTATGCTACCTCAGTAATCTCTCCGAAATCAGTTTCGTGAGGCACGAAAGGATTCTGCAGGGGTTAAAGGGTCTTGCATTTAGAGTTAACAAGGCCATATGCTACGTGCTGCAGTGAAAGTAGTAGGCTGGTATGCTATTTTCTGTGGTAATCGACATTATGCTACAAATGCTGCCGATAGAGTTGAACTACTATTAACATTTGGTTAATAATCTCCATATTGCATCTGCTTTGGTGGTTTGCAGCCTTACAATTAATATGATTTAAGTGTTAAGATATAATAAACAACAAGCAGACAAAGCAGAGTAAGTCAATAAAGTCAATATGGCCCGATAGCTTGGATAACCCAGGTTTGCGTACCTTTAATCTGAGTATTTTAAGCCATTGAGCTCTTAGCGGTCGGTGCGCCACAGCTTCTGATCTTAAAAGGAAAGGAAATGTTAACCCAGACATTTCTAGACAAGAAAAAATACAGGCCTTTCCAAATGTTTACATCTTATTTCTCATGTAGTAAGGAGCAGAAAAGGTGGAAAAACTGTCTAATATTTCAATGAAGTTGAAATCAGCTGGGTTTATTTTGAAGCAGTTCACTATTTTGGTAGCAATTTGCGCCGTTCATTTCATAATGTTAGTTTTGGAGGGCTCGTTGTGAGAGCGCAGAGCTCTGCTAGATTAGCCATCTGCGCAGTGTAAACACAGACCTCTTCTGTTGTAAGAAAAGAACTGCAGCAATGAGGTCGACGCTATCGCGCTCACAACGAGCTAAATATTGCGCCGCTTAAGGGGGTTCATTCATGTAAAACATACGGCTATGATGAGACCAGTGACTCAGAATGTTTGCATCACAAAGATAAAGGTCACACCTTTGAATGCTTTAAAAGCCAGCCGTAATAGTGATGTTGTGGGAGTTAGCACATGGCTTGGGTGTGTGCTCGTTGAGAAAACCTGTGAGGGGTTTTTCCCCCTCAGAACATGCTGCGTTTATTGACGCAACTTTTTAGGTGGTCCGGTGGAAAGTGGAGAGCCTCTGCACGCTTGGGGTCTGCACAATGTTGTACTTTTTCCCCACTGCTAAAGGCTAATGTTATTTCTCTCTCTCTCTCTCTCTCTCTCTCTCTGCTGCTTGTTGCGTAGGTTTCATAAATTCAGACATCAAAGACAGATCAACCCTGATTTTCAAGATTCGCTAGTTTTGATTGAGGACTAACATTAATATTTGAAGATATGTATTTACTGCTACACTAAATACCTGATTTAAACGGCATATACTTGAACTAATACAAATGGAGTCTGGTATTTTTTTACTATAGTTACTATAGTTATCATTGGTGCACTATCATCAACTGCGTGTTTGCCGTCGCCACGGTGATCTACCTGGCCAAGAACTTTTTTCTTTTGTGAAAAGGTATTCTATGATTTGACAAAATATCACAGTCAAACAATATTTTAAATTATTTATGAAATGAATAGTTCTTGCAAAAATTCATCTTACAATTTTACGGCAAAAATATAATTTTGGATGCAATATTACTGTTAAAATGTAAGAGTAAAAAAAAAAAAAGTCTTCATAGAATTCATATTATTATTGTCATGGTTATGCTGCTTATAAAGGCATGAAAGCTAAGATGAAAGGTTCACATAGTATTTAATAGTATCCACCGGGTAATCCAAATGAAGAAGAGGAAGCAAAACACAACCATTCACGAATTAATGAGACAGGACAAAGCTGAACTGAAAACACAGACAAACTAACACAGCTGACAGTGATGACAAATCAAATTAGAAACCATGACGACAAACTAGTGGCGGGAAATAGTGCAACTGAGGGCCTGTTTACAAGAAAAGGTTTTCAACTAGGGTTTTTGAAGGGTTTTTGAAAAACCCTTATGATGCCTATAAATTCGAGGACCGTGACGTCGCCCGGCATGGCGCAGCCGGGCCCCACCCTGGAGCCAGGCCCGGGGTTGGGGCTCGTATGCGAGCGCCTGGTGGTCGGGCCTCTCCCCATGGGGTCCGGCCGGGCTCAGCCCGAAGGAGCGACGTGGGGCCACCCTCCCGTGGACCCACCACCTGCAGGAGGGACCGTAAGGGGCCGGTGCTAAGTGGATCGGGCGGCAGTCGAAGGCGGGGGCCTAGACAACCCGATCCCTGGACGCGGAATCTAGCTCTAGGGACATGGAACGTTACCTCTCTGCCGGGGAAGGAGCCTGAGATTGTGCGTGAGGTTCAGAGATTCCGACTAGAGATAGTTGGGATCACCTCTACGCACGGCTTGGGCTCTGGAACCACACTCCTCGAGAGAGGATGGACTCTTCACCACTCTGGAGTTGCCCATGGTGAGAGGCGGCGGGCTGGTGTGGGTTTGCTTATAGCCCCCCAGCTCAGCCGCCATGTGTTGGAGTTCACCCCGGTGAACGAGAGGGTCGCTTCCCTGCGCCTTCGGGTCGGGGATAGGTCTCTCACTGTCGTTTGTGCCTAAGGGCCAAACGGCAGTGCAGAGTACCCGGCCTTCTTGGAGTCTCTGGGAGGGGTACTGGAAAGTGCTCCGACTGGGGACTCCGTCGTTCTACTGGGGGACTTCAACGCCCACGTGGGCAGCGACAGTGACACCTGGAGGGGCGTGATTGGGAGGAACGGCCCCCCTGATCTGAACCCGAGTGGTGTTCTGTTATTGGACTTCTGTGCTAGTTACAGCTTGTCCATAACAAACACCATGTTCAAGCATAAGGGTGTCCATCAGTGCACATGGCACCAGGACACCCTAGGCCGGAGGTCGATGATCGACTTTGTGGTTGTTTCATCTGACCTCCGGCCGTATGTCTTGGACACTCGGGTGAAGAGAGGGGCGGAGCTGTCAACTGATCACCACCTGGTGGTGAGTTGGATCCGATGGCGGGGGAGGAAGCTGGACAGACTCGGCAGACCCAAACGTACTGTGAGGGTCTGTTGGGAACGTTTGGCCGAATCCCCTGTCAGAGAGATCTTCAACTCCCACCTCCGACAGAGCTTCGACCAGATCCCGAGGGAGTCTGGAGATATTGAGTCCGAGTGGACCATGTTCTCCACCTCCATTGTCAACGCGGCCACTCGGAGCTGTGGCCGTAAGGTCTCCGGTGCCTGTCGAGGCGGCAATCCCCGAACCCGGTGGTGGACACCGGAAGTAAGGGATGCCGTCAAGCTGAAGAAGGAGTCATATCGGGCCTGGCTGGCTTGTGGGACTCCTGAGGCAGCTGACGGGTACCGACGGGCCAAGCGGACTGCAGCCCGGGTGGTTGGGGAGGCAAAAACTCGGGCCTGGGAGGAGTTCGGTGAGGCCATGGAGAAGGACTATCGGTCGGCCTCGAAGAGATTCTGGCAAACCGTCCGGCGCCTCAGGAGGGGGAAGCAGTGCCCTACCAACGCTGTTTACAGTGGAGGTGGGCAGCTTTTGACCTCGACTGGGGATATCACCGGACGGTGGAAGGAATACTTCAAGGATCTCCTCAATCCCGCCGTCACGTCTTCCATTGAGGAAGCAGAGGCTGAGGGCTCGGAGGCGGACTCATCCATCACCCAAGCTGAAGTCACCGAGGTAGTCAAGAAACTCCTCGGTGGCAAGGCACCGGGGGTGGATGAGATCCGCCCTGAGTACCTCAAGTCTCTGGATGTTGTGGGGCTGTCTTGGCTGACACGCCTCTGCAGCATCGCGTGGCGGTCGGGGACAGTGCCTTTGGACTGGCAGACCGGGGTGGTGGTCCCTCTTTTTAAGAACGGGGACCGGAGGGTGTGCTCCAACTATAGGGGGATCACACTTCTCAGCCTCCCCGGGAAAGTCTATTCCAGGGTACTGGAGAGGAGAATCCGGCCGATAGTAGAACCTCGGATTCAGGAGGAACAGTGTGGTTTTCGTCCCGGTCGTGGAACACTGGACCAGCTCTATACCCTCTACAGGGAGCTGGAGGGTTCATGGGAGTTTGCCCAACCAATCCACATGTGTTTAGTGGATTTGGAGAAGGCATTCGACTGTGTCCCTCGTGGCATCTTGTGGAGGGTGCTCTGGGAGTATGGGGTTCGGGGCCCTTTGCTAAGGGCTACCCGGTCCCTGTACGACCGGAGCAGGAGCTTGGTTCGCATTGCCGGCAGTAAGTCAGACTTGTTCCCGGTGCATGTTGGACTCCGGCAGGGCTGCCCTTTGTCGCCGGTTCTGTTCATAACTTTTATGGACAGAATTTCTAGGTGCAGCCAGGGGCCGGAGGGGGTCAGGTTTGGGGACCACACAATTTCATCTCTGCTCTTTGCGGATGATGTTGTCGTGTTGGCCCCATCAGACCAGGACCTTCAGCATGCACTGGGACAGTTTGCAGCCGAGTGTGAAGCGGCTGGGATGAGAATCAGCACCTCCAAATCCGAGGCCATGGTTCTCAGTCGGAAAAGGGTGGTTTGCCCGCTTCAGGTTGGTGGAGAGTTCCTGCCTCAAGTGGAGGAGTTCAAGTATCTTGGGGTCTTGTTCACGAGTGAGGGAAGGATGGAACGGGAGATTGACAGACGGATCGGTGCAGCTTCTGCAGTAATGCGGTCGCTGTACCGGTCTGTCATGGTGAAGAAGGAGCTGAGCCGCAAGGCGAAGCTCTCGATTTACCGGTCAATCTACGTTCCTACTCTCACCTATGGTCATGAGCTGTGGGTCATGACCGAAAGGACAAGATCCCGGATACAGGCGGCCGAAATGAGCTTTCTCCGCAGGGTGGCTGGGCGATCCCTTAGAGATAGGGTGAGAAGCTCAGTCACTCGGGAGGAGCTCAGAGTAGAGCCGCTGCTCCTCCACATCGAGAGGGGCCAGCTGAGGTGGCTCGGGCATCTTTTCCGGATGCCTCCTGGACGCCTTCCCGGGAAGGTGTTCCGGTCATGTCCCACCGGGAGGAGACCCCGGGGAAGACCTAGGACACGCTGGAGGGACTATGTCTCCCGGCTAGCCTGGGAACGCCTCGGTGTCCCCCCGGAAGAGCTGGAGGAAGTGTCTAGGGAGAGGGAAGTCTGGGCATCCCTGCTTAGACTGCTGCCCCCGCGACCCGGCCCCGGATAAGCGGAAGAAGATGGATGGATGGATGGATGGATGGATGGATGGATGGATGGATGGATGGGTTTTCAACTAAAAACAAGTGCTGTCAAACGATTAAAATATTTAATCGCGATTAATCGCATTAATGTCATAGTTAACTCGCAATTAATCGCACATTTTTATCTATTATAAAAAGTCCCTTGATTTCTTTTTGTCCCATAATTTTTTTCTCATTTTAATGCTCTTATCAACATGGAAAAGTGGATCGGCTTGCTTTGTGCAGATGTTTTTTTTTTTTTTTGAAAACAACATTGGCATATACTGTAGTGTTCAATTTCACACTAACATTCTCACTTGGAGCAAATAATCGCATCAGAGAATTCTTGGCCATCAAGTGGTATTTCAGACTGGACGTGCTGCGATGATAGCTCAGTTCACAACGACAAAACACACAGATCACTTTGATCTTGTCAATGGAACTTTGGTAAACTTTCCATTCATAATCTTATTGGCATCCATTTCGGCGTCTCGCGCTCGCCATCCACTTAAAACGTAACGTTAGCCTACTACTCTTTGGCCGGCTCGCAAGCACAAACAAGTGTGTGTGGCAGCGTGCCTGTCGTTTTGTTTCCGGTCTAGCTAGAGCCGGTGTGGTGTTGTAGTTTTTCTAACGTTACTAGTTGTTGCAACAGCATGTGAAAAAAATGACAAAGTTTGCGAGGCCAAAAAGAATGTTAATCTCGCGATAAATTTTTTTACGCCGTTAAAATGGGTTTGCGTTAACACCGTTAATAACGCGTTTAACTGACAGCACTACTAAAAACGTAAAATTTTGTATGCATTTTGGCCATTCCTTTACACGACAACAACGTTTTGGGTGCCTAAAAACGCAAACTTTTGAAAACAGGTTTCAAAGTGCAAGTTTTTGAAAACAGTCTCTGTGTAAACAGCAATTTTCATCGCCATCTACTGGCCTGGCAGCAGAATACAGCGTTTTTTGACGTTTTTCGCTGATCCGTGTGATTTGGGATCGTTTTTACAATGGTGTCGTCTGTACGCGGAAAACTCAAAGGAAAAACGTCTCCGTTTTAAGCATATCGTTTTCGTGTACCCACTACAAACAGGGTGATGGTAACAGTTATCACATAACAAAATTTATATGCAACATCTGAGCAAGAAAATCTTCCTCTCTGTGTAAAAATTTGGTACAACTAATGTTGATTGAACTAGCCTGATAAATCAGCCATAGACATTACACAACGCTAACAGCAGCTCTTTTGGCTCGGAAAAGTAAAGCTAGTAAAGTGTGAATGACCTTGCACTCGTGATCTCTTCTGAATGGAACACAACATTCAAGTTTGAAAACTAGTGATCCACATGTGGCCAAATCTAGGACCACGCTAGTAGCAGCCAATCAAAAAGATAAGACAAAACCAATAAGAACGGCGCTGCCAAAAGGGCCATAACTCTCTCATGCAACATGATATGCGGCGTCTGACTGTAAAATCTTTTCATTTCCTCCCCCCATTCAGGGCGCTTTGAAGTCAGCATTTTAAAGCAGTAAGGGAAGTGCTGGATTGGAACATTTAAGCCCATTTGATGCCAGTACTTCCAATACTGTGCTTTGCGTCTTACGTAATTACTTAATGCAACAATGTCTAAACGGGTCAAATTTATAAAAAGACCATACAAAGAAATAAAACGTTCACCAGATATCTGCAATGGTGGCTCTTGCTAAATGTACTGACCTACCTTGCCGTATAGTCGTCAACTCGCAAGGGTTTTTTATGTAATTTTACCTTAGCATATCGCTAAGCTAACAATACAATACACACCACACACAACTTTTGGGCAAAATAGTCCCTTTTTATTGTAAGTTTGAAATCAGGTTGATTGGGACACTCTTTTCCATATGAATTCATATTATAACTACTATTTTTTATCATTTCTCTTACTTCGTCTGCCATCTTGGATGAATTTTGAGTTTGGTGCAATGCATTCTGGGAATGTCTTCTCAAAAGGTTTTAATAGGCATCATAATTATGCTGCTTAACTGTTGGTATAGTCCACAGTTCGTGAGCACACTAAAATGGCTGTCTACTTAGGGATCTCAATAGATTTAGAAACAGAGAAAGTGTTTATCATACACTTAAATGGTGTCCTTAAATTACGTCCTACACCTACATGTTATGTGAAGTTAGTGATCAAAGCTCCAATTATACAAGTTTCAATGGATAAATAGGAGGAATGTTTTTCCATTATTGTTTGGTAATATTTTTTATAAATTACTGCTTGCAAGTGGCACAAACCCACTGACATAATCCATAATCTATTCACACTTATACAATCAGACTGAAGTGTCTAAACAGGATAGTGTTGGGATCTGGAATGTATCTCAGTATTTAAAAGAAGTTTCAGTAGAACAAAACCCATGGGCAGGACCATCATGTTTGTTGGGGATAAATTGTCCATGTATGCAAAGCCATTCATTCAATAACCCTCTCACATCTAATCTTTGCAATATTCTATCCTGGAATACATTAGTAATACAGCATGAAACTACTCTATACAGTTTCTGCTCTTTCATGTTTTTCAATGACTTGCATGCACGCAATGAACGCCCATTCTTTATTCAGTTATTTTGTTAATGACTTTACAACAGCACAATCTTTCAGTTAGAGATTTCACCCTAAAATATAGTAATATTGCAATCATACTGTAAATAAATCTGCAACATACAAACTTATAACTGTTTATACCCAACTGATTCACTACTGGTAAAATAGGGATGTGCTTGTATCGTCATTACATAAGAAATACAGTAATGCAAGAATGCTATAGTTGACTAGTCAGAATCAAGCTTTTCATATATCTGTGTTCTAGAGGTAAAACTCCTTATAAATCGTTTAAGACAGGCCTACTGTTATGAGGATGCGAGGAGATGAACCCAAATGCAGACAGTGTATAATGAAGAAGGTTTATTGGTACAAAAACAGGAAAACAAAACCCACGAGGGGGCAAAACATGGACAGGGCAAGGGATCTTAGGCAGACAAGACTAAACTATGACTAGACAAATAAACAAACTATACTTCTAATAAATACTCTCACAATGACAAGACTTTCCACAAGGTACTCACAGGTATGATTAACACTCAGATAGGAATCACAATGAACCGACACAGGACAGCAAACACAAGGGGATTAAATAGGGAGAAACTAATGAAGACAGCAGGTGACACAGGTAAAGCAATAATGACTACGTTTACATGCAGCCAATAACCCGTTCAAAACCGGGATATTAGCAATAACCCGGTCGCGCACGGCCATGTAAACACCGGCAAAAACCCGGATATGCTCATATCCCGGTTTTTAAAAACCCGGATATTATCCCTGGGGTACCCCTTTTCTAACCCGAATATTTGGTCATGTAAACGCGTATCGGCATATCCCCATCAAAAGGAACATTGATTTGTGTTCTGCGCATGTTCTATTCGCAAGGAATCTTGGTCTTTTGAGGAGAGACGGCGCATACAAAAACCCGCGTGCAGTATACCGGAAGTAAACAAGTAGTAGAGGTAAACATGGCGAGATGCAGCACAGCACCACACTTTTGGAGCGAGGAGGAAGGCGCAAACAAAGGCGATCGCTATCTGCCCCGAACTATTCATTATCCGCGTGCTGCTGCTGTTGTTGTTGTCTTTGGATACAGGAAGAAGAATCGGAAATGACGCACATTGCGTCTTAACGTTGTCCGTACGTCCAGACGCTAACCGTGCGTCGCCGTTTACATCGGGATATTGCCAATTGATTACAAATTCCATGTATACAGGAGTAACTCTCTCTACTCACGCATGTAAACGGGTTATTCTGAATGTTTCAGAAACCCAAATAGTGACCTTAACCCGACCATAACCCGAATATTGGCTGCATGTAAACGTAGTCAGTGACAAAACGAGGATAACAAGGGGGCGGGGCAAGAGAACGAGACAACACAAGCACATGGCCCAAACAAAAGGCCATGTGCGTGCACACAAAACACAGGTCTGTCATGATCCTGCCTCAAGACTAAAGAAAATCAAGGACAGGAGGGCAGAATCATGACACCTACTGCGAGATACAAGGCTGTACATTAATGATATGTGCTTTTGTTGAGGGCATCAGTTTGCACTATTCCAACTTATTATTTAAATAATTGTGTTTAAGAGCAGAATTCCTGGTTAAAAATAACAAATAAAAATAAAAACTACATTGCTCATGATTCTGAAAAAAAAAAAAAAATACACCAAATAGCGAATCATGACATCATAAATGACATCATAAAATCATGAAATCATAAATGGCATAATAGCATCAGTCTTCCTATGCTTTCAAACGACTTATATATTTAGTATATGCCTATTTTGCAATAAATGTATATTTTTTTCCATATATAATCCAATTCAGTCATGAAACTCTAGAGGGCGCTGGCTGATGGTCGTTTACATGCAATCTGCAAGCAATCACATCATTACCGTATGACACAAGCTGATTGGCCTCTGCTGATCCTGCAGCCAATGAGATTGCTGGCTCAACATTTGAATAGTCTGGTTCAGTGTTTGCTGTGAGCTAGTCCTGCAGTTTCTCTGAACCCCTCCTCCTCCCCAGCTCCACCTGTCTAGATCTGATACAGGATTTATATGTCTATTTACTCATGCATCAGCAGCATATCTTACATGCTCACAGCAAAGTCTCTGTGTTTGCACTAAATTACACATTACATTATTTGCAGTGCAGGAATATTTAAGTATTATTGACCCAATCAGTATTCTTAATCTCGCCTTATTAAGGGGAATACATTTTTGAGGTTATTGAATGTTTACAACAAACTTGGATCATTAACTTATCACAGTTTTGAGTGGTTGCATTCATTGATGCAATTTGACAAAATAATTAAAAAAAAACTTAAAAACGAAAATACTATAATTTAAAATAATATACTTAAGTTTGAACTGAATGTAATGTTGTCAGAAACTTAATGTATGTTAATTGGAATTCAATGAAAATGTATTATAAGTTTACATTTATATTAAATGCAATTAGTTGAACTTAAGAGTGCTTTTTTGAACATACTTAAAGGGTTAGTTCACCCAAAAAGGAAAATTATCCCATACTTTACTCACCCTCAAGCCATCCTATATATTTTTATCATAGAAACGCATCACTTCAGAAGGCCTTTGTTAACCCCTGGAGCCGTATGTATTACTATTATGATGGACGGATGTGCTTTTTGGAGTAAAAAAAAAAAGGGACCATTCACTCCCATTATTAAACTTGTAAGAGTCAGGATATTATTTGTATATATATATATATATATATATATATATATATATATATATAACTACGATTGTGTTTGGCTGAATGAAGAAAGTCATGCACACCTATATATGATGGCTTGAGGATGAGTCAATTATGGGATTATCTTTATTTTGTCGGTAACTAACCTTTTAAAGGTACAATATGTAAGATTGATGTAATAAAATATTCAAAAACCACTTGCACAGGATGATATATTTCATGCAGTTGTTTACTTACATTATCCCAAAAGTTCCCAAGGATTTGTAAATCCAGAGAAATTCCAGTTTTAAATAAAGGCTTGTCCCTTGTCATTGCCGCATATCAATGATGTAATATCCGCGCTATCCTCGGTTTCTGCTTGTAGAAACCATAGATATAATCCATAGATGCCTCATTACACTGAAAAAAAAAAAAAACAATAAGTAAAATGTACTAAATTTTTCTTTGGCAAGTTTTTGCACAAATATTTTTTTAAGTAAATTTCACATATGGAATTAAGTAAACTCTACTTAACTAAGTTATGAGAAAGTAACAAAGAAAATAAGTAATTTTAACTTAGCTAGTAAAGGTTGAGTAACATATATTTAGTTGAAGTTTCCTTTGCAATACATTTCACTCAAACAATATAATATTGAATTAAGTATATGCTTTACTTAAAAATACTTAAGTAATAATACGATAGATATTGTGTAAGTCAGCATATCTACATAGCAGATGTTAAGCGTCATGTGAACGCAGAGACCTCGATACCTGGTAGACAATACACAATGACGGTAACATTTGATGGATCGTTTTTGTGTTTGAATGTGTCATTTTGAGTAGAAAATGAACTCCAAATGTCACAAAATGGCACGTTACTAATCATAACAACAAAAGCAATGATGAAACAGTGTAAATACAGTTTAAAACAGTGAAAAATCAACCTCATTAATTATTCAAGGCCCAGATGAGAACACCAGTATCAGAAAAGTTGAGTAATTTTACTTAATTTTATAACGTTGATATTTACGCTTTCATTTCTACACGCTTGAATTGAGTACTAATATAGACTTTACTTAATTTTTTTTAACTCATGCCTGAACTAACTTTTTCATGTAAATTACATTGTTTTTTTCTGTAGTATTTACTTTACCACAAAATCATATTTATCAGTGTAGCAGCCGGGATAGACAGAAAATGCCCCCCCCCCCCCAAAAAAAAATGTAAACGTAGATTAAATGAGGCAAGCAGGCTTTGGGACGAACGGAGAAATAAAACAAGTATCAATATCGGCGTAACTTGGACTTGATCTGTCGACAGAGACTCCGCTCTCGCATATGTTTTAATAGACAGGTAAGCGAATATATATTATTAATAAAGTTATATTGCACTTTTGTTTGTACTTCAGTAACACTTTTTATCAAGTCTGGTGAAAACGACATCTCCCATTCTTCCACTCTCCTTCATAGCGTCATCACGCTTCGTCTTTGTTATTGTTTTGAAAATGCGACCTTTGGCGGTGAAAAAATTACAGATTGTACCTTTTAAGCACATCTTCATATTACAAACGTACTTTTAACACTAAAGGGGGCTTTGAAGTACACTACAATTGCACATTCAATGCAATTAAGCTCACTTCTTTTCAAAGTACATACAAAGGCTGATTAGACTAGCCCCATTCTGACAAGTTCCCTGATCAAAGTCCGCCGTCTACGTGACGCAGTTTATGCTTTTAATTGAGGTCAGACCCAGTACACTCCGGTCTTTCTATCCAAGCTGCAGGTGGATGGCTCTATAGGCAGCCATTTTGAAGGCAAGTTGTCACAGCGTCATGGCATCAAGACCACAGTGTGCAAGTAAGCCGAGTATCAATATTCAGCACTCTCAGCCATTCCTGCCAGATCAGATATTGCTCCAAAGAAAACTGACATGAAAAACGGGAACACTTGTCTCATGTTCTAAGGAAATAATGGAACAAAGCAATGGATGGATGCATAAAAAAAACCAGCCAGTAAATGGATGTATCCACTAACACTGTGTGGGAATTTTACTGGGAAGAACTAATAAGCAAGGACATTAGAAACAAAGAAAAACAAAAGGGCAAGATCTTGCTCAGATTTCAGAGCTGTTCTTCAGAGAACAGGTGCTCAAAGGAAGCTTTAATCTTATATCAAACCTTTCCAAATAAACTTTCAGTTCAATGGGAGCTGATAAAGTAACGTCCCAGTGATGTAACTGGTCTGTGCCGTATGCCAAATCAGGATATATAACAGTCTCAGTACAAAAATGTAATATATGGCCATATAAGTACTTATATTTTAAATAGCATGACATATCTATACATATATTTGACTTATCTGAGAACACAATATATGCCTGCAACATATATGAACATTTATGTGTCCAAACATGTGAAGAAACTATTTGAGTTGTTCATCCATATATGATACCTGCATATATTACAGTATAGTATTGGTTTCTCGCATATATGGACAACATTAAGTATAAAAATGTGACATACATATTTGTTTTCCACATATTTTATAAATGTATGTAAACATACATGCATGTGACACTGATGCATTTTTAAAGCTGTGCCATTATGGTTATGCTACTTTGTGGATGTATTTGTCAAAAATGACAAAGAAAACACTGCATTATTGTATTAAAAAATACTATATTTGGTATTCACACAATACAGACACAATCTCCAACTATAGGCATTTAATTACAAGGCATTCAGATATAAGATACATATATGCATCTTACATATATTTCACATTTATGTGCATATACGGGAAAATATATGGCACTTACACATGAAAACGGCCGTTTTTGCTATATTTTGAAATATATGCTTCATATATGTCTATGTGTTTTACATATATGAATTTTGCATATATTCTCATATAGGCAGCAGACATACATGGACACTGACATTATATATGTAATTTACATATATTGACATATATTACATTTCTGTATGGGCGAGAAAACATGTCTCACAACTTGTGTCAACAGCAAATGTCCACTTTGAAACTTCATTGAACTGATTGATCACTTAATAAAAAATATTTTGTCTTTATTTGATCTGTATGACATTCCATTTATCAATTAATAGCTTTAGAGTTTGCTGTCCTCAGATCATAACTCAATGTTTCACATATATAGATTAAAATATTATTCTGGCTGTAGAAAAGGAGAATCCAACAAGAATGACGTTTAATACCAATATGGAACCGCCTCATTATTTTAGAATTTAATGCAGTAATATTCATATATTGTGAACTTGACATTTTGATATGAATGAAATCTGCATTTTTATTTTTTTCCTAATGTACTTATAAAGAAACACAAATATTGGTGTCACCCGGATCCCAGATGATGTTTGCCACATTATATATTATTATATTTTTCCATTTTTTTTCCAATGTTACACAACTTGGACTGATTAAGTCATAATCAGGTATCATTAAGGTCACGTACCCCCCTCCCCTACCCCCCCATCCCATAGATCATATATCTCGGCCAGTTTTTCATATTAATAATTCATGTCAATAATTCATTTCCTATTTCATATTTTGATTTCGACATTGCAATTACGTCCCTTCTGTGGTACTGCTATCGTAATACTTCAGTTCCTGTGAAATGAGGTTTCTTGCCAGATGTGGTTTTATCCGGGTTTATGTTTTAGCACGTAACTTTTCTATAAGCTCTTATTAAACTGGAGCATGTTTTCAGAATTTGCCTATTCCGCCTAGTCTCAGCGATGTCAAACGAAAGGTTGGCATGAGCTCAGATGAACCTCAGCAATATCTGATCATGTTGATTTTTAGGGAGGACCTGCTAATAAAGCATAAACCTCGCTTGTGCAATAATATTGTCGTTGTCGCGTTCAATTGATACTTGATGCTTTATTTCACACGTTATTTCATCTTGCCAGCAAAATATCTAATTTCGTGTTATAGAAAACAGAGGGTTAGAACAACATGAAGGAATTCTCACATTGTTTTCAGACTCATTTACAAATATTGTCTTGAATATTTGGACTTTCATTGTAGACACATAACTGGAATCTGTAATCTCCGAGATTATACAGGCCTTTAATAACCACGTCACTTTCCGCTAACACATTAGCAATTGCGATGACGTTCCTCCTTTCCCACGCACCTGAGACAGAACAAACCCCGCGCAGGTACTCGCTTGACAAGAAGCGGCCCGTCCAGGAGCGTTAACTCCAGAGAAACTGTGATTATGATGCAAAGCTTTGTATTTTGTATGTTTTGCCTCCTTATTTGTATGGTGTGAGGTCTTTGAAATGCTCTTTGTCATTATGCATGCTTGAAGTCCACTTTGTTTTAGAGACGGACGGAAATGCCAAGCTCGATTCTTCTCTGAATAAAGCAACCTAAAGCATGCGATACCTGAGTAAACACCCCCAAACAAATACTTTTATAAGTGATGCCAGTGCAAATGCTACTCTGCTTTTGATTTAAACTTGCCACAAGAGAGATCTATTTGGTCTTTTCTTATGCAGCACATCACGGTTAAAGATTTAGACAGTGAAAACACAATGCATTGTGGAAAACACGCTCTTAAAAACAACGAAAAACAACAAAAAAACATGTCAATTTAGCATTCTTGCGTTGGCTACATGGCTCTCTGGAGAGAATACATACACTGTAATGTATGTTCTTCATATAAACATACTGGTTTTATGTGTCAGACATTAGCATACACACATATATGTTTTTCTCTTCGGAACTTTTGATCTATCAGAGCCGTGTTTGCTAGCATGAGATTGCTAGCATGTGGCATTTTGTTTTTCACCCCTGGCACTTTTAATGCTTTTTTTTTTTTGCATAGATTCAAATGTCACATCAAACGTCAGTGACATCAACCGTTATTGTTCTGCACGTTTTCTTGTCTGTCGTTGATGGATCTTGACCTGCCATATTTGAACGCAAAGCTAACATCGACTTAAGATTACTTTTAAGTTGCTTAGACATTTTAAAGCTCTATAGCCCAATATCATGACCACATTTTGGAAGAGTTCCCTATATCACTGAATCAGACGCACTGGGTCTCATTTTTTTTAATCGTGGGTTTTAATTTAGCGGTGAGCATTTTGGTCATTTTGTCTACTACATAAACCAACAGTATTTATTAATATGATCAATCAACTTTTATTTTAACAATTTTCGTTTTCAAGCAAAACAAAAAAGAGTGGCACATAATTGGCACGCATTCGGCCTCCTTAGGCTACGTCTACATTAATCCGGGTACATTTGAAAAACGCCTGAAAACGCTAAATTCACGCGTAAAACCCCACAAAAGATCACTGATATGATTCAGATGGAAAAATAAATAATGAAGTTATCGCGCAATTCTTCTGACAGGATCATTTTATTTAGTAAAATATCTCAGCATTCACTGATGCGGTCCAGGTCGCACGCAGTCACCTTTGGTCTAAAACGCGACTGATCTCATGTATTGCCGCAGGACAGCAAATGTGAGTAAATTCTGTCATCTTTGCAGGACTTTGATATGAAGAGTGTGCAATGTAGAATATTTTTAGCAACAGTGTGAAAGTGACTAGCACATAACAGGCACAATACTGGTATAAACATCAATACCTGTTGGTGCAATATGCGTCACATGACTAAATTTACGTCATCATTTTTAAATACCACCGGTTTCACAGTCCACACTACAGTCCACACTACAGTCCACACTACAGTCCACAATACAACGTGAACACGGCGTTTTCAAAAAGCTTCGTTTTCATTAATAAAAACGGCGTCTCAGTGTGGACGGAAGGCCAAACCGGAGTGAAAAATATACGTTTTCAAACGAAAACGTATTAGTGTGGACATGGCCTTACGAGTCCTTGGTTTAGTTCTTATAACAGGAACTGTTGATGTAACTGGACCAATCAGAATCTCCATTGACGAACTGTAGGCCACACCCACCTGGATGCGGACATACACACAGATGAGACACAGCAACAAGCACGTTCATAAAAACACAAGAATGCAGAATCCTTTCAGATGCAAAATGAATCATGCAAGGTGATTTACTAAGGTTTGCGCTAGTCAATTTACTGGTATTTGCGCCATTATTTTCTTCACCCCAAAAAAGCATATCTTAAACCAGACGCTAGTTTGAGCTGCTCTTGGTAGATTGCGTTGGTCATTATGAAAATGATCCGGCTGTGTCTGTTTTCTCTAATTTGTCTTGCGCAGAACTTTCCTCTCCCATCAGCGTTTTGAGGAATTGCGCTTTCACGTATTACGATTTAGTAAATCTGGCCCATAAAGTTCTGCAATTATTTCTCAAAAGACCCGTTCACACCAAGAATGATAACTATAATGATAAGTTCTGTCGTCTGTCGCTTTAAATCCTCTTGCTTTGTAAAGTCGGGTGGAATCTGATTGGCTGTCAATGTTTTCATTGTTCATCAGCTGGAAAAATTCTTTGTGATTCCAATGATATCGTTCCTCAGTGCCGTTATCGTTATAGTTGTGCTGTGGACGATCTTAAAACCATATCTATATGGTTATTTCATTATCATACATATATCTATATCATTATAATATCATTGTATTGGTGTGAATGGGCCTTAACCCTGGTTTGATCAACAAGAAACATGCATAAATCACAATCAACAATTGTACGTTTTGGCAAATTTATGAATTTGTATAAATTCGTACGATCTCACTTGTACGTTTTTGTACAATCTGCTTACGTCCCACTAGGGTTAGATTGAAGGGTGCATGATCATGCGTACTTTATTACAAATCATACATTTTCCAAACAAATCACATTGTGTGAATTCATTTGAAATTGCAACTTTGTGAACTCATGTTTTACAATGTGACTTTATATCACACAATGCAACTTTTGTGTAATTACTACTTTATTTCTTTCACTTGCAACTTTATATCTGTTACATATAAAGAATCTATGTGCAGCAGCTTTATTTAAAGACTAACTAAAAACTTTAAAAACAGGATTACAAGAACAGGACAACCAACTACATGTAACGTTAAGAACTGACAAAGAACAAGACGGGGTTTAAAGACAGAACTGAAGAGCAAATTAACAAGACACACCAGAACTGAACTAACAATCAATCAAACACCATAGAAACTATATATATCAGAATGTGATATGTATTATTTCAAACTTTATCTCACAATTTTCTGTTTTAATTTTGACTCTAGGGTGGACATGGGCTTCTATAGTAGGCCTACACTGCTTTGGATAAAAGTGTCTAACAATTAAACATATATCGATACAGAATGGATGAGAGTATCCACATTAATCACTTTAATTCACAGAGAATTTGACATTTGTCAAAAGGAATTATTGTTTACATGAAATTGTCACAATGCATTAACTTATTAGTTTTATATATATATACTGTATATATATATATTTTTTGTTTTGTTTTTTTGCTGTGGCTAATGCTGTAAATGAGACACAAATTACACTGCTACTGTATGACAACATTCAATTACGAAGTTCCTGAAGGTGACATCCCCGCAAGTCACTTGATTTAATAACAAAGGCGTTCAGAAGTGTGTATTATTCAGAACTGCCCTATGATGTGATGTGGTTCACTCTCCCAGAGTTTCCAGGATGCATAACCACCGCCTGTACGTTTTATCAACTTCCTGACCTCAAATCCTTAGCAAACATCCTCTCATGAGCAACTAAGGATCAGCGCTTTGGGGGAAATGCCCAACATTACACCCTGGATCTGTCTGACCCACAAAAGCCCTGAAACATGGTAATATCCTTGACTTAACATGAGCTTGATGCACTTCATCCAACTGAAATGCCACACCTGAACTAAATTATCCAGGACTTTCATAAATAGTCCTCTAATATCCATTTCCCTACGATGCCTAAGTTTGTCCCTGTTCCATGCATTTCCACGAAAGAGAAAAATAATTGGCTGTTCATCGACCCCTTCAACTATTTACTGTAATGTCTTGGCTTAATTTATTGATGTTATGCAATTTAACAAGTCATGCCTTTTAAAAAATAAAATAATTTGTGTTTGAATAATTCAGATATATAATTTAAATTATATTTTAATACAATTATTTTAATACTAAATGTTGATTTATAAATTATAAAATACCCCGTGCCTTTTATAAAATGTTTAATATTATAAAAAAATGATAAAATGTTATTTTTATTTTTATTTAAGAATAACTTTTATAATTGTTTAAAATTATATTTAAATTAAAATGTGTAAGAGGTGTATAATTATTTTATTTTAATTCCCAAAATATCACACTATTTAAATAACTCCCCATCAAAAAATCAAAGGCAGCCCACGATGGCATAAAGGTACTGAATTACATTTAATAAATTCACATTTATCAGATGATTTTATCCAAAGCAACTTACAGTATATTGCATTCAATTAAATTCATGCATTCCTGGAAACCAAAACCCATGATCTCAGTGATTTTAACGCCTTGTTTTACTGTTTGAGCTACAGGATTTCCCATAAAAGTCTGAGTATCCATGATTCATTTGTTTGTTGACAGTTTACGTAGTAATATAGTAGATTATGTTATTCAGTCAATGGAAACGTGGGCTGGATACAATAGAGGTCAGCAGATGCCGTGGCATCGCTCAACACTTCACTGGAAAAAGGTTATAGTAATCTATCATGTGCAGTTGTGTTTTTAAATGAGGCGGCAGAGTCCTCAAATTAATGTTCTAGTTACACTTAAAAGGTTCTCAGTTACACTTAAAAGGTTGGTCGCGCCCCCCTTTAAACCTTTAAAAAAATCTGGCGCTGGGTTAAAGGGATACTTCAGGATTTAGCATTAAGCTTTGTATTAGTAGAAAACCTGTAGTATTTTCGAATTACCGCGCTTTCCTCCCTCATGTCCCCCTGAGACGAGAGATTTATGTATTTTTTGTCTGGAAAAAATCCTCCGATGACGCAAAAGTCGTCATTTTGCGTCATCGGAGGATTTTTTGGCCAGAGGCTAAAGACTACAGCCAGTAGGAGGGGCTGTTCTGCATGTTTTCAACCCGCCAATAGAGGGTTGGGATCTCACTCACAGAATGTACACATAGTGTCAGACATCTTTTTTTGGAAGCTAAGCTAACAGGCTCTTGTTCTGTGGAGAAAGCTGAGTAGTAGGGGTTACCATCCTCTTTTTCCCGGACATGTCCGGCCGTCGAGATCGTCCAAAATGTCCGGGATTCGGACTTTCAAAAAAACAACAACAAAAACGAAGGGAATGAGACGCTGTGTCAGAATATTGACGCTGTGGGAACGCTTCTGAATGATTGTGTCCGAAGAACATGTGGAATCACTCCAATCTCATTGGCGAAACGTCATCCCGTGACACAGGACGGCGAACCGTGGAAGCTGTAAAGGATTCCCGGACTAAACATCGTCAGCTTATGATTGGCTGAAATTAGAAATTGGCAGAATTATGGCAAGGCGATGCAGCGTCTCGTTTCCCTTCTCAGGGAACCAGGGTTTTGACTCATTACTGAGACATTTCCTTTTGAGGGAACTAAACACTGCATCAGAATGTTGACATTATGGGAACTACTTCATATTGAACAAATCCCTGTCCCAGTGTGAATCATGGCAACCACTTAGGACATAGGCACTTGAGATCCAGGCATGGAATCCAAATCCAGGTTGTAGAATCTGATAAATATGTGAGGAGTGGCACACGCTTCCTAGAGGAAACCCTGACAAAAAAAGCATTAGAGGCAGCCATACTTCTCTAAGAATGGTCTTTCATGACTAGAGGCGAAGGAAATCAGAGGTGTATATGGACCAGTATATTTCTGTATAGACATTATTTAATTGGTAAACTTGATATTTATCCCACTCTAAATCCTTACAGCAAAGTGAGACTACCGATGTGTTGTCTGAATGGACAGGGACATGGTAGCCTCTGAGATCTGAGAGGAAGTATCTCAGTAAAATACAACCATCTCCAGGCAGTTTATGTGCCATGAAAGATAATGACCTTTCCACAAACCCTGAATTGAACATCCATCCAGAACCACTCCCCATCCAGTGAGGGAAGCGTCTGTTGTAGGTATTTTGAGACGACAAGGCACCACCAGCACGGGACCCTGGGACAAGAACCAAGGCTTCTTCCACATCACTAAGGTACAAAGGCATCTGTGTGTAACCCAGGTGATATGAAATGAGTTTCCCCTCATATATATATATCCGACCCAACAATCCAGATAGAATGAGCAATAGAGTTTAACCAGCAACCCACGTCAAACTGCATCTCAAATGCCACAGAGTTCAAACGAGTGCAAACTCCAAATGTACAGATGTGTCAATATAATTAAGTCAGTCGTCAATATAATTAAGCACATGAATGCCCTGGAATCACAAGGGAGTAAGAGCTGCATCCAAGCACTTCATGAAGGTGTAAGGAGACAAGCCTAGGCCGAAAGAAAGAACCCAATACTGCTACACCGAAAGCAAACCTAAGGAACTTCCTGTGTTGCGGAAGGATGGACAAATGGAAGTATGCGCCCTTTAGATCTATTGTGACAAACCAGTCCTCCGACTAGATTTGAGTCACGACAAGGTTTGTTAACATCTTGAAGCTGTGCATGTTCAGACTATGGTTTAGATTACACAGATCTAAGATAGGATGCAACCCTCCATCCTTCTTTGGAACTATGAAGTACCGGCTGTAAAACCCGGAGTCTCTCTCGGGAAGACATTCTATGGCCTCTTGCACCAACAGAGACTGAACTAACTGCTTCAGCACCTGAGCCTACTCGGGACTGAGCACCGTGGACAGGACCCCATTGAAGCGAGGTGGACAAGAACTAAACTGAATTCTGTAACCTTGTTCTATAGTCTGCAGGGCCCATTGACACACGTTTGCCAGAAGCTGCCATGCTGACATATATATACTTACTTACTTACTTTATTTTATTTATAAAACACTTTACAACTGCACCTGCAGACCAAAGTGCTGTACAATCGGAAGCATAAAAACAAACAACAAATAAAAACAACTTGCAACTTAATAATACAGATACTAGCCCAACCTCTCAAAAGCTAAAGACAAGAAATAATTTTTAACACAAGCTTTAATTACATTTAAAGAAGTGATCTCTCTTAGTTCAAGAGGCAGACTATTGCAAAGCCTCGGACCCGCAACAGCAAAGGCCTGATCACCTTTTCACTTTAAATGAGACCGAAGGACAGAAAACAATGACTTATTATTTGATCTTAAAGACCTAGGTGCTTGATGAAGAGCAATAAGCTCAGATACATAAACAGGAGCTATCACATGCACTGCACTTAAAAACATACAGCAGAGTTTTATATTTTGTCCTGAAATCCACTGGTAGCCACCTGAGGGAAGCTAAAATAGGAGAAATGTGATGACTTTTCTTAGCACCCACCAGCAGCCGTGCTGCCGCATTCTGAACTAATTCCAAGCGTGATATAGTGGTCTGACAGGACCCCACATACAAAACATTGCAATAGTCAAGGCGGGACAGAACAAAGGCATAACTTTTCAATATGAAGTAGTTCCCATAATGTCAAGGTAAAACATTAAATCTGATAGTAACTTTGACCTAAATAAATAAAAAAACGCTTCAGTGCGCCGACGCACTGGTGAAGCTTAACAGGTTAATAACCTTTTCTCAACAGAATAGGCTTTAAATGTGCAATAGTCCTAATCTGGAAAAAGCAACGCTTAACCACGGCATTAATCTGCTTATCAAATTTCAGTATCAAATGTTGCAATATCAAAGCATCCTCTGGCAGGGCCAAAAAACATAATCTCAGTTTTTACTTTGGTTTAACTGAACCAAATTATGGGTCATCCAGCTCTTAACCTCCTCCAGACATGTCAACAGTGAGTTAGAACCACAATTCTCTCCGGATTTCAAAGGGAGATAAATGTGTGTATCATCGGCGTACAAATGGTAAGACATGCCATATATTTTAAAAATCGAACCCAGGGCCAACATGTACAAAGACAGGCACTGTTGTTGAAACAAAGTTACCATACTTCACTGAGAATGCTCTATCAGTAAGATGAGACTTGAACCACTTTAAAACTGTCCCACATATTCCAAACAATTGGGATAACCGCTTTATGAGAATCACATGGTCTATTGTATCAAAAGCCGCACTCAAATCCAATAAAATCAGAGCTGCAGTATTACCTGCATCTCGGATAAAACAAAGGTCATTAACAACTCTCAAGAGTGCAGATTCTGTACTATAACCTGCCCTAAAACCGGACTGAAATTTATCTAAGATCTCATGTTAACTTAAAAATTACATCAGCTGTGCATAAACCACCTTTTCTAAAACCTTTGATAGGCATGGAAGTTTTGAGATGGGCCGGTAATTCTTTAATTCAAATAGGTCTAAGTTATGCTTTTTAAGAATTAGCTGAATAACCACTTGCTTGTGGGCCGTTGGAACAATCCCATTATGAAGACTGCTGTTAATAATAGAAGCAATACTTGGCCCAACAACATCCACCAATTTCTTGCTAAGGCGTAAAGGAGCCACATTACAATCATCAGATGTAGGCTTCAAACGAATAATGATGTTCTTAACTTGCGCCACTGACACCTGCTCAAAGAGGTCAATCTCTAGCTGTCAACAACACAGTCTCAACCGGCAATAAAGGAAGAGTAGATCTAATCTTCTCCACTTTTTCCATAAAGAATGTCTGAAACATTTCACGTTGCCAACGAGGGAGTCAAAGCAGAACAGCCAATTGGTTTTAGAAGTCTATTAATCGTTGCGAAAAGAACTGTAGGGGCATTACATTTCTGTGCAATGACACTGGAGAAATAATTGTTCCTCGCAGTTCTCACAGCAGCCTGATGAAAAACACTGCCTCATAATTTGAAGAGAAACCTGTAGCTTATCCTTTCTCCATTTTCGTTCAGCCTTTCTGCATTCCTGCCTGAAAGAACGAGTATAATTATTAAGCCACGGTATTGAATTAAGCTTTGGTTTCCTAACCTTATATGGGGCCACTACATCCAAAATATCTGAGCAAACAGAATTAAACAGTATCAACAGCTCATCTGGGCTCACAGAAAGAGAAGGAGACTCAATCACATTTACAAATGAAGAGGAGCTATATACCTCAGAAAATTCTACAGCCGTTGATGACGTAATAATGAGACGAGAACAAATCACATCTGTCTGAGGCAAAATTGGTTTGCATGGCATAAAAGCATTAAAAATAACAGGCATATGATCAGACACAACATCATTACAAACATCAATATTACAAATCGGAAGGCCCAGAGACAAGACCAAATCCAAAATATGGCCTTGTTCATGGGTAGGACTTGAAACAGACTGCATGAAATTAAAAGAGTCCACCAATTGTAAAAACTCAGAAACCATAGGCTTATTCGGACAGCACACATGAATATTAAAATCCCCAAGAATTTAAATAGTATCACAACATGACACAATATGAGATAAAAACTCTGAAAACTGCTTAATAAAATCCTTGTTTTACCTTGGTGGTCTATATACCAGAACACACAAAACAGCTTTCCAAGCATCACACATCATAACTTGGGCCTCAAAGCTCTGATAATTTGCCGTTGACAAAAGACGGCATTTAAATCTCCTCTTAAAAACACAAGCAAGTCTGCCACCCTGGCCAGAAGCTCTAGGGGTCCTAAAAAATGAACAGTCATCTGGGGAAAGTTCAATCAGAGGATTCATTTAGCCTAAATTAAGCCAGGTTTCAGAAATAAACTGAAAATCCAAATCATGTTGTGTAAAAAAAGTCATTTAAAACAAATGTTTTATTTGAGAGTGATCTTGCATTAACCAATGCCATTTTAACTGTACCAGTCTCCAACGGGAGCAGCGAAGTTCCATCTGAGACCACCGACTCGATATAACGCAGATTGTTACTATTTACTCCTTTCGAACATCGCTGAGCCACAATCCGTGAGGATGGTATCCAAGAAACCAGGACAAACTGGATGCAAACAGGGAAGTGTCTGGATCGAATTATCTCCCGAAGTTAACAGATGTCTTTCAAACTTCCACGCCACTCTAGCTTTCACAGCGATTCCCACCCATCTACAACGCTTTTGCCAGCGATTGCTCTGAGTCCGCCGGTACCCAGAAACTAAGCCAGTCCAAGGTTTCACCGGTACAAACGGCATGAATCGCGGGTAAAAAACAACATTTTCCACTCCGAGTAAGATATGCCATCACTGCGTTAATGTGAAGCAAAGTTTTGCAGTCATAAGTCCGAAGAGAGTAGTTAGGGCTAATAAAACATACAAATAAAAACAAAAACAATAAAATGGACAACACAGAGCAACGGCCAGCCAAAACTATACACGGCGCCATCTTCAGTCATTAATTCACAAATATAGTCTATCAAGGGAATCAGTCTCTCGAGTCTAACCTCTGGTGGATTTCGAGTAGTATGTCTGATGCCCTGAAGTGGATGACCAGCAGGGAACAACTGAACACACTCTTCCAATACTCTCATCAGAGGGGACGAACCTCCCAGTGCTACACCATCCCAGGCAGACACTGGTCTTGTTGATCTCGCTTGAAACGGCTGTGCCCCGAGGCACTGGAGGTAACGGGGGTGGCCGAACATTTTCCTGAGGGCACAGAGAAGAAGCGGGCACACTTAGAGCTGGTGTGGGCCGCTTCTCCCCGGAGGGACCAACCCTCAGAGGCCTGAGCCCTCTGGCATCAGGACCTCTTTCCCAAAGCCTTCTTCGAGAGAATTATGATCCTCAGATCTGCCCTCCCCTGAGAAGACTTTGGCTGAGAGTGCCAAGTCTCCACGTCTCGCTAATGGGGGGCTTGAGAAGCGACACTCTGCTTCTGTTGTTCCCTGTGAGAGGAGATTGACTGGGCTGGGGTGGCCCCTTAGTAGCAGTCCCCGGGACCTGGGTCTGGCGAGGGATAAACTTTTGGAACACCGCTGCCTGTTTCTTTGCCTTCTGAACCAGGAGGGAAAAATGAGTCATTCAACAGAAAGGACTTCTCCTTTTCTTTTATACCAGACAAGTTCAACCACAGGTGTCTCTCCGTAGCTGCCATAGCTGCTATGGAACGGGACATTTTCTTGGTGGCCCGGAGAGGAAAATCTGTGGCCCAGCGCAACACTTTCACAACGTCCGGGCCCACACCATTGCCTTCATCCAAATCCTTAAGCAGGTCATCCTGGTATGCCTCCAGTATAGCAATTGTGTGCAGACATGCTCCAGCCTGACCTGCCGCCACATAGGCTTTACCCACTAACGAATATGCTATTTTACAGGGAGTTTGCACTGCGATAGCCGCAGAGTGTGTGTTCAGATCCTGAATGAAAGTGCCGGAAGCAGCAGGTTAGATAATCTCAACTAAGTCATATGAGACAAACAACACCAAATAGACAGAATGACACAGAACATTACTGAAAGCACAGAAGCTTATTATGTTTGGTCCAGGTATCCTTTATAGCTTCTAAATGTTTCTCCAGTAATGCTAATAAAACATTAATTCAAAGTTATCAGGTCTTTTATAATCTTCTAAAAAAAGTTGCACAAAAACATTATTTATACATCGTTCATAGAACATTTTTACCTGAAACATTTAGTTGGATGTTCACCCAACGTTTTTTTATATGTTACTACTTAATTCAGAATGTTCAAAGAACATTCGTAAGTAACATTCCATCAATGCAAAATCATCAAATGAAATGTTCCCTTAATGTTCTCATAACCAATAATTTTTTTAAGAAACATTTTAAAAACTGGAAGTTCACAAATAACGTTTTTGTAACTTAATGGGAAAGTTAGCTAAATATTCTTAGATCAATTTTTGGTAGTTGTCATATGGTTCAGAGTCAGTGCCGGTCCTCCCTATACCCAAAGAACGCAAGTTGTGTTGGGCCCCCAAAACACCAGGGGGCCCCCTTGCTCTCAAGAATGATTTAGGGCTGTGTTTTAGTTTACTTTTTGATTTTGGCCTCCAAGGATTACGCTTTAATGGACTAATACACACAAAATGAAGTCAAATTGTCCACCTTGGGGACTTTTTAACTTAAACACATTCAGTTATGTCTTCAGTGAATATAACAGCTGGGAAAGTAATCGAATACTTGCCAGTTTATTAGATCTGTGCATTTGGTCTTAACCCTTTAGGCGCCAGAGGTTTTTTCCTAAAACGTTCGATTTTGACATCTTAATTTCAAAAGGCTATATCTTAAAAGTGATAAAAGATAGAAACTTTCTGTAAATTAGAGAAATATTAAGGATGACCCAAAGTTTATGTAGGGATTACATTTTCCCATCTAATTTGCATATTATGACGTCATATGGTGGCGGTCATCTTGGATTATAGAATTTGTATGGTTTTTGTTGATGTTTATTTGGTTGTTTTTTGTTTTTTAGCTGACAAAGACGCACACATCACAAGGACATGAACACACAAAAAAGAACACATATTGTACACTACTAAATGGTCAGGGAAATAGATAGTAAATCAACAGTGTAATAAATGGCAGACAAAAACAATTGTTGCAGGGCTTTTGCTGTAGAGATAATGACTCCCTATTCATCCAGGTGACATTTCTTGTAGTGTTTCATGGTGTGGTCTTGCGATAGACTATGCATAATAGCCCCTCTGCCCAGTGTCACATCGCCTCTTCTCCTGCTACGAGCAGCAGCGCGGGCGCGGCCAGATCTGTCTCGCGCGCGCGCCGAGTGTGCACAGCTCGGACTACTGTCATTGTCATTGCGACTCCCCACCCTGCCTCCACGTTGCCCCCTAACTCTCCTATGAATACTTCGACCTCGTCTAACATACCCAGTGGCATTAGACAAAGTCTCCACCACAATACTGTCGCCGCGATTGCGGAGAGGCACCATGGCTAGCGCGGTAAAAATCTCCCGCGGCCGCCTCGTTCCCCACAACACTAACACGCCTGCTAACTTCGCGATGAACACTCCGACCCCGGGAAACATTGTTCCCACCACTGACATTGGGCAAAGGACCATCTAACGTTATATTGGGCAAAGGATTCACCGTTTGTGCTTGGTGTAGGGCTATACTTTCACTTTCAGAATCACCGTCATTTTCTGAAGGCAGATAACGTTATTCCCCTTCAGAATCAGGGTCCGCGAATAGAAGACCCAACACTTCATTGCGGGTAAGCTTTATTGATGCCATTAGATAATAATAATAATAATAATCTAATGCAAATACTCGCTGACGTTGACAATATTGCTCTGATAAAATGGCTCACTCGCACACTAGCTCCGCTTTTGTTCGCACTGATTCAATGCGCTCTAGCTCGAATATTTTGTATAGAAGCATGACTTTTTTTTGAGTCGGGGATGAAGTATGACATGTCTGCCAACTAGTGGAGGGGAGGTCGAACGAAATTTGACACCCTATTTGACAAAATCGGCCGTTTTATTCAGTGCCGCATCTTGTCGAGTAAACTCGACCGTGGCGCCCAGAGGGTTAAAGGGACAGCAGCCTAATAAACCAGCTGCTTTAGTTATTTAATGTTAATCAAACAACAAAAGAAAACAAGAGAATCATTCACTGCTCTTCACTGAATAATCTTAATAACTTTATTAAGAATCAGTGTACATTTAATTCATACAGTGAAGACTATGCAATGTTTTGTTTTATTATTTTACCATTTGATTACTTTATTCAAGTTCTGTATATAGGCTATTATTAGTAGTAGGCTAAATTTTTCATTTCATTCATATATTTTTTTCTGTTGTATTTGTCCTATTGTTTTTAATTTTTTATTGTATTACTGACCGTTTCAACTCACTGCTGTTGGTTGACATTGAAACTGCTCTGAAAAAACAAACAGATTATGGGGTTGGGGGTCATTTTTAGGTTTTTATAGACGCACTGACAGGGGCCCCGGACAAAGTTGTGCTTAGGGCCCCCATAAGTATAGAACTAGCACTGTTCAGAGTTCATATTTTTTGTAACAATTTTATGTTTTGGTGAATTGGTGGCTAATTCGAATGAATTTGTAGGATCTCATTCACATATTTTTACATGATCTGTTTACGCCCCAGTGGTGGTTAGGTTTAGAATGAAATGAAACGTAACTCCCCTTTTTTTTTTACTATTCCATCATATAGTATATTTTTTCATTTCATATAGTGAAAAAAGAGGTTTGTAGCTCATTGCATTGCTAAATGCTAAACTATCTGTAGTTGCTTTGAAAAAAATATTTGAAGAACATTAGATGAACCAAAGCTTTCAGTCGTTACTTGAGTTAACTAAACAAATTGACCAGCCCAATCTCACTGGAAAAAAATAACTATTTTACGAGGTGGCAATTCGTATGTAAAAGTTTCATTGTGCTTAGATTTTGTTTTGTCTTTGTTCAGTCTCCCTGCCTGAGTTTGTCCATTTGTCATTATGGTTACTGATTTGATTTCATTGTTTTCAGCTGTTGCCTAATTAGTTCTCTTTGTTTTCTCCCAGTATATATCTACCTGTGTTTCAGGCTTCTGTTGTTGGTTCTCATTAATACTATGCTGAGTTTGGTTTTGTGAAGTCTTCTTTTAATAAAGTATTTTATATTAATCTTTTAATCGTTAGTGATGGCAATTTCAAAATGCTGCTTCATGAAGCATCGAAACCTTTACGAATCTTTTGTTCCAAATCAGTGGTTCGGAGCGTGTATCAAACTGCCAGAGTCACGTGATTTCAGTAAATGAGGCTTCATTACGTCATAACTGTTTCGAAACGTTTCAAAGCACTCCGAAATTTCAATGGTTCACCGCTGGGGGCGATGATCTCTGTCAACCCATGAAACACGAGGATTTTACGTTTTAAAATCACGTTTTAATTAGACATTAGTATAATTCAAATTAATAATGTTAATAGTCTCTTATTGGCCTGTTTAGCTGAGCCATTCATAGAACAAACAAAACAAACCCTGACAATTGATAAAATAACATATAGACACTTGATAATTTTATTAGATTATTAGATAATTGCATTTGAAAGATTTTACTTTTTTAAAACAATTTGCAAAAGATTTGTAAAAGGTGTTTTTATGCCTGTTTGCCCGGGTTTTTTGTTGCATTTACAATGTTCTGACCACTAGTGGAGACGGGGGACGGATTGTTTCGAAGCCTCGACACAATACGGCACATTTGCTTCAACTGTTTCAGTGTTCCACGAAGCCTCGATCTGTCCACCACTACTAGTCGTCCTCATTCGGTTACCACGCTTAGAAAGTGTGACAGAAGAACCGACCACAAATGGATTATGCATCAAGGGTTATCGCTCTAGCCCAGGAAGGGCTTCCTTTTTTTTATTACAAGCTGCTTTTCTGCCAGCTAGCCTAGGGAACAGCCTTCGATGAAGAGACGGGGCAAATTATTACCATCAAGTAGACCTCCCAGACATGCAAAGACTTTGCTGGAGAGAGGCTATTCTTCAATGTCTGGAGAGTGTCTAGCCCCGATCCAGACTACAGCCAGACCAGGAGCCCAGCCCACCACCACCCTTGACCGTGGAGAATTTGCCCGAGCCCCCCGCAGACGGAGAGCTTCCGCCAGCTACGAGGAGAGAGCCTGTGACGACAGCGCCAACCAGCAGAGCTGATGCCTCAATGTAAGTCTGACCAGGGGTGTGAGCCGGCATCCAACGTGACAGGGAACCCTGGTGGAACTGGATACGGAGGACTGGGTTTATATGGGTTTAACATAACCGCCATTGATCCCATCCAGCTTTCCTCTCTCACCCTCACCACAAAGCTCAGCGAGTCCTCCAGCCCTGCCTCAGCTGTAAAGCCTTCTCCTTCCCCTGTAAAGCCTCAGGTTGTGCATTCTCCATCTGCGCCTTAGCAAGGTAATCCCTTGTCTCCACCTCAGGTCTCTGATCCTTTCGCTCCCTCTCGACCCGTCAACCTGTCTGCGCCGCCTTGGCTCCTTGCACTCTCAGCTCCACCAGAGGCCCTCAGCCTTGCGGCTCCACCCTCGTCCCTCCGGCTCCACCTCTGTCAGCCGTCACCCTGCCTGCACTGCAGACTTACGAGCCATCCGTGGTGCTGCATCTCTCCATCCCTTCGGCTCCAGCGGGCTCCGCCCTCCCTCCGGATCCACCCTGGTCCTTGATCGCACAGGCTCCGCCTAAGTCCACGGACACTCTGGCTCCATCTTGATGGCTTCGCCTTGGTCTCCAGAGCCAGCTGTGTCACTCGAGCCCATCAGCTCTCTGTCTGTGCCCTGGGACCCTCTAACATCATCTCCATCTCCGTCGGTCATCACCCGGATGTCGGCGGTCACCTTTACACCGTGGCTCCTTCGCCCGTGGGCTGTCGTCCCAACTGCACTCTGGGTAAAAACCACATGGCCACTCCTCCCATCATCTCCTTCATGGCTGCTACCTCCAACTACTCCCTGGTTTCTGCTGCCTGCCTGCCTTTCTCCAGCCCTTCTCCTGCTCCTCGTTCACCTCCAAAGGCCCCATCTTTCCTCATCTCATCTGTTGCGGCACGAGGACACGCCTTTCAGGAGGGGGCATACTGTAACAGTTTCCCTGTCTCCCTGCCTGAGTTTGTCAATTTGCCATCATGGTTACTGATTTGATTAGTCATTGTTTTCTAATTTCAGCTGCTGCCTAATTAGTTCTCAGTTTTCTCCCAGTATATATCTACCTGTGTTTCAGTCTTCTGTTGTCAGTTCTCGTTATTACTACACTGAGTTTGGTTTTGTGAAGTCTTCTGTTAATAAAGTCTTTTATATTAATCTTCTAATCATGCTCAATCACTTACCATGCTTAGATAGTGTGAAATCGTATGAATTCGTACAATGTGAACATACAATTTTTAGAAAAAAAAAAATAAGCATGAAGGTCCACCCCAAAAATAACTGTCAGTGGGGTGTAAGCAGATCTTACGAAAACATAGAAATGAGATTGAACAACTTCATACTTGTGATGGGAGAAACAAAGTTTTTTTTAAAGCTTCGAATCAATTGAACCAATTGCTTTGCAAAATGCTTCACTTCACTTTGACTGTAATAGGTCCCCACCCCCCTTTTCTTTTTTATTTGGTAAATTTTTTTGTGTATGATAAGACTTTCTGGGTTAATTTAATCCAAAACTGGGCTAAAATTACCACATGGATTCTTGCAGAAGGTCGTCTCTTTACCTCTGTCTGGGTTGACAGAGTCAAGCACCAATTATTGATGAAATCTGACTTCACCGCGTCCATGTGACTGCATCATTCAGGAGACATCGCTTCACCTGCTAACCTCTGGGTTTAGCTCACTAAAGTCCAGACAGAATCCCATTCAGAAGAAATGAATGAATGCGCGTGAGAGCCGCAAAATGTCTTTCCTGACATCTGTCAAGAAAAGTTAAAATCATAACATCCTCCCATCCCGAAACTGATCTCATCTTAATCTGGCACGTAATTATCTTTAGCTGAGCTGAGAGATTTCAAAAGAAAACATTTTACCTCATGCATGTGGAGACGTTTTCTTTTCTCAGAAGCGTGACGCTGCCCCCAGTGGGCTGGGCTGGTTCTGCATGGATGAAGCATAGAGGAAGGGAGCGTCGGAGTCCTTGCTTTCACGCACCTTATCTCGAGATGTCTTTGAGGGTGAAGGTAATGTTGGGCGTTAGCTTATCACACCCATTTGTTATTTTTGTTTGCCCTTGATTGTGTGGAAAATGGTTCTTGTCAAAAGATCCCACATCCGTCTTCCTAATTTGAATGAGTTAGTTGTTAGTCATTACTTTCGCTCGTAGATTTGTTTTGTCCCAACTAAAGCTGAAGTTTAAGTTCAGTAACACTTCCGCTGATTTTCCTGTCTTACTAAATACCAGCATACGTCAACTGGTAGAGGCCATTTCAATCTGTGTGTGACGCACTCTACAGGCCGGATGACATTAGTTAAGGGGGGTAACAATTAGCAGAGGCAATTAACCTTTAGAGGGACACCAATCTAGTAAATGAGGACATGAAAAATGACCATCCACTGTTATAAATCCCATATATTGCCTCTTATAATCAGTAAAATGACTATAAGCTCCTGGTGAAACTGTGACACGTAAAGTGTGATACAGCTCTTTTCTAGAATTATCCTAGAATATTAATACGGATATTTTTATTTCATAGACTTTCTATAAGATACTTTCTATATTTATATTCATATAGTTTTCAACATTGCTAATAATCAGAAATGTTTCTTGAGCAGCAAATCATCATATTAGACTGATTTCTGAAGGATCATGTGACACTGAAGACTGGAGTAATGATGCTGAAAATTCAGCTTTGCATCACAGGAATAAATTACAGTTACCAAAATATATTTAAATAGACAAGAGTTCTTTTAAATTGTAATTTTTTTTTTACAATATTTTGATCGAATAAATGCAGCTTTGGTGAGCATAAGAGACTTATTTCAAAACCATTAAAAAAGGTAATTATTCAAAATTTTGGAATAATTTTATTTAAATAATTTTAGGGCTTTGAATCTTTGGTGCATGGAAGAATATATAAGAATATATAATTCATAAATTTTTTTAGTTCAATTTTATTTTGAAAGTGTCAGTTTTCATTAGAATTTTGGTTTAATATTTAGTCATTTTATTATGTGCTTTCATCATTTTATTTATTTTTTATTTATGTTTTTACATTTCTATTTAACAATTTTTTATTTCAGTTTAAATTGTATTATTTTTAGCACTCCAAATTAAACTTAAATGTAAATTATCAAGGAAATAAATAAGTTCATCTAATATTATTATATTTATTTATATTTTAATTAGTTAACAATAACAACACTGCTCTGACTATACAGTGACAATGAACTTCTGTCATGCCAAATATAGTTGAGGAAAAACAATAACAGTATTAACAGTATGTTAATGTCATTAACAGATCGCACGTTCATTTGATGCGATCACTATGCTAAACAAACAATGCAAATATAATATTATATAATACAATAATTCCCTAAGTCTACCTTGGACAGACTGACAAACCGTTCTTATGATGTTCAAGGATATTAAAATAAAACTATATATTGACTTCTTGCCACTTTTGTAATATCTGTTCAATTATTTTTCTACCCCAATAATGTCTTTGAATTACCTGAATTTGTGGGCTTTCCTTGGCAAATATGCGATTAAATGTGATTGAACTAATATTTAATATAGAAAATCGGGCGTTTTATATTAGGGAGTCCCTGCTTAGAAATGGTTGGACTAAGAGCCTGTGTTGGTCCAGGTTGTCCATTGATGGAAGAGCAGACATTAATCACTCCCACACCTCTGCCAAAGGCCACATTAGGAGTCTCCGGCACTGACGCAGCGGGAGGCGAGAGGCCAGACCCCGTCCTTCTACACGCATGTGTGGCCGGGGCGATAACAGACACTGAGCTGAATCCTCTTCACTCATCTCAGGACGCCAATGAACCTCCAGAATGAAAGGATCTGTGAGGTGGAGGGGTGCAGGCCATGCCATTGTTTGCTCTTGTGACTCCTGTGGTCCACTGGCATGTCTGATAACTGACAGGAGGATAATCACTCTGTCCTCAATAAGAAGAGGCTGACAACAGCTGGAAAGAACAATGACACAAAACAATAAGAGGGCTGATTGGTTCGAGTGAATCTGTCCGCCCACACATCTATAACTGAAAGCCATTGGTGGAATAAACGGATACAGTGCAACCACTTTATTTCAAGATTAATTTGACCTAAATAATAAAAAAAATAAAAAAAAAAAAAAAAATAATAAAAAAAAAAAAATATATATATATATATATATATAATAAAAATAAAAAAATATATAAAAACATATTTAAATAAAATAATTCCAAAATTTTGAATACAAACCTTTTTTTTTGAATACAAACCAAAGCTGCATTTATTCGATCAAAATATTGTAAAAATATTACAATTTAAAAGAACTGTTGTCTATTTAAATATATTTTGGTAACTGTAATTTATTCCTGTGATGCAAAGCTGAATATATATATAACAGCAACACTTATTATTATTATTGGTAGTAGAAGTTATTAATAACCCCAATTAAGTGATTATTGAGTGATTATATTATTATTAATAATAATAAATAACAGCTACTATTATTATTAATAGTAGTAGTAGAAGTAAGTTATTAATAACCCTAATTAAGTGATTATTGAGTGATTATAAGAATATGCAAACTAGTAATAAACTATATAAATACATTTTATTTATTTATATGGATGATATTTTGAAAAATCACCACCACCATTTATTAATGATTATAAATAAGCAATTATTAAATATTTAAATTATGAATATATTGGTTATTATTATTAAATAATATTCATATAAATAAGTGAAATGTATATCGTTTATTAATACTACTTATACTCATAATATATTGGTGGCGATTATTATTATTATTATGATTATTAAATTATAATATCCATATAATTAAATCAAATGTAAGTTTATTAATACTATACTTGTACTAATCAGTAATTAATAATATATTGGCGATGGTGGAGATGATGATGATGATGATGATGATGATGATGATGATAATGATGATGATGATGATGATGATGATGATGATGATATCTGTAGCTCAAACAGTGAAGCAACACCAGGATCGTAGGTTTGATTCTCAGGACACGAATGCAAATTTGCATGTAAATTAAGTTAATTAAATTACTTATGAAATATTAAATGCCTTATTATTGCATTAATTTATGCATCTGCATAAATTAGATGACTAAATAGCAAGGACATTGGTATGCAGCTGCTAGCTTTTTCTGAGTGATTGCTAGTTCATTGCAAGTTGATTGCTTGCTGGTCCAAAAAAACGAATTAAAGTTTAACACTTAAGTATGAGTAATAGTAATATTAACTTGTCTTGGCAACACACTAATGATAAATTCAAAATCATAGTGCAATGTTTACTTCCAAATAAAACCACATACATGACATCATCTTATATCATGACACATACGATTACAAGTCCCATTCATATCAAGGAAATTTGTGTTGCTTTGTTATGTTTCATAAAACACCTGCATCTGTTAATATGAGAATTTCCCATGAAATTCCATGCACAAAAATTCCAGGAAGTCTGCTGCAAATATTTTATTTCATGAGATGTTTTTGTAACACAATGATTATATTCTTAATGTCTTATTCATACAGGCCTAACACAGGGATTTAGCTTCAGGTGCTTTGCTTTTGTGTAAGTCAGTGCTGGTGGGATAAGATTCCTGATTAAGCACGTACTATATTCCCATTAATTCAAAGACTGTTATCTTCTTTCCTTTTAAATCAACAGTATTGGCTTGAAACGCTTACAGCAGCACTGAAGAGCGACCAAAGCAGCTGCTCTAATGATCCAATCATGTAGCGCTCAGCTAGGACACACACATACACACACACCCTGTGCTAAAATCCACCGAGCTCCCTAGCTGTCTTTTAAGACTGCATACTAACTGAATTAACCTCATAAATGACATATATGGACAGATTTCCCCTCACATTAGTTGATTTCAGTAGAACTCGATGTTAAGCTAACATGCTAAGCTAACAATACGACACTGTAATCATAAAAACAACACAGCACACAGACAGGGGTAAAATAGTCTGTTTAATTAGATTTATCTATGTTATCACCATACTGAATAAAATAAAATAATGCTGACTTAGTATTTAGTCAAATTTAGGTATATTAGAAGGCAACATATTGTTGCTGTTTAGACACGAAGCTCAGTCTAGTGTTAAAGAAGAGCTTATAGTTCTTGTTGTTTCATCACAAGAGCTTTTTTAATTTCAGGAGACTTAAAACATGCATTACGCAAGAAATAATTAATTCACTTTGTGCTCTTTGTTGATTTGTGCTTAATGAGTAAAATTATGGTTACCTTTCAAATTATGACTATTTAAATAAAGCTAATCATGTCTAATTACTTCAGCCGACCCTCACAACCATTATTGTCCCCCAGTCATTTATTTAATGCTTCACGTTTTCTGCACAGCCATGTGTTTGCCATTAAATGGATCATTGTGAGGTGATTTTACCCATTCTCAATCACAGCGCACCGGTGAAAGACAAAATAACATGGTGCGGCTACACCTCAAACAGAACCACTGCCATTATCCATGTGGAAGTGCACGTACTCTAAGAACAAGGTTTGTTAGTCATAGAATCAACACTTAAGCAGTATGTGCACATCTTACTCATGTCATGCTTCAACATTGTGCAACACTGTTCTTCCCTGGTTTTTTCATTGTACGCTTGTCTTTCATACATGTCATCATAGACTGTTGATGAAATTCATTTTAATTTCCTCTTGTTGCTCAACATCTGCCACTCATCCTAGTGACTTCACTCTAAAAAATCTTGGGTTATTAATTTCTACCCAAATCCTGGGTTGAGCCTTTTGGGTAAATTTTTTTGATTATTTATTCAGTGTTTGGGTAATTATTGTGTTACCCTGCTCCTGGGTCAGACGTAACAACCCAATGTTTGGGTAGTTTTGTGTACCCCGGATCCTGGGACAGACGTAACAATCCAGTTTTTGGGTAGTTTTTGTGTAACCCAGATCCTGGGTCAGACGTAACAACTCAGTGTTTGTGTAGTTTTGTGTAACCCAGATCCTGGGTCAGACGTAACAACCCAATGTTTGGGTAGTTTTGTGTACCCCAGATCCTGGGTCAGACGTAACAACCCAGTGTTTGGGTAGTTTTGTGTACCCCAGATCCTGGGTCAGACGTAACAACCCTGTGTTTGGGTAGTTTTTGTGTTACCCAGATCCTGGGTCAGACGTAACAACCCAGTGTTTGGGTAGTTTTTGTGTTACCCAGATCCTGGATCAGACGTAACAACCCAGTGTTTGGGTAGTTTTTGTGTTACCCACATCCTGGATCAGACGTAACAACCCAGTGTTTGGGTAGTTTTTGTGTTACCCAGATCCTGGATCAGACGTAACAACCCAGTGTTTGGGTAGTTTTTGTGTAACCCAGATCCTGGATCAGACGTAACAACCCAGGGTTTGTGTTATCCAGATCCTGGGTCAGACGAAACAACCCAGTGTTTGAGTAGTTGTTGTGTTACCCAGATCCTGGATCAGACGTAACAACCCAGGGGTTGAGTTATTTATCACGGGCTTTTTGCGACCTCTTCAGGAGAGAGCAGTGCTGCTCCGTCAAATTGTTGCATGTCTTCGGTAAAATACAGGTTTGTGTACATTTATTGTATTTGTATCTATAAATTCGTAATTGTTCTGTATATCGTTTAATTTTATGCAAAGCAACATGTGAGTCACCTAAACGAATGTCACGGCGGTCTTTTCGCGTGATGGAAATGCCTGATGCCTTGCATAAAATGTTGTGATTTTATTCAAAAAGAAACCAAATATATCAATACTTAGGATATTAAAATATGTTCTCAGAACTGTATACTGATTGTTTATGGACAGGTTATGGAGTCAGTCACAGCATACTTCGGCTACGAGTGAAACGCAGGGCGTCGGTCTGAAGTTAGAAGTTCCCCCCGCTGAGAATGATACAAGTGCCGACACAAGATCCAGCGCAACAGAGACTGGTCGATTACACTTGAATTACTTCTAAATGTGACCCTTGACCACAAAACCAGTCACATGGGTAAATTGAGATATATACAGAATCTGAGGATGCAAAAAAATCGAAACGTTGAGAAAATCTCCTTTAAAGTTGTCCATTTGTGTGTGCGATTGTGCTGCATTCACTCACAAAAATAAATGTTTACGGTAGGAAATTTGCAAAATATCTTCATGGAACATGATCTTTACTTAATATCCTAATGATTTTTGCCATAATATAAAAATCTATAATTTTGACCCGTACAATGTATTGTTGGCTATTGCCACAAATATACCCATGCGACTTGTGACTATTTTTTGTGATCCAGGGTCACAAATGTTTCATTTGTACTTCTTATATTTGTTAAACGAGATTAAACGTAAGCAATATATATTTAAACTATATGAAATATGCTATACTGTAAAGAATTATCGAAAATAAAGTAATTAGCATGCAAACCAGTGGTTGTGTGGAATATTTTTTTTAATTTAGAGGACTGAATTTAATCCATAATCATTCATTCATGTGTGAAGTAAAAAAAATAACATAGTATTATATGTATTATATGTATTATATGTATATATATTATAGTAAAAATGAATCAACCAATTATGCTGGGTTAAATAAACAACCCAATTTGCTGGGTAAAATTAACCCAACATGTGTTCTGTCCAATATTTACCCAGTTGTTTTTTGTAGATAGTGTTGTGTGAGTGTAGTTATGGCTTGTGTCCCTTCTTCAATGTAAGTCTATGGAATATATATATATATATATATATTTTTTTTTTTTTTTTTTTTTTACATGTTTTAATATGTTCCCCACAAGAAATTAAAGTTGGTAAGACTCCTAGAAATTAAATAGCACACCTTATTCTTTGAAAGGCTTTAAGGGACAGTCACACTGACAGCAATTATCTAGTAGTAGTTCAGTAGTTCAGCAAAATGCATTGCAAAAGTGAGTGACAGAGACTGTTGACGAAGAGACCTAAACTAAAGTAATTCATTATTTTAGTTTAGTGTTCATAGTTGTGCATGAGTCCCTCCATCCATTCTCCAAACCACTTGTCCACTATGTAACGTCACAGCGATGCTGAAGCCTAGCCAGGATCTTGGGCTGAAGGCAGGGAAACTCCCAGATGGCCAGTCCATTACAGGGATAACCGGGGCATACACACATACACTCACACCTACAGGCAATTTAGTGTCTCCAATTCATCTGACCTGCATGTCTTTGGATTATGGGGGAAACTGGTGAACCCAACAGAAACCTGGAACCGTTTTGCTGTGAGAAGACAGTGCTCAGCCATTAGCATGACTATCAATGCGAGTGCAAGCAGTGGACGACAGCAGAGAGACAATAAATAAATGTCAGTACGAACCCCCCCATTCTATGTAGCCAGATCTTTGACTATCAGCATAGACAGCTTATCAGTCGATTCTGGTCAAGAACCGCCCCCTTAGACAGGAGGACACCACCTGACCAATATGTACAGTGACAGTTTTATCAAGTGAAATTTAGGGGTGGGTAAATCTGAAATAGATATCTTTGAGAATAATGTGGAGTATTTAGGTGTGCTCAAGGATAAGTTCTACTCAGTAACTAGTTCTACTAAAACTGATATCCTGTAAAACGTCTGACTCCCGATTGAGCAGATGTCAGCTAGTCAGCTTGAAACCAGATTTAAACAGATTGCAAACAGGAAACTCAGCCAGCTCTCATGCAATATATACATCAGATAAACAAGGGCCTGACACTAGGGCCTTGTCGCCTTTGTGGGCATGTGTCCATAAATTCCATGAGACCATAGGGCAACTCTGGCCTTCAAGGTCCACTGCCCTTTTTAACCCAAATGCTGGGTTTAGCCTGCTGGGTCATTTTATTGGGTTATTTTTTAATATTTTTACCCAGTGCTGGGTAGTTTTCTGTAACTCAGCTGCTGGGTCATTTTTACTGTCAACACAAATGATGAACATACCCAGCACTGGGCCAATGTAACCCAATGTTGGGCAGTCTGTGACAAACTGGTTAAAACTGGATATAATTTGTCAATTTTGTTTTCTGTTCTAAGAGAAAACTTCCTGAGGGGAAACTTCCTTTTCGTATTACATAGTATTCCTATCAAATTATTACTGTAAAAATAGGAAAATGGTCTCACATCTTACCGTTTTTGTTTACACGTACGTCGCAGCCAACGTCTGGACGCATTGTGTTTCAACCTTGACACAGGAGAGGAAGATGGGTGGTGAATAGTGAGTTTATTTAACAATAGTGCAGTGATGAGGTGAGCAGGTGAGGGAGAGTCCAAATGAAGATCTTGGTGGAGACACAGAGGGAAGGAAGACGCTGGAGACAGGGAGTTCGCTGGAGACGGAGAATAGTTGGGGAGCTGGGGTGAGGTGAGTGCAATAGGAGCCTGACAGAGGAGATGGCACAGGTAAAGCTGTTTTTGATGTAACTTTTGAAACATGAATATATAAGATTGTCATTTAATGAACTGGAACAGCCTGTTTTTTTTTTTTACTATTTTATGATTGTAAAAGACTGACTTGCTATTGAATAAAACAGAGATTTTAGAGTGCATTTTTATTATTTAAAATGAAAAACCTGCATTGTCACAAACCTGACAGCATTGTCAAAAAACAACCCAGCAAATGGGTTAATGTATAAAACCCAACAAGCTAGGTAAAAATAACCCAGCATCTGTTGTGTCCAATATTTACCCAGCACTGGGTTGCCAAATAACCCAGAAATGGTTGTTTTTAACCCAGCATTTCTAGAGTGTAGGACAGTGGACCTCAAGGGCCAGAGTTGCCCACCTCTGCCATAGAGTGTCCCATTTGTCTTTTTATGGCTCAGAAGGCCATAGAGTGCCAGAGAGTCCCCTATATGCGACTTTTAGCTTGGCCTATTTTTTTTGGGGGCCTTATTAAGATAGGACAGCAAAGCAGAGACAAGAAGTGATATGAGAGCAGAGAGGGGGGACAGGATTAGGGAAGGACCACAAGCTGGGACCCGAACACTGCCCACTATGCTATGACTCCGACACCCAGGTGTGGTCTTAACAGCACAACAGTCTATCGCCCTCCAAAGAAAGGTCATCAAAGTGTGAACTTTGTACTGAGGGCGTCATTTGGGATGAGGCCTAGGAAAGCTTTAGCTGCACTTAAGAATAAAGCGGTAATCTCTGGAGACATTCTTGCTCAGCCACTTGAAAGCAGGGTGGAGGTACACCACTGATGTGCCAAACGTGATATCCGACAGTAATCCAGGCCCCTGGTGAAATCACGGCCGTGTCTCCGACTGTGATGGTGGTTTCTGAGGCAAATATTTATGTGGGCAGGTCAGTCAGGTATAATGGGGTTGGAAGGGTGGGAAATGGAATATAGCAGTGTCTTGGCCTGGTTTGTGGACTCAGATCTCTGCTGCTGCAGAAAGCTTTTTGCCAGACCCTGACCTTCACAAGTGTTGTAGGGTAATTTCATGGCAACACTCGTCACATGATTCACATGCTACATACAGTATATTCATACAGCGTTTATTTGGAGACTAACAGAAACCCTAAGCCTTGCAGCAAATGTGGATTTTGCAAGAGTTTCCAGAGCAAGGATCATCATCTAACCCAACGCTACTGACCAATTTGTACGAATTCGTACGAGTGAGTAAAAGGTGGCTAATTCGTACGATTTGTCTAAATCCCAGTGATGGGTAGGTTTAGGAGCGGGGTCAGGGGTAGGTAATTCGAACGAATTAGCCACCTCGTAAAATTTGTATGAATTGCCGTGAGATCAGGTTGTCTAACCACACTGTGCAAGAGGGCTACCCTGCTGAAAAAAAAATACTTAAACCAGCCTTAAAATGATTTGTTGGGCAAGGTTTTCCTAGTCTCAAACCTAGGCCAAGCTGTTATTTAGATGAATTAGCTACCTGACCAGCTAACAAGTGCCCCAAACTTGGCCAGGCTGGGACACTAGCTAACTTTAGGCTAATTTAGGCTGTTTTTTATAGCACAGAAGTGTTATTTAAAGAATATTTTCTCCATTAAATTTAAGATATTTTTAGATGCAAAGTTGGATTTCCTATAATGCTTATGAAGAACAAAGACATTTTTTATTATTATTTTAAGTTACACAAAAATGTATCATGGTCACACACATGCTGTAAACTCTTCAATTTAGCTGCATGTCTTGTATTGTGTCTAAATACTTTGAATGCTTGAAGCAGACATATCCGCATTTTAGAGATATCCAGACCAGCTAAATTTAAAACTTCAATAACAGTTATGTTCTTATCTGATTACATTTTCTTTAAGTTACATTAATATACTTCCTCATTCTTCAGAATGCACAAGCACATCTGGTAAAGCAGGAAGAATATAAATATAGTTAACCTCTAAACAAGGTCTTTGTGAAGAGCCAGGTTTTTATTAGGTTCTATTAGCAGCAATAACAATACATTAGAATACCATTAATAGCAGTCTTGATCTTATCAAATCTGCCGTTTTATTAACTGTCGGGTTTTATTAGCTGAAATAGCTCCCTCTGTGCAGTGATCTCAAACTGGGTCAAAGGTTTTGGCTTATTAAAATGTGTCATCCGGTGAGCCTGTGATATTACCATGATTAGCAAGAGCTAGTCTAATCCTGCGAGTGGAACACACAGGCATCCAAGGGCATATCAGAGAAGACAATCAGAGAGCATTTCCAGGAAAACTAAACTTTGCAACTTTGAAATAAATACATTGACAGTGGTATTGGCTTGTGCAAAACCTGCAACCACAATGCTAAGATGTTGTTATGCCATTTTATTGGATGCTTTGAGTGGTTGCTAGTTGGTCAATGAGGTTATAACCGCCAACCCATACACAAAAGGTTAGAAGTTGTGTAAATCCGTAATCCCAAAAAGCAATTTTAATAACGATTCGAATTAAACATGTAATCAAAACTGACCAATCAAAATAAGACCTCTTGAAGTTCCAGAAAATGAATGAAGATCAAATGTTAAATCATCAATGACTGGTGTTCTGGTGAACTGAGTGACATTATTTTGTAGCTCTGCAAAAGCACATGTGTTCCTGGAACCTGAGCTGTGGGTGATTGAATAAAATCACAGCAGAGATCACTGGAAGAGATATCAGGACATTAAGAGAACTCATTCTCCACGACCCCTGCTTGATCTCCTCTGTAGCCATTTGCACTGATCAGAGAGAGGTTAAGCTCAAGAAAATTGGACCACACGGCACAAGGAGATTAGAAGTTGCCATAATACCCAAGCGGCAATCAGACGGACAGGATCGGGGGGGCCGCCGAACCCATGACAGCACAGAGGAAAGTTCCTGAAGGAAACTCCTTCTTAAATGGACTTGGACACAGGGATTAGACTCCACCTCTCTAGTGTTTCAGGTGTCACTACTTCCAGAAAGGAAGCAAATCCCAGAGGAAGAATAAGATGCCTGTGAACATATTGAACAAGTATGGAAAATATAAAAGCATGAACAAATACTGCCATCACTCATAATCAGTTGCAGAACGAATGACTTTACCATTTCTTGCTAGGATGTGCCCAAATAATTGGTCAAATGAATATTGCTTTGAGATAATAGGTGTATTTGCTACAAGTACATTAGTGGAATTATGACCAAAAAAAAATAAAAATTTTGTACAGTGACTGTAATTCACATAATGGGGCTACAAAGATCATTTTTGATTGCAGAAAACTCAAAGTAAATATTATTTTGTAATCAATAAATTATAATGTATCATAAATTATATAAAGTAAATAATATATAAAATACAAAAAAACATAATATATTCTAATAAATAATATGAAATTATTACTGTTTCACTCTTTTATTAAGTCTGATTGGAAATCAAGAGATTAATTTGTTGTTCTTTCTATTGACAGCCAAAGTTTAATCTTATTCTCAGGTTAATTCAGATAACAGTCCTCTAAAAGTTGACAGAAAACAGTGTCAACTTAATAAAAGTTCTAAAACTTTTAGAAAATGTGTCCCTCACAACAGGATATTCATATTTAGGGGTCCTTGGCATCAAAACATATACAAACCTCTAAATGAATGCGTTCATGTTTACAGATAAAGAAAATGTCTGTAATATATTAACATTTGTGGTATTTTATCTTTTATGATATAAATTAGATATTAAGATAATTATTTAAATAGGCATGGAAATCTAAACAAATATATAATGTTAATTTATTTGATTTATGTAATCATAACATGTAGGATCAGAATATGAATAAACAACATTTTAACATAGATTTAGTATTGATTTAGTATAGTTTTCTTTAGTATAGTTTTCCTATCGTTTTCATTAGGGCAAGCGTGGGTTCACACAGACGGTAATCAGATTTTTTGTAACCATTCCACGGCAGAGCAGGGAAAACGGCATGTGAAAAGAAAGAGAAAAGGAGCTAAAAGCCTTTAAATTAATGATCGATGAGGCCGCTTTCTTTGACTTCAAAGCGCTCCAGAAGCACTTGAAGCACTGCTATAGTTTCCCCATTTTACCTCATGCACCCCTCAGCAGCACGTGACCTGACCTGGTCGTCAACAGAACCCATTGGGCGGTCAACCCCTGCTGAAGTCATCAAAAGAGCCAAACAATGCCACATTTACTCAATCTGGGGCGGCTTTTCAATAGGCAACTATTCCCTATTCTTCCTGCGGGTTTGGCATCTGATTTTATTAGTTCCTATTCCTTATTAGATGGGTTCCCAGTGGCGGTCCCCAGGTCTGGAACGACCACAGGCTACAGAGGAAGAGGGAATAAGAAAGACAGCAAAAACGCTGTGGAGTTTTCTGGAACGTGTCAAGAATTTCTATGGCTAATCATTTCAGAGGTCACTTTGCCAGGACTTCAACCCCATGGTGCTTGGCACTTGTTTTGTACCTCTAGTGAATGATATAGCACATTGGGGTGCATTAATGTAATCTGGCCAAACTCTTTCTTGCTTATTGTGATGTTACCCTCTGTGAGCCCCTGACAAAGATGCGAAAAGGTTGCACTTTTAATGAAGGCAAAGAAACTGCCTAAATAGTTACAGTTGTTTTCAAGGGGAAACCAATGTGTTTTCATTCATTCATTGTCCAAAACATCAAGATTTTTTCAACCAATTAAGTGAGTTTTGGGGAAGACTATTTGTTTGTTCAACCAATTGTCTCGTTTCCTTCTCAGGGAAAGGGGTTAGTTACGTAACCCACAGATGCTGGAACCCTCGTTTTACAGAACCCTCAATGCTGCATCATGGAACGTTAATGCTATGGAACGTTACTACCCACGGCACCATACTTACAAATGCCTACTCAATGAGTTCAAAAGTATACAAGCACAGACCCAGAGGACAAGCGGGATGAATTAACCCAAGAGGACTCGAGAGCCTACGCTATAAAATCGTATAAATGTGTGTGGAGGGGACCAGACTGCCGCAGCACAAATGTCTTTCAAAAGCGTCTGCTTGGAGGCGGTGCAACCTTGATTGTGCCCACCAAAGCAAACAAAGTGTTGGTGGGACTTACGCCACATACACTTTAAGTGTAGCAGGTTTCAGCACAGCTGAAAGAAGCTGTTTTAAGAACTCCAGCACTGAACCAATCTAGCATTGGACTGGGTATAATCAACACTTATCACACTATGATACAAAAACATGTCACTTAAAAGCATAAAGTTTCTTTGTAGAGGGAGTTCTAGTATTTAAGATAGTTTCAACAATCTCGGTAGAGAGATCAGAATCTACAATCTAGTGCCCCTCAGGGGCCAGACCCACAGCTTCAAAATCTTGGGTCTGGGGTAAACGATTGACCCTGGCAAAATTGTGGAAATTGTGGGTTGACTTCTCTGAGGCAAACAAGTCCACTTCTGCCCAGCCGTACCTCTGCCATATCAACTCCACCACACCAGTGGAGTCGCCATTCCCCGGGCCTTAGCTCCTGCTTCGATAGGATATCTGCTCCTACATTTGAGTGTCAGGGATGTAAACTGCACTCAGGGAGAGTAGGAGCGAGGTCTTCTGCACCAGCCTGAAAAGAGGACGTGAACGCAGCCTGCCCTGGTAATTTATGCAAGAGATTACTAAATAGTTGTCCATCCACACCAACACATGGTAGCCCCTCAGGTCTGGAAGGAAGTGTATTAGAGCTAGAAACACAGCCCTCATCTCCAGCCAATTTATGTTCCACGTGAGAAGAGGGCCTGCCCAACAATGCTGAGTGAGGGGCGCAAGGGATTGCAAAGAGAGTGGAGCCTTCTGCTCTTGAGCCACCACTGAAAAGGCCTCATGTGCAGCAAACCTAACAGTATAACGGCGGCTGCAGTCATAAGACCCAGTAGTATTTGGCATTGACGGACAGACATCCCCTGGCCTAGCCTCACTTTTCCCACAGTGGTCAGGATCAACTCCACCCATGCAGGAGACAGATGTGCCCACATTGTGGTCGAATCCCAAACCACCCCTAGAAAAGTCGCAGTCTGACTCTGAGACAGAACAGTTTTCTTGTGGTTCAACCTCAATCCCAAGCACCTCAAGTGAGCAAGAACGACATTTTGATGCCAAGCTGTGAACTCTTCCGATTGTGCTAGTATCAGCCAGTCGTCAATTTAATTTAGTACAGGGATGCCCTGAAGTAGCAAAAGAGCCAAAGCTGCATCCATGTACTTCGTGAAGGTGTGAGGCTATAAGGCTGGACCGAAGGGAAGAACTGGTATGCTTTGCCTCTGAAAGAAAATCTGATAAACTTCCTGTGTTTGGGAAAAATCTCAATGCGAAAGTATGCATCCTTCAAATCTATCGTGACAAACCAATCCTGATATTGAATTTGAGACACGATAAGTTTTAGCATTAGAATCTTGAACCTGTATTTACGCAGAGTATGGTTCAAGCAATGCAGATCTAGAATTGGATGCAACCCTCCATCCCTCTTGGGAACTAAAAATTAACATCTGTAAAAGCCTGCGTCTCTTAGGGGAAATGTTTTGTATGGCCCTTTGTCCAAAAGAGATTAAAGCTCCTGGGTAAACAACAAAATCTGAACTGAATTCTGTAACCCTTCTTTATGGTTCGGAACACCCAATGTGAAGTTACAAACATTATTTATATTCATTCAAACGTTATTGGGAACGACTAAAGATGAAAACAAAAAATCTGTGTGCCGAACTGATTACATCATGGAAGCCGTTACGGAAAGCCACGAATGTTTATCAGGTGCGCTTGTAATTAGTGCACATTGAACGCCAAACACAGGCAGAGAAAAATGGTGACAGAGCGCTTGTCCTGAAAGCTTAACGCCGCGGTTTTTGTCCCGTTACAAAATGTCTACTTTTGAGGAAAGAACTGCGAGACTGAAAAGAGTTATGAGTGAATGAGGATTGCAGAAATTGCACATCAGTGATTAGTCAACCCGTGACGCTGCTGGTAGGATGACTGTTTGAACAAGCTTAATGCCAATTTATATTCAGATATATGCCATCTTGTGTGTTATTTGAACTGTTTGTGTGTTTTGAGACATTTTACTTATTTATATTGTGTATGATAAGGTTGCATTAGAGTGCATACGTTTCATATGTGTATTTAAAAGTCTGTTAAAAATGTGCATATTGTGTTACTGCATAGGGTGTCAAATGTTTGATTGTAATTAGGTATTTTATTCTTTTTTTCTTTAAAGGTTATAAACCTAATTTGAGCTTGAGCTTAAACCAACTTTTTCTACTAAAAGAATTACTGTGTCAAGTCTATTATCTAACTGAAAACTAAGCTCATCTGTTGTGAAGCTGAACTAATCAATTGTGATGTGAATGGAAATCAACAGACTGCAAACCAACTAAGATTATAACAACTTTATTGAAGATTTAAAGTAAAGGCCATTTTTGAGACAATCCTTGTGTCCGTGGGTGACTAAGCTCTTTTTTGGAAACATTTCCCACGCTGCCAAAATGCTCTGAAAGAGGAATCAGACTCGTCTTGTAATGGGGGTGAGTATGCTCAGTGCCCTGAAACAGCTTGCTGGCAGGGGGCAAACAAGATTTTTCAATTGGGGACTCCTTGTGCCTCGATACCCTCGAGAGATGGGGCATAACCACGCCGGAGGCCGCTGCTCCTCAAAACACCTAAGGTAGCGGGGTTGGAGGAACTACTTCAAAAAGGCACTGGGAGGAGAGGGATCATGATACTGTGGTGCTGTGCTCTCTCTCCCAAAAGTGCCTGCCTTTCGAATCCCTGACCACCTCAGTGTCAGGGCTTCTTCTTCTTAGCCGTCCTGGGGCTGGTTGCTTGAAGGCCCTGGCTCTTGATCCCGGCAAAGGATGAACTGCTTGGATGCCACCAACTGTATCTTAGCTGCCTGGAAATTGTTAACAACGACATTAACCGTGTTGCCAAACAGGCCAGATGATGAGATCGGGGTGTCCAGCAGGAAGACCGTTTCTCTTTCCTTAATCTTCAACAGGTTTAACCACAGATGTCTCTCCGTGGTGACCATAGAATGAACAGAGACAAGTCTGTGGTTGCGGAGTGATTCTGTTACTGATATGGGGCCAAGGTATGAGGTCTTTTAACAGCTCAGCCAGGTATGCCTGTAGCAGAGCCATCATGTACAGGGACACAACAACCTGACCTGATAAGACTTGATAACCAGCCCAGATGTCACCCTACAGGACCTGGAAGGCAAGACAGGCAAGATGATGCCAAAGCAGGGGGGAGATAGCTTGAGCGTCTCTTCCACTTTCACCAGCGACCCATACCTATGTTACCATGACTTCCCCATGATAGCCGAATAATTCAACATCGTGGAGTAATAAACACGCTTATGGGCTTTTCCACAATCTCGTAATCTGCATGGAGATCGGGAAAGAAGGGGAGATTTAGAAGGCTGGCCCCTACCGCTTGACAGAAAGCACTCGATCAAGCACACAATCGATCTTGCTTTGGCGCACTTCGTGTCTTTCTTTGGGCCTTTCTAAATTTAACTTAGCAACTGCCCAGACCACAACTTCAAGCTGATCCTCACAGGCTTTAGCGTGAGGAAGCTGTTCAGAATACGCACCCAGTTCATGACAAACCACAACCAGGTCCTCATAGCCAGCTGAAATCAGAAGAAATCATAGAGTGAGCTCCCAAATCCAGAAATGGACCCTCAGAGTCAGTAGACAGAGTGAGAGAAAGGACAGGCTTGTCTAATAACTCCATCTACGAACCCCATGATCTGAGTCGCCTCAACAGCAGTGGGTCCTGAACCACGAGGTGCAGATGTAAAGTTGCCTTCTTTGTTAAAGAAAGCGAGGCGAGAGCAGAGCTTCCTCACAGTGAAGTTTTCACAAATGCTCCGCTTCTTATCAAGCCACACAAAACTTGTTTGTACCCTGAGATATAACAAGGGCATGGAGGCACACATCTCCTAAACTCTCCCTTAGCTGTCTCTTTTATTTTTTCCTGGCGCTAAACACTGAAGAGTTGGCGTGATTTCGCACATGCTCAGACACTGGCACACACTGAAAGCATTCCCACAGCATCAACGCCACGACGGATCATTGAGTTCAATGAAAAAAAAATAGTGTTTTATCCAGTTCTGCAAAAGTCAATAGTATATATATATATATTATAGTAATGTCTGATTTAGAGTGAATCAATCTGGTGATTCAGAAGTGAATCATTCAGACTCGTTTCCAGAGTCAAGTCTGAGCCACGCTAGATTTTTTATGATTTTTAAAAATAAAATCTAGGGTTCACAAACTTTAAGGTCATGAAAATGTATTATTCAAAAAGTGTGTGGCAAAACACATCTTGGGATTATTCCTTGTAAGATTATTTTTTCCATAAACACTGATTAACAGTGACATACTATGTAGACAATATGTCAAATCAGAGCATTGCTAAATTGTGTCAGATTCACTCTCATGATGAAATGCTCAATCAGACATAAACAGCTGAGTCAGATAAGAGCTGATGGAATCAGTAAATGGGATCCTGGTTGCATGTTGTAACAAGTTATGGATCTGTTTACATGATGAGCTGCCAGTGCGGAGATATTTCAGTGCATTTCAGTCAAACCACACCTTTTAGTTAAAAATAAATAAATAAATAAAATGTTGGAGAAACAGCAATAAATCTTTTACAGAAATTCCAACTTTCCCTTTCCATAAAAAATCCATCAAAATTCACACGGTTACACTGCCATAGTGACACATTGTTGCTTATTTGAATGTCTTGTCTTATGATAACTGGTATTGCAATAAGAATATTTTTGTAGTGTGACCAACTGATAAGGTGAATGCTAAGGTTGACAACCTATATCCTGCCTCAGTCACCCATTAATAACAATTACGTTTAGTTTTTTTTTATTGCCTGAATCAGATATTCAGAACTTAGGAAATGAAAGAAAAAGTCAATAAAGCTGCTAAAAAACTTGTGGATTGTCTTTAAAAAGTAAGTATTGCACAAGCATTTCCATTTAAAATGCTAAAATATATTTAAGAAAAAAAAAAGTTTATTGCGTGGTAGATTAAATCAATTATGCTAATTACAATTAGACAGCAGTCATTTGATTATGCAATTAATGTAAAACAGCATAAATGTAAACATTACTAATGGATATGGTTGTTAAGCAGAGAGGATAATCTTTTTCTCTCTCACACACACACACGCACACGCACACACACACTAAATGTTTTATGCATTACTTTCTAAATAATGCATTTTATATTATGTGAGCCACATTTGAAGTGATTTTAACAATGGAACTCTATGCCTGAAGAAAAAACAACTGGATTTTTGCCAAGTAGGTTGAATATGTTATATCATATACCCGAACACAATGAGCTTTATGAATAAATGTATAGAATTTTTGCAACCTAAGAATGGATTCAGATGCTAAGCCAAGATTCTCACTCCGGAGAGCTTGGAGCACATTTTCTTGGCTTGTCATAAGGAGTGGCTGCAAGAGAATCAGTGCATAGATTCCTCCTGCTTCTAATATACATTTATGTCCTTCAGTTGTGTGGATTTTATAGGGCCTGACAGTTTTTGTGGTCATGCCCAAAACTCAAAGAATAATGTATTTGGGTGTGTGGTACTGAATATCAACATGGGGGGTCAGGCAGGAAGTCAGTCAGTCAGTTTCCATATACAGCTTTTCTAAATTATCTGAAATCATTACCATGTTATTAGATTGAGTTATCAAATTTAGAGCATGTTGTTTAGAGTCTTTATACCTCTCTAATGATGAGCACAAGGATTCCAAAACTAGTAACTAGTGTTACTACAATACACAGGCTGCAAAGTGACTGAAATATATGTGACTGATTTGTACGAAGAGACTGGGCCTGGGGTTAGCATGTTGCTAAGCTAACGACAATAATAAACATGCCACACATTTCGCTAAATCTATCTATCTATCTATCTGAAAATATCCAAATATCTACCCATATATCTAACATTACTTTCATACAAAAACGCTGTCTGTTAAGTCATGACTGTCTGGGAAACAAGGCAGCTGCCTTCAGTTTGGGACAAAGTCAGAACCTCTTTTGTATACTTGGTTAGGGAATCGATACCCTTCATGCTAAAAATATTCATTGCAAACATCTGCCACCACTGACTAACATTATAAAGTGATACGGAACTCATTCGGTTTCGCTCTAGGAGAAATCTGTCAGCAAACTATTCCTTGACATTGACCTAAAGGAGACATTTAGCAATGACAGCTCACATAATAACCTTTTGTATATTGATTTTGATTCATTTGGTTTATTACCTGCTAGGATGAGACAAAGTTGAAGGCATGTGCTAGTCCAGTGTAGTTAGGGTTAGGGTTAGATGTTTCACCATCAGACTTTTGACTATCCACATCGTGTCTTACTTCGGCCAAGAACTACTGTACCTACTTAGAAAAAGACTGTCTGGCAGCCATTAATAAACAATAATTATTGCCAGTCATTATCAGCATGGTGAAAACTCATATAATGACAAAAGTCTGGCTAGGATAAAGGATAAAATTAAGAATAAGTTAAATTAGTATCAGCAAGTCGATAATTTGCTGAACTCTCTTATATAATAATACAATTTTGCACAAACAAAGAGGCAGTATTTTAGTGGTATTTTCAGTCAATCATATTTTCATTAAGATTATATATCAGTCTGCCTGTGCTGTCAAAAAAAAAAAAAAAAAAAAAGTGCCAGAGAAGATTGTGGTCTTCAGCATGTCTTGACAAACCTGACATCTGCTCTGCTTGTTTTCTCCATCATTTACTGAGATCGGCGACTCCACCACATCACTTTGATCTGAGTCTTAAATAAATCATTACTGGCGCTAATCAAGTTTTGATTTCTGGTATCTCTTTCAGCCATCAGTGAAGATCTGTGAAAGCTTGTTTGATTAAACAGATTTTCATGTACTCACTGGAACATGATGGATCCTACAGTTAGCAGTGATTGATACAGCAGATATTATTGCTCATACGTATAGTGCTTAAAATCTAACATTCATGCAAAATACTGTTCACAAGAACATCAATGCAAATGCATCTATTCAGCTCAGTTTTGTGCCTTGTTATGTTCTAAAACATGTCAGGCCACGATTCATAATGCCAGTATTTGCTACAAGAGTTGCATTGCCACAAGGGACGCTATAGTGGACATTGGCGTAAACTGTCTTCTTCTACTGTATAACCACTGTCCACATTAGTGGCATGCAGCTGTAGCTGTAGCTGTGTCCCAATTCTGGGGCTGCGTTCCAGTCCACTTTTAGACACGCACTTGCAAACTTCCCTAAGCACTTCCCCTCGGGGGAATCCCTGCCGCCATTTTGACGTGCGTTCCACTTCGTGAAGTGGACGAGGGAAGTTTATATGGACAGATTTTGACAGCAGGAGCGAGTCTACTTCATATGCACACTTCAGGCAGCTCCATATACCACAATGCAACACGATTGTGACGTCAACGCATATTGCGTTTAATTTACCCCACCACAAACAACTCTCTGATATATAATTTTTTTTAAAGAAATTAAACAACTCAAACACACCTATATACATATAGAATGCTGCATTAAACAATTTCGTAAGGAAAATAAATAAATAAATAAATAAATCCCATAGTGGATTCTAAGTGATCAAGGGCCTATTGCACATTTGCACTATAGCACATTCAGCCTATTGCAAAGGTTCCGCCAGTGGTGGGCACTCACGCGACGTAAGCAATGACGTACATCCGAGTGAACGAGACGGAGGGAAGTTAGCGAGTGAAGGGCATGACAATTTTGGACTGGGGCTGCATCCTCCGAAGGCCGCCTTTGAAGGCTGATTGCGTCACAGCGGCGCGACGAAGGCTGTCCCAAGTCGAAGCATCCTTCGAATGTGGCCTAGCAACCATCCTTCTTTCCCAGGACCGCGAAGGATAGAACGAGGAACCAGCAGCAGCCAAGAGAAACGAGCCCGAGAGGATGAGCTGATCGAGATATTTAGGGAGGAGGACATGAAGTTTCAGAGAGAGATACAGAGAGGAGATCACAGGAGAGCAGGGAGAGAATGAACGAATTGTTTTCTCTTCTTGACAGATTGGTAGAGAAACAAACTTTTGGTTATGTGAATTCAAATTTGCAAATGAAACAATCGTATACATTACTTTTATGTAAGTTATATTTGTAAATGTAATAAAGAAATTATTCTGTACATTTAACGGGATTGCAGGGCTGACTCAGGCGTCGACTATCATGTCACTGAGATGTTCACAGAAAGAGGGAAGAATAAGTTAAATTAACTCACATACTCAAAAATCAAACCATAAAATATTTGAACATGAAAAACCGTTCTATGAGCTAAACTCTGCAGGACAGCGGCCCTCCAGGACTGACATTGCCTATCCCTGATCTATAAGACATATTTTTAGTGTTTCTATTATATACTGTTCATATATTTTTTTAAACAATATCTAATATCAAAATCTAATATCCATGTGTAAAAAGTCCGTTTTTCATAAAAAGTACAATATTTGCTGAGAGTTGAATAACAATCTAAACGTGGAACTTCGAAGAACGTGGCCTTCAAAGGATTCACCCAATTCAGCCCCTGAATTGGGACACAGCTAATATATATCTGAATAATAGGACTTCTTCTATACTACTACCCATTTAAATACACAAGGTTCTAACGCTCATGCGCCCCCTAGTGGTGAGTATGACAAAAAATACCAGGGTAACAGCTAACACTGTTACAACTGTAACGGTGGAACAACAGTTTGATGTAAATCTTACTGAACTTAAACTGTTGACATGGGCTCCTTCTGTAATCACAGAAGTAGGTACTACTTCTCGACCGCTTGAAAAGTATGTTCTATATGAGTGTGTGCAGTATGAATGTAATCTGGACATGCTACATCCACCATGTTGTCATTATCATGTGACCTATGTTACGTTGCTTGTTACGTGTCCATCACTTCAAAATCTCACCTGAAAAAGTAAGTTCTCCAGGTACTTTTTGCCCTTAGTACCTGTTTTTCACCTACTATATAGTAGGGAAGTATGCAATTTCAGATGCAGCCATGGTGATAGCTAGCTATCTGAATAAGGGTGAAATCACATTTACCTTGTGAAAAGGCCTCATTCTATCTTAGATGCTTGTGGTGTGCACTGTTGACTTGGCTCAGAAAGCAATCTTCAAGCACTATGCTAATAACCTCACAGAAAACTCACAACACAACTGTATACAAGATTAGCACAGGCGAATATCGCTCACATTTTCTACATGTAAAATTGGTTTACAGAGACAATACAGCATTTGTACCGTTGTTCACAATGGCTTCTTCTGTTAGCAAATATGATTAATGGAATAGATTCTCCCTAATCAAGAAGTTCTGGAAAGATGGCCAAGCTGATCAATGAAGAGAGAAATCTTACCTCATAATGGCTCTGGGTAATGAGTTCCTGTCTCAACATTTAAAACTTCATTTGCTTATATTACACTGAGCATTAGCTTGCATTACAGTAGGGTGGTTGTCTGTTTCGCTTAATATAAATTTACAAGTGGAAATACACATTTCCAGAGGATCTAATTTGACCGCTATCAGTGGGAACATTACACTGCTTGAATTTCTTGAAGAGTCACTTGCAATTTGTAAAAGAGCAAATTAATATTCTGTGTTGTTTACAATTTAATGTCTGTGGATGTTTCAACTCATTTTGTAGTTGCACTTACACTGAAATTGGGTGAATCCTAGGCGGTTGCAAGGGTGTTCTGGATAGTTTCTAAGCGCTGCTATGGTTTTCAGCACAACAGTCAGGGTCAGGTTACATGCCAAAGTTCAATCCATAAACTTTCCCTGTTGATTGCAAGTGCAATTCGAGCAACAAACAGTTCTTGTAGGTTCTTCCAGGCTTTGCCCAGCTGACAGAAACACATCTTGGCTTCTGAAAAGCATCAAGCGCTCTGCTATAGAGGTAGTTTCCAAAGCATGAGTGGAAAACTAGATCTTTTTAATGAAACTGAGACCACACGTGAGCCACATAGGTATTAAACTTTCCCCCTTAAACTTTATTGAGTTATTTTTTGCTGTAGGTTTTCATGCCCAGTCTCAATTTGGTGTCCTAAAAATAGATCCACCATAGTTCCTTAACATGGGCCTCTAATCGTAAAATCTCTGAAGTGCCGTGGGTGTCAGACAGCTAACGGGAGAATTCCTGAGGATATTCCAAAACTCTGGGTTTCCCACAGTTCAGGAAGTACAGGTACTGGGGTGGGTCAGCGTTCCTTTGGCTCCGATTTTCCTTGCGCAGAACCTCCCCGTGTTCAACGTTTTAACTTTACAGAGATGGTAATAATTCCACCCCCTTTTTATTATTACATTAATTCAACAATCTTAATTTATGAGTTCTTAAAGAGACCTTATGTTGCTTCTAGCTGATTCAGGGACAAAAAATGTCAGACAAATAGCTCTGATGTTTTGGGAAATTAAGGGATCCGGTCCCCATTGAGCATTCCCGGTAAATTTGTGTCCTGCTGAGGGTACTTCCCAACTCCTGACTCATCATAGGTAGTCTGGCAAGAAAGAGCTATAATTAGCCTGTGAACATCTTAATGAGTTTAATATGGCAGCATTTGTCAGACAAGTCACTGTCCTTGTCACCCAGGACCCATGAGAAGACGCAAACTGGGTCCAGACGTCATGTGTGGGAACTATCATTGTCTCTGACATAATATCACTTTCCCACATGCGTTTTTATTTATTTTTTCTCAAATTGAATTTGCAATTCGTTTCACAAAATATTGCAAAGGTTTACAACGGGTGTCCAACATTGCTCCTCGGGGGCCAAATGAGTTTAGCTCCAAGACATCTTCCTGAAAGTTTCTAGTAGTCCTAAAGACCATGATTATCCAGTTCCGGTGTGTTTAATTAGGCTTGGAGCTAAACCCTGCAGGATAGTGGCCCTCCTGGGGTAGGATTGGACACCCCTGCTTTAGTAAAAGACTATGCATGTCCGTGCAAAACTTTTCATCACATAGCTTTGGTGTTGCACCATTTCAAGGCATCACTACACATTTTGATGGTTCTCTAGGTGTTTTCTAAGTAGGCCCATGCTAAAATAACTCACCCTCAAGTCTCAATGATGGTCTGGCTCTTGGATCTGGCTGGATTTTTTGTGCCATTTTAGCATCCACTAATTGAAACTTAATTGCACACCAAAACTCTACAGGATTTGAGCTATCTGTATGTAGTACAAACTGTGGCAAAGACCTAAGTCCTTAACCTTCAGTAAGGTTGGGTTTACACTTAGCATGTTTGTTCGATTAAAACGAACTCTGGTGCAATTGCTCTGTTGGTGCAGTTCATTTGAATAAGGATCATCCGATCCCTGGAGCTCTCCAAAACAAAGTGGACTGAGAACCACCTATTTTCCGTCACATAATATGTCATGAAAGCCATAAAAGACAGATTGTGAACACTACACGAACCAGGACTAAATGCATCCTTTTTTTTTTGGGTCCGGACCAAAGGAACCAAGAAAACTGAACACCAAAAAGCTGTAGCTGATTCATCCCTACTTGGACGAGTACAATATGTGTGGTTTCTTTCTTTCCTGCATAGATCCTCAACATTTGCTATATCACCACCTCAGAAAAGTGCTAAAACCACTCTAAAAATGTGGGACTTCAGTCCTGTGGCAAGAACGATCTTTGCTGCCCGTTTCATAGTATACGCTGCTGGAATTTAGAAAGAGTCACACTTTTAACAGTTCTTTCAGGTGTTGGTCAGGTTTAAACAAGGTAGTCATGGTTTGCTTAACCTCTTTTGCTTTTGATGTCAAGCCAGTGTTTGATTTCTTTAGAGAAAGCCAGAGCAGAAGCGTGGGAGCAGGAATGGTAATTAGCAAATCTCTTGTACGTAAATATAATTGCGTTAAAAGAGAACGCCCACCCCGTCATACTGCATGGAAAAAGCTTTGCAAACCAACAAGCTGGATCCAGGAAAGCAAATTAAAGACTACAACCTTGTGTGAGAAAGATCTCCAACACCTATAGCTATCAAATTGAGCAGGCCAAATTCTGGAATGAGACTCTGTTTTATATCATTTAAGAGGTCTTTCCCCTCAAAAAGCAGATTATGAAAAGTATTTTATAGCTGCTAGTAAATAATAAATAGTCTTGCCCTATAAAACATAAAAACACATGAGAAATATAGAGCTATGATTGACTTTTGGACTGGATTTCAAAAAAACTGGATTCTGGTGAACCTGTGTATGAGCTGCACATTTACTACATTATGTATGTGCAGTAATTAATTTGCATATCATAAATATACTGTATAGTGGCCTCCGGGCAAAAAAACAAACACTTTTGTACACTTCCATATGATTATAATTGCTATTTGATATCAAAATATCAAACCAAGTGGCACAACAAACAAATGAGCTTTTCTCAGAACTATCTTTCAGACACTGAATACATTTGAACAAAGAAAGTGTGCAAATAGTTTTCTTAATTTTCAACCGTGCATGTGCCGTTTTATCATTAGAAAGTTAAGTGCTTTAATGTAAATGTGTGTTTAAATATAATTTAGTGATTATTTTATTGTTTATTTAACATTTTAAAACATTGACTTCTTTTTAAAGGGGTCATGACATGGATTTTTTTGTAGTATTTTAATATGCTCCCTGCAGGTTCACTTATAAATGTTAATAAAGTGTTTTGCACAAAAAAAAAAAAAAAAAAACATAGAAAACCATAATTTATAGACAAAAGCATTATGAAATTATTTACTTACAGTTTGTGATGCAGCTGCTCATCTTTCAACAAAAGTTTCTTTGTGAACTCTCCATTACACTGTGCCTCGTTTACTAAACAATCTGCAGTCAAATGCTCCGAACAAACATATAATCCTCCGACGCTGGGAAGGCATTAAAATAAACCATACACTTGTTTCTGACGCTGGGATCCTTCTGAAGTCTCTACAGAGATGCAAACCAGCTGTTTAAACTGGACAAAGCGAACGTTACTTGTCTGACTCTTCCATTTGTCCTGTTATCGACAGACTCAAGAGTGTAGACTAAATCAGAAACTGAACCCACATCTGTATTCTGTATCGGTGTCAACAGCGTCAGTCATTATAATGACTTCTGTTTGCTATTGCTCAGGTCCAGTGTAGGCAAATGTCAGCCATTAAGCAACTGAACGGCAGTGGGCGGAGCCTATAGTTTTATGGTGTTTAACTATTCTGTGATGTCTTGTTCTGGAGGCAGTCATATGCAAATGTATTTGCCCGTGTGACATCACAGATCCCACAATATCCAAACAAGCAAACTGGTACTACCAACAAAATATTAGTGCATTCCTGGAACTGGGCGTCGTTACACTACATCCTTATGCATCGCTTTCTTCCAGGACTTTTACGGCTTTTCCCAAATCACGGAAGTGACCTCTACATGCGGGTTAGCAGTAGCATGAGCCGTCAGGCAAGTGTTATTTAAATAAACTCCTGATGTACTTACAAACTTTCCAATGTTTGGCTCGAGATCATGGTGCAAAGGATCCTAGGTTGAAATTACTCCGAACCATCCCTTTAAGCTCTGAAACTTGCAGGATGTTTAATTGGTACAGTACAAAGACCTCTTATCAAAAGATCAAGGCAAATTTGATTTCTCATGTCAGATTCAAAATGTATTTATTACTTTTTAATTAATAAATTGATAATTTATTGTAGATAATTAACTGTATAGTTTAACTATACTATAGTAAATGTACCCACTGTACCACAATTTGTTAAGTTTAATTTATAGTTATTACTATAGTAACTACATGTAACATATGTAACAAGGACACATTCAAATAAAGTGTTTACCTTAAATTTTTATGCCTGTGCAAAACGCTATAGATACATTTATTTATTTATTTATCTAAACCTAAATAAGTTAGTAAATAAATAAACATGTCTAAAGAAGTAAATACTCCCCCCCCCCCCCCCCCCCCCCAAAAAAAAAACTATTTTATTTGTAACGATAAAACCCCAATAAATAAATAAATAAAAATTCTGTGCGATTTATGTTGTTCACACATTTAAGTTGCAACGCATATGATGGACAAAAATCTGATATATTGGGCCATATTTAGCTACAATGTCATCGTAGCCTGTTATACTCATTTTTGTATCATTTTGAGTTGAATTAAAGTTCACAGACCACAGCTGTTCATCCCTTTGTTTGAAGCAAACTACATTTGAAGCTTCCAAGTGTTTCCTGAAAGAACATTTTCGGAAACATTTCCTCTGCCTGGACGCCTCCTCTGCCCTAATGGCTGGGTGAAATATCAGACCGCAATTACAACAGCGACAACTGTGAGTGTACTGGAACTGTTGGAGCAAAGGAACTTAATTCACCATTTTGTGATTTACAAGCGATTACAAATTCAAAGTGCTTCCCGGAACATTCAGCATCACAAAGTGTCACTTGTTTTTAAACAATTGTGAGACTACAGTATGATTTGAACAGACAGTCGTATTCACGGCCTACACTGGGATTACAGGATCACACAAAGGTTTTGTTTTCGTCATCTTTTTTATCTCACTAAATTGCCAATCATGTGGTGCCAGTTTTTTATTTTTTATTTGTGATTACTCAAATTAAATAATTTGGCTTAGCTTTTGGATTCATTTAGTACCGACGCAATAATGTAATCGAGCACCTGTGGGCCAATCGGATTGCGTAAGATGCCACCACTTATACGTGTTGACGTGCAGTGACATCAAAAGAAGTGAGATAAATCCAAAATGAAAGGCTTTTTATGCCTGTCGAAACAGTTCACCAAGGGTCCGCGTTCTCCATCACCTTGAAGAGCTGACCTTTGGAGACGTCAGTGACTGCTCGATATTTGCATCGGCCTCTCCTGGATTTCAGACAATAGGCGCAGAGGCAGTCCACTTAGACACAGTTTCTCTGTATTTTATTAAACGCAGCCTTGAAAGGGCATGACTCAAGCTGTGGAGGAATTGAAAGCGGCAACGTTTGGTTTGGGTGGCACGGCTGCAGCTCTCCACTCCGGTTGTGGCAGTTCGGAGACTAACAATGTTATCCCAGCAGGCCATTGGTGGACACAGCACAAGAGAGAGAGCTCGAACAATAAAGCGTCCCCCTCCCCAACGGTAGCGATCTATTATTAATGCACCTCCCCAATTCCACTGCTCAATTTCTCACGCTTTCTTGTCCTTCTTGACAGAAGATAGAAATGCATACAGGTTTGGAATGACAGGAGGCTAAGTAGATGATGACAGAATATTTGTCCCTGTATTGGACATATTATGTGTAAACTAACAATACACCCTCACACTTTCCATGTTTATGTGAAACACATTGTAATTACGGCTTGAGGAAATTACCGTTTTAGGAAACCAAAGCTCTGACTCAGGTCATGCAAGGTAATGGTGATTTCCTTGTAAAACAGATGCCAGTGTGGGATCAAAGTTAATGGAAAGGTCACAACCAGCTATCTGGTATTTTGGAAATTCATCACATCTATGACTTGAGTGGTTTCTCACTCTGACCCAAGAGCCTGCGAAATGACGTAGCTCCACATGACCTGCAGTTGTTTACTAGACTACTGCTTTAAAACTGTTTAGTCACTCGAATCTCATTGGTGCGATCGGTGCCAAAACAGGAAACAAAACAGTTTTTGAATTCACATCCCAAACTTGGAATGATGTAATGGGCTGAGGTTTGTATTGGGCCAAAAACCGCTTTTGCACAAGCCATGACCAATTGCGAGCAAAGATCAATCAACCCTCAAGAAAAGACTAGTCTTCGTTCTGGTTCAACAAAGCATGGACGAATGGGCTACTAAATGTCTCTCGCTCACTAAAGATATATCAGTCTGCTTTCTCTTTAACACCGAGAGACTTTAAGAGATGTCAGCGGTAAACTCTAAAGGTTCACCTTACTCATCGCGGGCAGCATCATTTTCCTTCCACCTTTAAACAGATGACATACACTTACCTTCTTCTCAGTTTATCTTATTATTGAACACTTTGTTTTAGTTTACTTGAAATTTCCTGGCAGGTGACAAGTTGAGTGCTTTGAGCTCTCCGTTGAAAGGAGTTTAGTTTCCATTCAACTGTCAGGAGATTTGATTAAATTAGCTTTAGGGAGAAAGAATTTGGCAGCTTATGTACTCAAAGTTCTCCAACCATTTTATTTTTTTCAAAATGAATGAAAAAAAAAGTCAGTTCCATTTACTGTATGGGATCTCAACCCTACCATCCTTGAACTATCACAGCTAAAAGAGCCATTTACAAATCCCACTATGCACAATTTGTCACCGAATGTAACTGAATGCCATAAAAAAAAAGTTAAACCAGCCTACGGTGGTTCACTGATCTTAGCTGGCTTAAGCTAAACTATCACGAAAACTATCTAAAACAGGCAATAACTAGTTTGGCCAGGTTGAGAGACCAGCATACCACCTTTCTTTTATCAAAAGATAAAATAAAGCCAGAATTCATGGAAAAACACCATCTTGCAATTGTTAAATTACAGAGCTTAAACATGATTAGACTTGTTAAAGACAGTTTTTTGTGCGAAAGTTTTAGTATAAAAATAATTAAAAGATTGCACAATGACACAAAAGATACTCTAAAGCAAATAAAATTTAGATTAATTAGCTTTCTGTAGCTATAGCTTGGTACCAAAATCTAGTGAGCTGCCCAGACAACACTTTCAGATGGCATTCAAGAGTTTTACAAGGCAACATTACCTCATTTTGGCTGAAATCTACAGTATTGAATGAGAAGGTATAATAATAATGCAAGCAAAAAGATGGTGCGCGCCCTATTTCTGACATACCGGTGTATCGCAATATTAGCTTAGCAACATGCTAACATCAACTTCTACTGAAATGAATTGTCTCGGTGCGATTCATGTAAGAAGTGATACTGTGATACGTGATACCTATTTGTGTAAATAAATCCAATGTTTCGAACTGCAATCAAGAGTTTGTATCTCAGCTAGAATGTTGAATAAAAAGGTAGTTGTTTACATCAACAGCAGACAGCAAGGGAGCTAACAAGGTTTGAGAACAGAGCATTTCATCTTAATTATACTGCTCTGTGGTCTTAATTCAGACTTACAAAGTCTTGTTTTGTAAATATAAATCAAATGCCTTATAACAACAATATAGAGTCATTAAATTATAGGCTTCATATTATAGTACTAAAGGCAATTTTTGGTTGTTTCGGTTCTTTTCTTCTGGTAGCAGGGGGTCTCGGGTTTTTAGCGGCCTTGCATGCATACAAATGACCAGAAAAGGTCCCTTACTACTTAGAGAAATAGGCAATTACTTTTAATGGAGCAAAAACTGTTTGGAATAGGGTCCATTTGAGCAGCGCTGAAAAATGCTTCATTTGCCACCGTTTGCTGTGTCAGCATGAGCTGTTAGTGTTGGTGTCTTCAGAGTTAAAGGTTTTCCGTCTGTTTGATGAGGTCAGCTATTGTTAAAGTTAAAAATGACCAATTCAGTGCGCATTTGCACAAACAACAAATTACATTCTCTGCTCAGCAATACAGACCTAATCAATCTTTGATGCAGCATGTTTTTGGTACATCTTACATCTATTGAACCAATTAGTTCAGTACTGCAAATCCTATATTATTGGTTTCTTTGTAATAAACAGCTGGTGATGTTCCTCATTTTTAAGTCACATTTACCTTTGTCCACTGAATATTTGTCACTTCGATATGAATCCATGCAATTTTGCAAAAATTTTCCTCACATAGATTTTGTAACGTGATTTGGGTGAAATATCCCTTTAAATGCGCAAATTTGGATGGAAACAAAACTAATGACTACATCTTAAAAATGACATTAATTCTTTTCTCACGTAGGGGCCATTTACACGACACCGTTTTCAACTAAAAACGTAAAACCTTTAACGCGTTTTGGCCGTTCATTTACACAAGACAGCGCAATTTTGGGAGCCTGAAAACACAAACCTTTGAAAATGGGTGCAAGGTTTTGTTATCGTTATCGTCTCCATGTAAACTAAAAAAAAACCATGAATTTGTGAAACGGTGACATCATGCGCATGTGTATTACTTGGTCAGTCTATAGGCGCGTAGTGTTTCTTTACAAAGTGACATCGCCACCTACTGGCTTGGCATGAATAATACAGCGTTTTTAGTCGTTTTCATGGAACCGTGTGAACGGGGATCATTTTGACAACGTTGTCGTCTGTAAATGCAAAAACGTAGGTGGAGAGAAGACGGTCTTTGGTGGCTGTTTGAACACATTCGACCACATGAGCGTTTACACTATGAAAGCAATCCGGTTGAATGTGTTTTCGACTACCTCTGGAAGTGGTCAAAAGTGGACATGCTCAAAATGTTTTAGACCCCGTCCCTGTATTTAGTGTCATCCACTTGTGATCCGATCGACCAAAATGCTTCTAATACCAGGTGTAAACGGGGCCTAAGTAACTTTGCACCTACATGTCAAATAATTCTCATTAGAGTATTAGTCGACTATCTGCTTAATATCTGCTAACACTTTATTTTTATGCTCCCCAACAGACATTCTACTGCTAACTTTTTCAACTTATTCTGCTAACCCTACCAGTCTACTAATACTCAACTAATACTCTAATGAGAAGGTTAGTGGACATGTACGTAGTGTGAACTTACAGTCGACAGAATGTCTAAAGTGGACCATCAAAATGAAGTGTAACCATCACTACTTGTTTCAGAATGTGCAGAGAACATTCAATAGTAACATTCCCATAATGTTTGAAGAATGATCAAATGAAATGTTCCCTTAACCTTCACATAACCATTATCTTTTAAAAAATCTGGTCTTTTAGAGAGCTTTTAGAGAACATACAGAAATTACTCTTTTATAACTTAATGGGAATGTTAGCAAAATGTTCTTAGAACATATTTTTGTTAGTTGGGTTGGAGATTTGCAAGCTTTCATTCTCAGAAAATATTTTCCAGCAGCCGTCAAACCGCTAATGAGATGCTAACCATGCTAACGCTGCCCGTGCTAACCAGCCAAACTGTGATCCCCATTTTACCAATGGCATACAACCAACCAAAGTAGTTTTTAAATGTGCATCCAAAGATGACAACACATCTGACTTATGCAAACAGTTAGTCTTTTGTGTGGTTCACCTAATCTCATCTATCATGATGAAGATCAGAGACTAAGTGGCTCCGTGATCACGCTGCCAAACGGCATGTCACACCTTCTCCAGAGGCACCCTGTGCAAGTGTACATGCGTGACCTGCAGGAACCTGCACATCTGTTCATCCATGGGTACACTATGTAACCGCAATTATATCTAACAACCTCAAAATGTTTGCTCATCGTGGAACATGTACAGCCAAATCCGTCCTGAATGATGTGAAAAAATGCAACCCTCTAGAGATTCAAAACATTATGTAACTTTTCGGAACTTGTTGGAATTGCAAATCTGTCTCTATAAAGGCATAATTGACCCAAAAATAAAAAATGCTGTTATTATTTAGCAGCCCATGTATGTCGCAACTGAACACGCCAGTTTGAAGATGCAGAGAAATTTAACTTACATAATTTAAGTTTTTTAGCTTTTAGTATGAATATGTTAGCCTTACTGTTATCTATAAACTGGTGTGCTGCAAAACAATGACATAATTCACATTTAGGAGACATAAGCATTCAAAACTTACAGTCTCTCTTTTCCGCTAAAATGGATCACTGATTGCTAAGACATCACCGTGGACTTAAGCTTTTCGTCACATTTTCTGTCCAATCAAATGCTCTCTAGAATCTAAAGCTCCACCCCCTATGCTATAAACACCACCTGGCCAAAGCCACGGTTGACACGTGTCAGAGCAATATGGCCTGTAGATGTGAGTTCAGTTGCTCAAACACTCAAGTTTTCTCCTGTTTTCCAACTGTACGTTGGTTAAGAATGAAATGGCTAGAATTTATTCACACCTCTACTGTTGAATCCAGCATATCATCAGCGCTCGGATTTACTTCCATGGTAGCCTGGGAAAACCCAGACAAACTTCTGGCAAATTTAGATTTGCTCTGCAAGTAGTCTGGCAAAGAGCCCATTCAAGCCCATTTCTAATCCGTCCAAATCGAGGCACCAATCAGAAACGTTGAGGCGGGCTTTACACGATGACGATCGCTCTGATTGGTTTTAGGTCTATCCAATTGCGCCCAGAGGCATTTGAGCGACGTCCGTTGGTGAAGCGCACCAACTTTTAAATGCATTATTATATTAAAATTGCAAACACATGAGGACAGTCTCCATGAACGACCCACTGGCAGATGAACGTGCTGCTACATTTCTCTCTGAAACGGTAGGAAATGAAATAAGATTTAATAGAGGATTTTAACTGTGACAAGATGATTGACAGGGCAGTTTAAGTGACAGGATGCACGCGACAGATTCGTCCGATAAAGATGACGTAGTAGTATGTCCCAAAGCTTACCTACTTTTTTGCTACACATTCAAAAGTATACCTTTTCTTCACAAAAAGAGTACATACTTGTAACTTAGGCAAATTGGGACGCAGCATATGGCTTTACACGATGACGATCGCTCTGATTGGTTTTAGGTCTATCCAATTGCGCCCAGAGGCATTTGAGCGACGTCCGTTGGTGACACCCTTTTGGAAAGGAGTTATTAATGAAGCTTTGCCAGACCATAACTCAGTTACTACTGAGAATGGTCTGGTTTTAACCAGGCTACTTCCATGGTGCTGTCAAGTATGACTTGCAGTCTGTGAGGTAAACTAAACGCTATTGGCTATTTGAAAAGGGGGAGGAGCCATTCAATATGTCCCGCCTTAGCTTTCTGTTTCAGTGGGAATTACGTCAACGCATCAAACAAAGCTGCACGTTCCAAGGCACTTCAGTGGGCCTTTCAATTTCAGTCTGTTTCTCATATAAAGCTATTGTATGACTTCAGAAGATTTAGTGCACAAGTTGTAGAAACTACTGTTACTGTGACTTTGTTTTATGAACTCGGTAGATGTAGTTGCTATGAACTGCTGTCGTACGTAAAAGATTGGTGTGAAGATTCTTCAAAAATTCTCCTTTTGGGTTCCACAGAAAAAAATAACAGTATAGTAATTGATTTACTATACTTTTAAATCAGCAAGTAACATGGTTAAATAAAAAGTGAAAAGTTGAACTGAAAGAGTATTTTCTTGTAAAACAATCCAAAAATCTGCTTACTTAGAATTTTTTTTGTTTAAGGTGTATGAATTTGGAAAGACATAAGGGTGAGTAAATAATGACAGAATTGTATGCCTGAACAGGTATGATGCCACTTTGTAGGTCAATCGGCAGTTCGCATCACACTGGTTCCCTCGATCCCAATAGGATTTTTCCGTGTGCTTTTGGATTATCACATAAAACAAGCTAAGTTAGTAATCAGCAAACGTTTATGATACTTACACATTTTGTCCATCAAGACAATTTTCACAGATGATCACAACTTTAATAAATTTTGAAGCCTAAATGCAGTCGCCAGAAGTAAAAAGCTAAAGGCTATAAACGAACTACACCACGGTCGCTCAACTTCAACGTCACCATCATTAAACCTCTGGCAAACTCTTTCAGTTTCTATCTAAAAACATTCTCCCAGAAGGTTTGAGTTAGAATAGTTTATAAGAGCATGATTATAAGCATAACGAGGATGTAAAAGCTCTGGACTGAGTTTACCTGTTCAGTCTGATGACGTTTAATCTCCTCGACAGACTCTGTAGTCTCCTTTAGACACTTGTTACACACGTAACAGCTTAAAAAAATCACGAGTGGGGTAATACTTAAGTATTTTATGTTGTAGAATAAAACGTGAAAGTATCTTGAGCTTGTGTTCACCACAGACCTTATTTCAGCCATTTAACCAAAACCCCAATCAAAAAACCCATCGACTTCGGGATTCATTTACGTCATACATGCTCCACTCTATTGCTTAAAGGGATAGTTCACCCTAAAGTGAAAATGTTATAATTTACTCACCCTGGTGTTGTTCTTATGGCGTATGCACTTCTTTCTTTTATGGACCACAAATCAAAATGCTCTTAATGGCAGTGAATAGCGACCAGCATCAAGCTTTTAAAAAAAAAAGATGCAAAAGTATCACAGAATGATCCCATATGACACGTGTTGTATATTCCAAGTGTTTGGTTTGGTATAAAACAAACCAAAATGTAATGTATTTTTTACAACAAAATCCTGACCTTGGCCGTTGGTCTTCCGTGCACGATGTTTGTGTTCGCCTCTACAAGTTCACTCTGTGTTGCCCAGAAAAACACAAGTTGTGAGAAATCAAGATGAATAAAAATAAGACATAGAGACTCATGTGCCTTCTTCTCTGAGGTGAATATATCCGTTGTGTTTGTTGTCACAAGAAGTTATAGCGTTCACATCTGTCAACAGACAAACCGGTCCGGTGATAATTTACTAACTTTTTAGGTGGTTCTACGCCAGGGTTTCTCAAACTCGGTCCTGAAGGGCCACTGTCCTGCACAGTTTAGCTCCAACCCTGATCAAACACACCTGAGCAAGCTAATCAATGTCTTCAGGATCACTAGACACTCACAGCTAGGTGTGTTTGATCAGGGTTGGAGCTAAACTGTGCAGGACAGTGGCCCTTCAGGACCGAGTTTGAGAAACCCTGTTCTATGCTTTGTATTTCACGTTGCGCATTTATTAATCTTGAGTTCTCACAACTTGTGTGTTTTTCTGGGCGAGATGGAGTGAACTGCGGTGCTAATAGAGTCTCACGACGTGGGACGTACGGCATTAGAATAGTGTGAGTAAATGATGACTTCATTTTCATTATAGGGTGAACTATTCATTTAAATGAACCATTATTCCTTTTTTTTTCTTTCTACATCCATAAAACAGCCTTGCTTTACGGTCCCTGATCCGCTTCCTTTATACTCCAGGCTTCTCTACAGCCCAACTAAATAATGGATTGTGTTTGTGTGCGTTTCTGAAGTGAGTTCAATCCTCGGCACTTAACACTGCCCTCTCGTTTTCTCATGAAGAGCTCTAGTTCGGTAAAGCAAACCGAAGGGCAACTACTGTGAAAACATCTCTGGTTACCGCCATGTCTGTGGCTGTGCTCCTTACTGGTTTTTAAACGAAAGGGTTTGAAGTTCTGAATGAAAAATGACAATACACTGTGCACGACCCAAACGGACTGAGAGCGCATTCACTTGCAATTATAAACCACATGAGAATGTAAAAACAGGAAAAAGTGAGCAAAATTCCCTCAAGGGGCCAGCGCTGAAGAGGTAATATTCTATTTTCAGGGAGTATGTGGTTGAATCTGACATCGGTATTTATATTTTTTAGTCGTTAAAGGAGATTATAATTTGTTTCTGGAATAGAATTCACTTACCTACAGTAATAATGAGGCTGGTACTTTGCTGAGATATGACCACGTATTTATTTGGTTTGAAACAGGCTTTGTCTGTTTCCTGAAAATTAAGACACACACACAATCCAAAGCATTTAGAAGTGGTATTTATTAAAGGTAAGCTGTCTGGCAGAGTTTGATAAAGCGGACCGCACTTCTCCGACTCGTTTCAAGTCTCCCGAGGATGATTAGGAAATGAGCATGTACAATTAAAAAAAACGTGTTTTTTACGGCAAAACAAAATTGTTGGAGACCAAGTGCTTTTGACAGCTCATTTAGTGCTCAACTTAAAGCAAGGCCGCAGAATGCTTCGTCACACGCCACTTTGTGGCTCGCTGTACTAGTGGAGAGCATCAACAGGCCTGCAAAAAGCCCATATACACACGCTTTAAATCCCCCGGGAGATCTCGAGAGTTTGAGGCCCATGAATTACATCTGAAAAGAAACAATTTGTTGGGGTTGTAAAAGTGTAGAAAGACAATGAAGAAACAGACAAGGTGATTGCAATGGGTTAATGGAGTAATATTTGCAGCCATATGTACACAAATGTGTGTGTGTGTGTGTGTGTGTGTGTGTGTGTGTGTGTGTGTGTGTGTGTGTGTGTGTGTGTGTGTGTGTGTGTGTGTGTGTGTGTGTGTGTGTGCGTGTGTGTGTGCCTACTTAACTATATTTTGGGGACAAATTTGTACCCAGAAGTAACCAAAACCTGAGAGAATATACAGTTTGTACATTACGTCTATGGAATGTCCCGATTTAGATAGCTAAGTGTGTGTGTGTGTGTGTGTGCCTACTTAACTATATTTTGGGGACAAATTTGTACCCGGAAGTAACCAAAACCTGAGAGAATATACAGTTTGTACATTACGTCTATGGAATGTCCCGATTTAGATAGCTAAGTGTGTGTGTGTGTGTGTGTGTGTGTGTGTGTGTGTGTGTGTGTGTGTGTGTGTGTGTGTGTGTGTGTGTGTGTGTGTGTGTGTGTGTGTGCACATCAGGGGTGTGAAGATGCATTTAGCTCACAAGACAAGACGAGGCGATATTTTAACACACTGTTAAGAAATCTTCAATGGAAACATTGGAAAAATAGTCTTTTATTTGACTGGAAGTCACAAAATGAAAAACGAAGCTGGTGCATTTTGTAATGTTTTAAAGCTGCCGTCGGCAAGTCTGGCAGATTGGGTCGATTAGCCAAAATTTTGAATGTTTACAACTCTCATGCCCCTCCCCACTACCAGCGAGCAGCCTCCCATCGAGGTCGTGCTCGTCAGTGCGTCACTGTGCGTGTGTACCTGATTTTCTGTGAACGCGTCCGTCTCTTCAGCATCTATCAACACCATGGACTCGGAGATAGGCTGCCCTGGCTAATCTATCCATAGATAGCAATAACCGAGGAATTGGAAGCTTGTTAGTAGATTTTCTCTCCGCCATCACGCTTCATGCAATCTCCAGGCGAACTTCAGGCGTGGCGTGTGCATGTGATATTAACGTGCGCGAGTGAGGGGGGATCTGTGGCGTGTGCACGACCTGTGATTGACAGTCAGATCTCACACCCCCCTGCGCTGATTGGACCTGATGAAGCGGGAGCGCTGGATTTTTGCAAAACAAATAACACGCTCCAGGTGGAGTTAGAAGCTCGGGTTTTTTTCTAAAACCACCTTATTTATGTTGTTCTGTCGGATTATAGTGTCGATTACACTGAATATGATCAAAAAAATTTTGCCGACGGCAGCTTTAACTAATCTAGGGCTGTCACAATTGATTATTTTGGTAATCAAGTAATTAATCGATTATTAAAAAAATTAATCGAGTAATCTGTTTTTTTTTTGTGGTCATATAAGTGAACAATAGCCTTTAAATTGACTTCAAATACATATATTTTAAAAAATGAGGCAATAATAATTGGTTCAAAAGCAAGTAAGTGTATGGTTTTACTGAACAACACTGTTAAAAAACATAATGTATTCATATCATATTGAGCCAAGGCAAGCATTAACAGAATCCCGAATTTGGTGAATTTTCGCAGGCAAAATCCAGTCATTTCAACAGGAATCCAAAGATTTTCCCATTTAGATTTCAAATTGGATTCACCGCATTGACCAACAGAGAGTTGCTTGGTTAAAAGTGACTTTTGTGTTCATACATCACTACACTATTGACCATAGACGAATGGACCTTTTTTTTGTCTGTGATTGCACCTTAATTATTCAATTTTGTCTTGTACCTTATGTGTGCAACCATTAAGAAAACCCTAGAAACCACCTAGCAATGTCCTAACAAGTTTAGCAACCACATAATACCCAAAATCACCTTAAAAATTGCATAGCGTCACCCTAATGATCACCTTTGTTTGGTTCACCCTAGCAACACCCTAACAGCCACATAGAACACTGTAGCAACCACCTATAACCACCCAATCGCATAGTAATATGCTAAAAAACACTCACAACACCTTAGCAGCCACACAGTAAAACCCTGGCAACCATTTACAGCACCTTAGCAACCACACAGGAACAATGCTAAAAATCACCAAAAAATCTTTAAAAACAACAGCACCCCACAGAAACTGCATAGCAATGTGATTAAAACCACTTAAAACCACTAAACAACACCTAGCAATTGCATTGCAATGCCCTAGCAAACACAACCATGCAACCCCATAACAATGTGCTAATAACCACTCAGAACACCTTAGCAACTGGATAGTAACACCCTGACATACAACACTCAAGCAACCGCATAAAAATGCCCTGCTAACCACCAACAACACCCTAGCAAACGCATAGCAACATGCTAGCAACCACTCAGGGAACACCTTAGACACCGCACAGTGCCACCCTGACAATGATACACAACACCCTAGCAACCATTCAGAACACCCTAGCAACTGCATAGCAATGACCTTGCAACCACAAACAAGCAATCACACAACAATGTGCTAATAACCATTCAAAACACCTTAGAAACTGGATAGTAACACCCTGACAATGACACACAACACCCTAGCAACCATTCAGCAACCGCATAACAATGCCCTGCCAACCACCAACAACACCCAAGCAAAAGCATAACAACATGCTAGGAACCACTCAGGGAACACCCTAGCAACCGCATAGTGCTACCTTGACAATGACACACAACACCCTAACAACCATTCAGAACACCCTAGCAACTGCATAGCAATGACCTTGCAGCCACAACCAAGCAACCACATAACAATGTGCTAATAACCATTCAGAACACCTTAAAAACTAGATAGTAACACCCTGACAATGACACACAGCACCCTAGCAACCATTCAGAACACCATAGCAACCGCATAACAGTGACCTTGCAACCACTCAGCACACCCTTGCATCACGGCGGTGAGTTTCCTGGGCATACGTCATCCACAAAACTTCTTCACACGGTTGCAGTGCAGCACTGCAGCAGTGCTAAATTATGATGTCATAACGCACATCTCCAGAGCTATAAAAGCAACCGAGTGAGAATAATGGTTATGTAGGATAACAGCTTAAATCTTTCAGCAAAGCATCTTTCTCCCAATTTACTCCTTAAGGCCTTAATATCCATGAAGACATTAGCTCAGTCAGTGGACTGAGACGTTATCCGATGAGAGAAAAGACCATCAAGAGAAAACTGCATTCAATGGAGTCTTAATGCTGTAATAACACTGACTGTTGAGCCCTGTACCGTGAGCCATATGGTGCCAAGTCTTTTCAGCTTATTAGTTCTTGTAATATCAAACATTTGCACTGACTTTCACCCAGTAATGTAATTTTATATAATAGGTAAGTTATATACAGTATGACTTTACATTTTCATATTAAAACAAACAAAAAAATCAGTTTGCAGTCGTTATTCAACTTTCACATTCCATTTTCATGACTGGTGCGAGTTGCATGACGCATAGTTCATGTCACAAAATAGACTAAACTAGGTCTCCAGGCCTGTTAAGACCATTAGACTGACGAATGACAAATGACAATCACAATTAAGTAAAAAAAAAAAAAAAAAAATCCCTCTTTTAAAAGGACAAACCCGTTAGATGACTAGATGCTCCTACTCTGGGAAATTACACCATGTTCGCTGGTGCTTTTTTGGTTTTATGTCTCATATCATCTCTATGCTGTTTATAGGCACCATTCTTTTAAAGTCATTTGCCAAACAAAAACAGCTTGACGCAAGGCAACACAACACATCCTGCCACACTGTAAAATGGTTTTTCCATTGGGCCCTCACATAAAGTCATGTCTGCCATCTTCTGGAGCACTGGAGAAAAAACTCTGGAACTCCACAATAAACCTCAGATGCTTCTCTGAGACAGCAAAGAGATTAAATAAAGAACAAGTTGAGTTCGCGTCTTCTCAGATGCTTCTCCCGAGACCCAACCAAGAGTCTCTAGAGTTCCAGAAGAGATCTCAACAATGTCTCAAAGTGTTAATCAGAACTCATTAAAAATAAAGGTTCTTTATTGGAATCAATGGTTCCATGAAGAATCTGCAACATTCCATGGAATCTTTCCATTGCACAAAAGGTTCATTATAGTGGAAAAAGTTTATTAAAAAGATCTTCACAGTAAGAAGAAAAAAGTTTACTTTAAGAACTTTTAACTTTAAGGCTCTTTGGTGAACCAAAAAAAAAAAAGGTTCTTCTAGCGACTTTTGGATCCTTTAGTTTTAAGATCAAACATCAATCTAATTTAAGACCTAATTATACACCAACAACTGTCCTTTTTATTTCCCCAAGCAAGGAATTTAAGGAGACATATCTGAGACAAAGTTGGTTCTTGAAGAAATTAAGAAAATTCAAAGGTATGAAAGGAGCTCATCTTTAACCCGAATTCAAAGATACAAAAGCTTTTCAAGTGCTCAAGCATTCCTTTACTTTTCCTCAAATCTATTTATTTCTTCTTTTAGGAACATCACAGGAACATTTCATGTTGGTTAGATCACGCTTTTGGCTTTGTGGGTGGGAAACTTGGCGCAGCCTTCAAAAGAACTGCAGGCACAGTTGTGTCTCATTGAAAGTCACAAAAAGAGACCACAATTGTGTTGTCATGTCAGGATTATGGCAGCTATAGCGCAGTTAAAGTGACATCATTGTTTAAATATTTGTCAGGATGCTAAACTGCATTTGAAATTCAGTGGCAGTAAAGACATCATGTCCAACACGCTCATGGGAGTTCGTAACCATTTTATATATTTGACCAATTGGAGGTGAGGGTTATTGGTATGATGTCATTCATCTGGTTACGACCCACTGAGGGTTACGTTTAGGGGTGGACTATCATGCTATCATCCTTTTTTACATCTTTTTGTAAAAATTTTTTTAAATAAATCAATCATAAATTGTAAATTAGTTAAGTTTTCTCATGAGATCGGGTTGTCTGACATCACACCAATACAGGCAATGTCACGAACAATTCTTAAGAATAAAACTCTTCTTATTTTTACTTATTTTCTTACTTAAGAATATTATGTATGCTAAAACTTTATTCCAATGGTCCACTTTAGACATTCTACTAACGATAAGTAACTTAAGCAAATAAATTTCAACTTATTCTACAAACCCAAACCCTAACAGTCAGTAATACTCTAATGAGAGTTAGTTGACATGTAGTTGCAAAGTTACTTATAGTCAGTAGAATGTCTACCATTGAAATAAAGTGTAACCTTATGTATTCCCCAAAAACACTTTTTAAGAATGTTCTTATCTTGAATGTTCTTTTTTAATTTTTAAGATGTTTAAGAATCTTCTTAAAAATCATCGTAAATTCTTCCTAAAGTTAGGGTATAACCTCTAATATCCCAAAGGTAAGATTAATGAATTTATTGGGGTTGTTTTAAAGTAATTGTTGTAATTAAGCATTACAACATAACATGTTTGATGTGGACAAGTATTCTGAAGTTTTTATTTTTATAATCACGACCGCTTTTGGCAGCATTCGGCACAAATGAGAGAGCACAAAAAGATGAGGTGCAGATTAATGTAACGGACCGCTCCTTCTTTGAGTCTGGCTCTTTATAAATGACATGGTGCATTAAAAAACGTGATGCAGAGTGCCAAACTCCCGTCAAACTAAATGGTGTGCGCACTTATTACGGTTATTTGCAGGCAGTGCTAGGTGTTTTTCATTGAGTTGATCAATGAGTCTTCAGCATGAACCACCATACAATCTGATAACAACAAAACCTGCAATTTTGTCTTAAAGTCCCCCTGTGGTGAAAATCAAGCGTTTAATGTTGTTTATACGTCTATGTGGTGTTTTCAATATGCTTTAAGACAAACCATGTGTAAATTCATAAGTCGACAGCATTGCTGAGTATTTTCTCCTTAAAACTGCAGTGAACCAAAGACAGTCTCAAAAACACGCTTTGAAATCGCTGGTGTTTCTGACGTCACAAACTACCTTGTAACTAATCAGATCAACGTGTGATCGTCAACGAGTGGATCTCTGAGCTGTGTAAGTGAGTGGAGGTGGGGCTAATTTGCATATTCATAGAACCGCGCATACTAAATAAGGCAAGGGTGTCAAGTTACATTCAAGCTAATTTAAGACATGAAGAAAACGTTTAAATATGTAATTTTGTTAATCAAAAATGAGTTTTAAAGCTACACTGTGTAGGATTTTCTCCCATCTAGCGGATCCCAACTGAATATTACTTTCTAGCCCCTCCCATTCTGAGGGCGTTTTAACTCCTACGGTGGCCGTATTATTTCAAATCTGCCGGCAGTCGCGAGTAATCTCCCCCTCGCATTCGTCACGGTGTCACTGAGTGTAAAAACATGAGGGGCGAAGCTTGAATTTCCAGGTATGTCCCTCTTAGGCTAATGTATTTTCAAGATGGAGGCGCAACATGGCTGCCGCCATTCGAGCGACTCGCTCGTATGTATTCTAAATGGAAGATTCTACGCTTACGAGAATACTTGATTAGTTGGTTGAAGTGATTACACATTAATGAGAACGTATAATTTTGAAATAACAACATGTTTTTTTGCTAAAAATCTACTTAAAATATTACACAGTGTAGCTTTAAGAAAAAAAAAGTTAAATATTTGAGAAATTTTGTCAAGTGCAATATTCAAGGATTGCTCTTACGGACATTCTAACTTCTTCGAATTTATCTTCAGAAATAAAGTTAAGACCAAAATTTGTGAATCCAGCCCCAGAATTCAATTAGGACCTCAGGTAAATGGTACCAGCTGCCAGTTGCATAAACATAGCCATTACATTAAGATTGTGTCTCAACTAGTTTGAACAACTATTATTTAGCCAAGTCTTGCTTTTTGGAATTGAATTACACCAATCTACCTTTAGCTGTAAATGACCTTAAAAAGCTGTGACCAGATTTGAAGTGTCCAGTCCACTTCACTCTTTTAACTATTTGTAACTTTGCATCTGCATGTCAACTAGCAGTAATTAGAGTATTAGTCTGCTTAATATCACTTTATTTTGATGCTTCCCAACAGACATTCAACTGACTATAACTCAGAATTACAAAGTAACTTTGCAAGTACATGTCAGCAGACTCTACTAACCTTAACACAGGCTAAGTCTACTAATACTCTAAGAGAGTTAGTTGACATGTAAATGCAAATTAATGAGAGTTAATTGATATGTAGTTGCAAAGTTACTTATAGTTAGTACTAGAATGTCTAATGCCCAATACACACTGATTATGGTCTGGCATTGCTGTCCAGGAGTAATTAGCTTTTGAAGTGGATTTACTTAATATATAGTTAACGAAAGTTATCATGAGGACTGTAATGTTTAAAGCAGATGTCTTAACAAATGTCAGTCGACCGGGAAGATTTTAAAACGAGCCGTTCATTCATAAATACGCAAGATCGCTGTGAAAATACAGACCGGAAGACAAAAGACAACGAGCGCAGCGCTGAAAAGGGGCGGGGCTACATAAGGTCTATAGGATTGCCGAAATTGCACAGTCTGTAACAGGCATACTATTACTACAAATATACTATTAAAATAAAGTGTAACTAAAAAAATTAGGTGACTAACTTTTAAGATTAGTCTAAGCAGTTTATGCAACGCTGTTCCTAAAAACAATACCACCTAGTCGGCCAAATAAAACCTCGATCTTTACAATGAACATGTAGCATTTATAATTCAGACTCAACTGTCATTATGTTTCTATTCTCTCTTTGAGTCCAGCATAAAACAGGGGACCGATACCATGTCTTGAACCTTCCAGCAGATTTTGTTAAAACATCTTTCTTGTATTTAATTCATTATCATATACAAAGAAAGTGTCTTGCCACAGTCTAAATTGGTAGGAAATGTCAAGCCTTTGTCGAGCCCCCTTTAGCTTCGTGTGTTTGAGGTGAACGGTTCACTCCAGGAGGCTCGCCGGAGACCGCTTCCAGTGGGATAATATTTCAACAGCGGTTACAGTTGAGAACGACGCCATTGCTCATTTCAGGTTGTACCCACGAAAAATGCAGCATTGGCTATTCCTCTGAGGAGATTGCGTGCAGAGCACAAGGCCCACAATATCAGTCTGTTCTCTGGTTAGCATGGGGTTTCATAGGTTGGTCTTGCTGTCGAATATACTAATGCTCTGTTAAAAGATAGAGGTAGTGTACAGTTAATGCTTGAGTGTTTGACATTTCTGTCCCCGGAAACATCAAGAAGCCTACTGTGCCTTTAAAGTGCTAACAGATTTATTTTTAGTTGTATATTGGACAAAGGTGACTCTCCTTTTGTAACCTTAAAACTACAGGTGTTGGAGAAACTTCTTTGAATTATTTTTCGCAGTTGGTGACAGAAGAGGTGCAATTAGACACTGTTAAGGAAATATTCTTTTTAAGATAAAGTTAAAAGCACTGCTGCCAAGTTCTTAGAAATGTAATCTGCTTTTGTGTGTGTGTGTGGGGGGGGGGGGGGGGGGGGGGGTTTCATGTGGTTTTTGCACCATTTGGTCAAAAATTTAATATGGTGTAACAATAACAACATATTTTTCTTACACTTTGAATAAGTGTGAGTGTACACATCTAAAATATGTCATTATATATTGTTTAAAAAAGTAAATTATTATTATTATTTGTATTTATTTATTTTTTATAAAACGGTTCCAGTCCTTGATTCTGATTGGTCAATAGCTGTGTTTTATTCACGATAACACACGGCTATGACGCTTAACCCAACGGTTCTATGTATCACTAAACAACACCCCTAGCAAGTAGCAACCACTCTTAGCAACGTAAACATATGTTTGTTCTCATTGAGTATTGTGAGAGATCGAGTAAGTGAGTGTAGGCCTACCTGCATTTACAGTATATTTAGCATCTTCCTTCACAGGTCAGTCCAATATTCGTAATAAAAAAATCTGTTTGAATGTCCGCTGTGATATCTTGTCCTTTTAACAGTTAAGGGGTTTACCCGTGCCCTGGTCATCTGTCAGTTGCGTCTTGCTTTCTCAGTGTTCATAACAAGTTTGCCCTTTCAGTATAACAGTCTTCTCTACTGACTGACTCACTCATAAACACAGTCTTTGTCGCCATCTAATGGCGAAATAATGTCTTTATAAAGCTCGGTCGGGGACTATTTTTTCCAGCGGAAGGAAGGCTTATAGTGATTTTACTTAATAGAAGTTGCACTAATACATATTTTTTGGCATACATATTTTCGTACTGTCATAATTATGTTATGTTTGTGTTTTCTTTAGTTCCTGTTTCCTGTTATTAGTTGCTATGGTTACTGATTGACCAGTTCATAATGTTCATCTGTTTATCATCTAGTTTTCTTGTAAGTAGCTTGTGTATTTTCTCCAGTGTTTAGTTTCTCCTGGCTGGGTTCACTCTGGCTTCTCTCCTGTTATTTCCTGTATTTTGATTTAGTAAATAATGAGGGCTGCCAACTCTCACGCATTCACCGTGAGACTCACGCAATGAACACTTTTCACAGGCTCTCACGCCACACATCCATTTTCTCACTCACAGAAAAATCGCGAAGCAAAGAGGACACGGAGACCGACAGACTAGACAGAGCAGGTTACTTAATTGATATAAAAAAAATCTCAGCTCTCAGATTCTGTTACTTTTATTACGAAATTCAAACAATAAATACCGTTTTGGCGCTTGTAAATGTGACGCGACAGATCCCTAGCGGCACGTGAACCGATCATCTCTAACGTTAGCTAATAGTAAATAAACACGAATGAACACTGTTGAAAGATACAGTACAGCTTACCGAAATGTATATTCGTCATAGCCTACTACATAATATCCGATCGACCAATCAATCAAACAAAGGGGTCAATAAAACAGATGGAAAACAATTATGTCACATAACATTTACCTCAGGAAAGCCATTTGATGACCATAATATAGGCTATAGTTGGCTAGAAAAAAGCCATGGTATAACGTATAGTTGGCACGTTAGTTGGCTAGAAAAAGTATTTTGCTAAATATGTGTACTATATTACATATTTAATATATTTTTACTTATATATCATTAAATAAAGTTATTATATTAAAAAAACGCATTATATTTAATTTGAGTTATTTTTAACCTTAAATACTGCCAGCTGATAGGGCTCTCTGTTTGTTTACAGCATTATGTGAGTTGTTTTTTCTTGAGAAAAATGAATGCCTATCTTGTGTAGCCTACCTAATATTTATCCAAATGAGTCAATATTAAATCAAATCACAATAATTGAATTGAATTGAACTGAAATAATAAAAAAGCATAGCTTACCAGAAATTGTACCATGTAAACATTCTAATAAAATTCAGTTTAGTTACTAAAATGTTTTGACAATCACAATACACTTATTGTGATGCAATATTTTTTTTCATCCCCCCAATCCCCACTAACCTCTAACACTATCTCCAACAACGTAATCATTATCTTTATGATATTTAGTAGACTCAGTTGCATCACCCTGTTCTATCCGCCCCAAAATTTTACAAAATAAATTAGAATTGTATTCGTATATTTATTGCTTATATTTTTGAACGAACAGATCTGAATAATAATATTTATATATTTTGCTTAATTTTGTCACTCAGTTTGAATGAACAGGAAACAGTAAAGCACTTACTATGTACAGTATGTACAAATGCATCTGTTGATATGTTTTGAAAGCATACTTAAAGATTGGTGCACATGTTAGCATGAGCTGAACTTCTGCTTTTTACAGAAAGGACTATGCACTCTTTGGCAAAATAATATTTTATGCCAACCTCTTCCTTCATTAGAGTGCTTGCATCACAAATTCATCAGTAATTGACAAATATCTTGATCTTTGTGAAATACTGTAGACGTGCAGTCTGTGCAATTCAGTTAGCTGTACTGTACATTTCATAACTAGAGGAGAGTTATCTCATCAAATCAACCTGTTAGACAATTGTCCTGATAGTACCTTTAGAAAAGAACAACTTTTCTTTTTTTCTTTTTTTTTCTTTAGTTCCGTGGGGCATATGAAAGCTGTAAACATCTGTCAAACAGATTCTCTTGAATACAGAAGGTTGATTCTTTCAAACTCCTCAAGGTAATTATTATCAGTATAACACTTGTTCCAGCTACTTAGGACCTGTGGCATGGGAATCCAACGGTAGGCTGATATAATGGTGCAATCAGAGCTTTCATGGGATGTGAAAGGTAATTAAGATGACAGACTGAACGGTTTTCCTTTCAGCGGATACCCGCTGCTGACTTGTCAATACCTGCGTAGGCTGAGGATTGTCAGCGCCTGTGGGAAAGATATGACAACCAGTCTTTGATATGTTCTCTGGAAATTCTTGATTCAGAACTGATTCAGTTAGGGTTAAATGTATATGCTTACATGAGAAACGAATGTAATTGCAGGTAAAATGAAGATGTATTACAGTTGAAACTTATATTAAATTCAATTAGTAGATACAGTTAGAAGTTTGATTGAAGTTACTTCTTTATATCATTTCATAATTACTATTTTCTTTGAAATATCAGTAGTACTGCTACTGCCGAATGAACTGACAAGCATTAATGATAACTAAAATATACTTTACTGTCATTTCTATTGAAACTTGTATGACATGTAGGCCTATTTAAAGTCCCCCTGTAGTCAATAATTTTGTCCCTGAAAACTGATCTTTGATCACCAAAATGACACATCATCATGCCTGAAAAAAGCTTGAATGTAAATCGACACCCTTGCCTCATTTAGTATACGCTGTTCTATGAATATGCAAATGAGCCCCGCCTCCACTCACTCACTCACCCAGCTCAGAGATCCACTGGTTGACGATCACACGTTGATCTGATTGGTTACAAGGTAGTTTGTGACGTCAGAAACACCAGCGATTTCAAAGCGTGTTTTTGAGACTGTCTTTGGTTCACTGCAGTTTTAAGGAGGAAATACTCAGCAATGCTGTCGACTTATGAATTTACACATGGTTTGTCTTAAAGCACATTAAAAACACCACATAGACGTATAAACAACATTAAAAGCTTGATTTTCACCACAGGGGGACTTTAAAAATATTTGTTATTACACATGTGTAATGTTTTTCTTGCATTTAAAATATATTAACTTTAATTGTAATATCTGGTAACACAGTTAAACAGTCAAAATGTAAGTAGGCCTACTTAAAATCTGCTATAGTATGTTAGTCAACAAGTCAAAATAAGTGTACTTCTTATAAGTGTATTATTAAAACATATTGATTTAAGATGTAATTTAAAGTAAGACTTTTAATTTGCCAATTTGTCCCAAAAAAAATCATCTTTCAGCCCAAATGTGCCGAACTGAATAGGAGCAGGAATGAGGATAACTGGACAGTCAGTTACAATAAGTGTCCACTAGATAGCGCCATCACCTCTCAAATAATCAAAACATTCCCCAGTCTGAGGAACTTCAATATTAACTCATGTTCCGTTTTTCTGCTGGAGTGAGATCTTGGTGTCAACTATTGGAGTGGCAGAAGCATTTCAACTCACATTTATGTCATGCAACAAATAACAGTGGCAGGAGCTTGTTCACGTCTATCCTCTCTAGACGTTGTCTACTGAGGGATGATCTCATGAGGGGGTCTGTTCAGGAGCAGGTTTATCCAGAAGCGGTTTCCCAGAAATACATTTACTGTGTGATTTTGTCATTAACAGACTGGCGTCATGGCCTAATTTGGCACGGGGTTACTGAACACGTACAACATCAAACCGCTCGCTCCCTATTACAACCTGAAACTCATCACTATAAAAAAAAGTTAAAAGGGACACGTGTGATGTAACTTCAGTGTGTGATGTCTTCCACTGTGCTCCTAAGGTACAATTAGAGGATGCTTATGAGGAGCGGAAATTTTACAGACATAGTGTCACTGTTTTGTTATATCTGTTAACTATTATTATTGTTAAAGGCCACCAGCTAAACTCCTCAAACAGACTATAATCTGACATACAAATGCAAATGTATTACAACAACAACTATTACAACTACTATTAGGACTACAATAATAATAATAATGTATAATTGGCTAGCAATAAAAATGTGAAATTTGTTTTAATTATAACTATTGTTTTAAAAAATATTGTTTGAATAATAATAATAAAATAATATATTCTCAAAATTATTTAGATTATTTAATTATTTATTTTTAAATATTGTATAGATAACGTTAAACAAATAAAAAATGAAAAATATTCATAAAATAATTGTACTTGTTTAAATGTATTTCAATTATTTCAATTATAGGTGCTATTTAAATAATAAGTAAGGGATAATGTATTGCGAGGCGGTTGTTATAGCGAATAACAACCCCGACAGGCTGTTCGCGGAGGGGTCTTGAATCAGCCTGAAGGGGTTGTTATTCGCTATAGCAACCGCCTCGCTATACATTATCCCGCTTATTACATGGCTACCTACAAAATAAAGAAATAATTTGACACAAAATATTGATTCAAAAAGGAGTTTATTGATTTAAAAACAATTGTATTGCTTCCGCTAAAGAAAATAATCCGTTCCGCGTCCATAGCAACGCTCTGTTTTTCATGGCAACGGTGTGTAATACTTCGCAGCGTCTGTTACCAAGAAATAACAGACCGCATTCTACATTGGAATTCAACCAAGCCATGTAATAATAATAATTATTACATGGCTAGGTTGAATTCTAATGTTATTTCTTGATAACAGACCGCTGCTAAGAATGACACACCGTTGCCATGCAAAGCAGAGCGTTGCCATGGACGCAGGATTCTAACCGTAGAGACGGAACGGACTATTTTCTTTAGCGGAAGCAATACAATCGTTTTTAAATCAATAAACTCCTTTTTAAATCAATATTTTGTGTCAAATTATTGATTTATTTGGTAGGTAGCCGTGTAATAAGCGAGGCGGTTGTTATAGCGAATAAAACCCCTTCAGGCTGATTCAAGCTCCGCTTCGCGTCGGGGTCCTGATCAGCCTGTCGGGGTTGTATTCGCTATAACAACCGCCTCGCACTACATTATCCCTTACATAATAAATAAGTTACAACTTAGCCTAGTTTTGACGTAAATGGGCACTAAGATACAACTTACGTACTACTAAATATTTTTGCGTTGCACCATTAAACTTAGTTGAAGCTTAACTCTATGTATAAACTAAAAATTTACGGAAGCCTCCGATCAGGAGTAATGGTTGGACTAAAAGAGCTGACAGATTGAACTGCATCATCAGGCCCGGGGTGGGTAATCGGGAGAATCGGGAGAATTCCCGGTGGGCCGCTTCACTTTTGGGCCGGTCGAGGACAATTATTTTTTTTGTTCACATTTGTCACGTTAGTTACATTAGGCTACACACGTTCCGCATTCTGACACCGCAGCGCGCAGCCTCTGCATGGATTGTACCATGTGAGGGAGTTCTCCCCTCCCCTCCTATAGAGTTTGTTGGGTCCAGCCCGTCTTTTCCAAAACGTTTTCTCAGGTAGGCTACCGTGGCACCGCCGGCGACCTACCGATAGCTGGGCCGGCCCTACCGTAACGGTCCGCGTCAGGGAGGATGGATGGGAGGAAGAGGCCAGGAGGTATGGAAGCTTGTTTCCGCCACAGAATAAAACATTTTAAAAGATAATTGCGACTTTTTATCTCACAATTGCGAGTTTACATTTCGCAATTCTGACTTTATTTCTCAGGATTTGCGAGATATAAAGTCAGAATTGCGTGAAATAAAGTCGCACTCGCACTTGCGTGTTATAAAGTCAGAATTGCGAGATATAAAATCCGAATTGCGTGAAATAAAGTAGCAATTGCGTGTTATAAAGTCGCAATTGCGTGTTATAAAGTCAGAATTGCAAGATATAAAGTCAGAATTGTGTGAAATAAAGTCGCAATTGCTTCTTATAAAGTCTAAGTGAATTATTATTTAACCTTTACATTATTTGTTGAACCATGGTATTAATACAAACTACACAATAGTAAGAGTTGAACTGTTGCTTCATTTATCCAATTTGGAAAAAGTGCTAATTTGGAATTCCACCATGGAAAAAGTGGGCCGGTCTTGGCCTGAAACTCCCGGGCTGAAAAGTGGCCCCACTCCGGCCCTGTGCATCATTAAGCTCTTCTTTTACCTTACAGACTTCAATTCTTTAGACATATGATAATGCTGACATTTACACTCGCTTACATTTTAAGAGAGAGAACAGAACATTATTTGAATAGATTGCTTTGTTATCAGTCATAATCAATAAATGTTATTTCTTATGTTTTTTATCATTACTTGTTTATTTATCCTTATTAATTCATTTCAAATACAGTTTCTGAATGTTAGTTACAGATAAAAACTCTTGTTATTCATGATTAAGTGTCGTATTTAATGGAAACGTATTTTTATTGTTAGTTAAGGGAGGCAAAAGAAGTTAGAATGAAGGATAATCTGAAATTCACAGCATTTAAACAACTTCTGCTCACGTATTTGAAGGCTGCTATTGGATCATCGAGGCTAAACGTCATATTATGCGACTACGCATTACTATACAGAGAGTTTACGACCTACTAGCTATGTTCTGCCTTACGAACAAATGGTGCAACCGAATAAAGTACAGAGTCAGTTACAAACTAGCTAGTAGTTACTAAGCCTCTAGTGTGGACTTTACGTTCCAATTTAAAGGGATATTTCACCGCTGGAAAGATGAATGTGTATTTAAATTGGGTCATTTACGTAGAAGAAATGTGAAATTATTTTAGAAGTTGGTGCCTTCTAGACTGAGAAAAGCCAGAAAATGTATTTTTGGCTCATATGGATGAAAGACAACAACTCCCAGAATGCACTTGCTTCCCTGCCCTACGAGGACACTCCCAAGCCACGCCTACCGGTTACAGAGGGCAGTATCGGAAGAAATTATACAACTAGGCTACTAGCTGACTCGAAACTGAAAAGAGTTTCGAAAATGCCGTTTAATCGTGAGATCCCCCTATGGGCGGGTTGAACACATGCGGAACGAGCTCCTCCTACTGGCTGTAGTCTCTCGCCTCTGGCCAAAAAAGCCTCCGATGACGCGAAATGACGATTTTTGCGTCATCTGAGTTTTTATTTCCAGACACACAATACAGAAATCTCTCGTTTCAGGGGGACATGAGGGAGGGAAGCACGGTCATTCGAAAATACTTCCGGGTTTCTACTGATACAAAGCTTAATGCTAATCGGTGAAGTATCCCTTTAAGAAAGAACTTACGAACAGCTGGTGCAACCCTACTCTGAAGTGCAAATCAGTGTCTGAGGCACGTGTAACTTCCCCATTATCATTAGCCGACCTAGTGTGATGACGTCACACAGAGCACCCAAGCATATGAATAGGGCATCTGCAAACACGTCCTTAGCTTCTTAGTCTTCAGGAAGCCGCTTGTGTGTACAAAGCAGTGCGACTGTGGCTGTGACGTCTTGTGTCTAAGTTTCATCAGTTTCAAATGTCGAACAAACAGTTTAAAAGATGTGTTTCCACGTGTCCACACTTTATTACTCCTGGTAATGGACATGAGTTTTGTGTTATTTGTTTAGGACCGGAGCACTTGTGTTCAGGGACTGGATGCGCTGACTGTGATACACTCTTTGTGAGGAAGCTCCCCTCCCACTTGGCTCTCTTCACGAGTGATGGTAGTCATGCTCTCAGAAGGGGATGTACGCAGCTTTCGTTGGCCTGTAAACCTGCATGGCAGCTTCTTCCAGGTTGGACGAGCGCATTTGCACGCTTCTGGTTCAGAGGAACTAGAAGTAGAGTCAGTATCAGAAAGCACAGCCAAGTCTGAAACACCATCATAAAATAAATAAAAGCCCCTCATATGATGAGCTTTTGGAGCTTTTGACTCACGCCATGGCCAGGCTCAGTTTGGATTGGTCTGGCCTGAAGCGCAAAGTCACCTATGGTAAATTAGACGTGAGATAAATCTCTAGCTTCTGGTAAGCCTTCCTTTGGAAAGTAGCAAGTTCATGGAAGCACCCGTACTCTGCTCGCATAGTCCCTTCGAATTCAAGTTATGCTAATATCGAGGGGATATGTGAGCAGGGTTATGGACAGATGCCTTGGGATCTTTGGCAATTTGGCAAGCTATCTCTCAACGGGAACATCTTCATCCTTGAAGGCTCCCATTTTTCCATCCAAGCCATGCCAGATACCATCTAGGCTGGTTGGCAAATTATATTCGGGGGCAGGTCAGGCTGGTTGTACCCTGCACACCATGGAGGTACTGCAGGCATACCAGGCTGACCTTCTTAAAGACCTGGACCAGGGTGAGTGTCTTTCCAGTGAGACGGTCCCTGAACTGTGCATAGCCACAGATCAGGCTATGCTCCTTTTTAGATCTGTAAGGTAGAGCTTGGCGAACAAAGTCTGTCCGCCATCCCCCCCCACCTACCCCACTTAAAAGAAAAATCCTTTGAAGGGTGTTTCTCCCTGGCAGGCACTTAGCATGATTATGCTCTTCAGTAGAATGGGTGGTAGAGCTGACAGATGAAACTAAGATCAAACAGAAACCATTTATCATTTGTCGCCTTTCCCAGTTTTTCATGTGAGGTTTTAAGCAAGGCTGCACTCACAACGTTGGCTGTGAGGTTGAGCCGGGCAGTGAATCCAGCCCTTACTGGTTTTACTTTCTAGGAGATGAAATAGGATTGTGCTCCCAGGTGGCCCAATTCTTCCCATTCTATCTGGTTAAGGCAAATACTAATGTCAAGAACCTGTCGCGTCTCTCAAGTTCATCAACTGGGAGTCGAAGTAGGGTGGGGGTTCCTGGCAGGGACTGGCATGAGTAGAGCTTGGTTGAGATTGAGTGGGACTCCCACTCTCTCACTTGTCATCCACCCCAGTTGTCAATCTCAGTTAGTGAAGTAGGATTATGCTCCTTATGTATGGATTGGCCACCATCCTAACACCCAAAGGTTGGAGCAGGGCTTGACAGCTGGAATGACTGTGTCACAAAAAATTTAATAAAGTGACGACCCCTTTTCTGTTGCCTGCCCAGATCATTAGTCTATAAGCTGGGAATTCTCCCTATACATGCTCCCTTCAGAGCACTGCTCTGCTAGGTTTGAGCTTAGGTTTGGAATAAACCTATGAACAAAATAGGCCTTATGGCATGAAGTTACACGTGCCTCAGACAATGGGTTCCGCGAGGTCGCATCTCCATAGCGTCAGCAACTGATGCAGCGTCTCATTCCCTTCTTGGGGAACCGGGTTAAATACGGAACCCAAGACGTTTTTTTTTTTTTTTTTTTAAGTATAGTGTTTAAACTATTTGTAGTCTCTGTTCATAGTGCTGTGCAGTGGGGATTTCTTTAAGACTGCAAGGGAAGCTTAGCTTCCCCTATAATGTCAAAAAATTAATGGTCAAATATGTACTATTGTGTAAACATTTTATTGACTAAAAATGCGTTAGAACACGTTCATCTCGAAGATGAGTTCGTTCAGAATCAGCTACATATAGCAGGACGGCTGACTCGATTTCCTTCTTATACATTCCCGTAGCGTCACAGTGCATTTCCCTGTTGAAGCCTAGCGTCCAGTGGCTTCAGTGCAGCTGCTTCAAACGTTTTTTTCAGTGCTTCGAAACTAGACGGTCATTGGATAAATGCTGCAATTATGTCCTGCCCACGGACACTCAGCGTCTCTGGGGGTGAATGGAGGAGTGGGTTGGCCTGGACTCCGGGCTTCTGCGTGATGATTGGAGGGTCTGTCGAAAGACTGCATCTCCTTTTGATTGACAGCAGTTAATCATGCGGTTCCTCTGCTGTTTGGATAGTTACCAGGGCATTCCTGTGTGGTCGCTATGGTGTTCTGCAAGGTTTCTAGTGAGTTGCCATGCAGTTGCTAAAGAGTTGTGAGTGGATTCTAGTGTTTTGCTGTGAAGTTGCTGCTACAGTATGAGGTTGTAGGTATTTCCAGGATGTAATTGCTATGGTGTTGCTAGGGCGATACTATGTGGTTGATAAGATGTTCTGTGTGGTTTCTCTCGTGTTGCTAAAAAGTCGCCATGGTGTTGTGGGTGGTTGCTATGGTGTTGCCTATGGTTGCTAAGGTGTCGTTTCCTCTACATAGCTCTGATATTGCTAGGGTGTTATGGGTTTTCAGGTCATTACTGTGTGACTGCTGGATATTAATATGCAGTTTCTAAGGATTGTTTTCAACATGCTGCAATGCAATGCTGTGGTGATGTGAATAGTTGCCATGGTGCATGACATTGCTATGTGGTTGCTTAGTCATTTCTATTCTGATGATATATTGTTTCTAGGGAGATATAAGGAGTTACCCATTGCTATGTGGTTGCTAAGGTTATGTTATGCGGTTGTTGTGGGTGGTTGGCTGGGCATTGCTATGCGGTTTCTAATGCAGTATGGGTGGTTGATTTTGTGTGGTTATTTACTGCCTAATTTATGATATTCTGGTCTTTATTGGACTTCTTCCATAAATGGAAGTCTATAGGATTTTTTATTTTATTTTATTTATCTGTTTTAAATAATTGTATTTATAGGCTGAACACTGGCTTCTTATGACAGTGATATTCACATAGATGGCATGGCAATTTTATAGATTTAGCTCTGAACCTCTTGACGTTGCAGATTTGAAGGACTTTAACCAGTCATATAAAATATATGATTACCTTCAATCATAGAGCATGCCAATAAAAACATGATTACTGTTATCATGCTGTGGTGTAGCCTCTCTGACATGTTATGACATGTGATTTTTATGTTTGAGTTGGCAAAAAAAATTTATAGTTTGAGTACTTTGATGAATTCATGTCTAACTTTGAAAATGTCAAAACACCCATATTCATCTGTTTTTTTTATATAATGGCAAAATGCTGTAAGTACTGTATATTTAATGCAAAAAAAAATGTTTTAACCTTATTTGAAAACGAAACAAAATAGTAGGCCTAATCGTAACAACAATAACTAACTAACTAACTAAATAAATATAGCTGCTAGCAGCTTTTAGGTAAATACCTAAATAATTTTTTTGCAATTTCAGTACATTTACCATAGAAATGTAGTTTGAAAGGTTTTTAGCTGTTATAGTGCCACTTATGGTCCGATCTCCCAAAAAGTTTTACATTTTTGTTTTGGGATTACAGGCTTTTGTGTACACTTGGCCACGCCCATTAACTAAATGACCATGTTATAGCTATCCAAAGGGTAATGCCCGGTACACATTGTACAATTTTGGTCTGTCCCAGACGAAAGATGACCAATCGTGGCGATTTCTGTGGTCGTGGTTCCTAAACGGTGGTCCTACTGTACGTCGTACAGTGAGAGAGGCTCAAAGATGGTCGTTGTCACGTTCTTGCCACCAAAGATTGCCTGCAATCATTTTCTGACTGTGTTAGAAATTTAGCATGATCATCTCACAGTGTGTTTTCTGCTACGACCTACGACTACTGA
>CM038625.1:42804714-43149714 GCA_021554675.1 Leuciscus idus
ATCATAACCATGCCCCCATGTGTAAGACTAGCACTATTGTTTCTGTCTTCCCAAAACTGCTAGTGTTAAACATAATTAGAGCTTTCCAAAGAAGCATTCATTATCCGCTCCCTCCAGCTGCTTTTCTCAAGACTTATTGCCATCTGTGGAAAGGTCAGCTCACGCTTGTCTTCTTTACTCATAGCTGCCACTGAAATGCTCTGTTATACTTCCTGTCTTTAATTAACTCTCATGTATATCACATTACAGAGCCAGTGCCATAAATGTTGTACCTGATGGTTGAAAATACTTTGCAGTGTTCCTATATTATATTATATTATATTATATTATATTATATTATATTATATTATATTATATTATATTATATTATATTATATTATATTATATTATCAATATAATATGCTCACACTGCAGTTCCACATGTAGTTTTGTGGTTAAGGGTAATAATACCTGTTGTGGGTGCTTTGGGTTTACATATCTTTAGACTGTGTTATATAACCATATAGTTCATGATTTGCAGTATCTTTTAGTCATAAAAAAAATTGTTTTGTTTAAATTATCGCATTATCAGTTTCTTCTCATGTCATGATTACCTGAAATATACTAAAAAAACTGAAGGCAATTCCTCAGCAAAAAGGAAAGTCTCACGTGTACACACACACTGTAGAAGAGATGTCGGACTAACATGTAAAACTACTAGCCATCAAGTTCGTCAACAACAGTTTTAATTTAATGACTTTAAAATTGTCCTGTGGTGTAACCGTCTAGTAAAAAGTAATAACATATTTTCCTTACACCTTGAATACATGTGAGAGTACAAATATTAATAATTATTTTCAAAAAGGTGTTAAAGCATTATTAAAGCATTAAGAGCATTATTAATTCAGCATTATCATTCAGTTTTTAAAGAGATGCACCACATGACTGTATCGTGTATGTTCAGTTTTTATTTAGTTTTCATTGTGTTCTGTTTGCCTGTTTTACCTAGTTTCCCAGTTTGTTTGATTGATGATCCCGTCCACCTGTTGTCTTGGTAATTAACTCATTAGCTCTTTTTTTTGCTCTGTGTATATAAGCCCACAGTTTGAGTTACTGTAGTTCCCTGTGTGGTATTATTTGCATTAAGTGTAGTTGTGATTCTGTTTCTCCTACATGTTCCCATTGTTGATTAAAGGACTCTTTGCTTACCTCTGACTTATGCATGCGAGACTTCCTGTGACAGAATACCAGACCAATACAGAAAAGACGTTTTGTGACATTCTTTTTTTTTTTTTTTTACCCATGGACCTGCAATGACCCATGTACAACTCCTGTGCCTGGAGTAGTTCACTGGAAGACCATACGAGGGACTTTCTAAACATGCCTTTCGCACTACCCTGACCGTTTGCTCTGTGTTTTTACCACGCTAAGGTACGCCTACCAGGGAAAGGTCCGAGACAACTTCGCCGCATTCGTGGACTGGGTGCTGGTGAACAACGACTCGCCGTTCACCACTGCACTTCAGAGGACTGCACTTCTGCACCTTCATCCCGCCAGATGGAGTGGATGCCTGAGCCCACCACAGACACAGAGCCAGAGCCTTTCATGGACAACGAGCCAGAAGAACTATCTGAGCTATACCCCGCCCCTGAGCCTGAGCCCAGCGGTACATCTGACCAGGTACGCGAGCTGGCAACATTGCCTGTCCCTGAGGGAGTACTCGTGGAACACGAGAACATGGAATGGATCCCTACCCACACTCCTGCCACTGATGGAGAGCTTCTGCTGGCCTCTGACTGTGATTTAGAGGTATTTGAGCAGGTAATACCCCTTTGTCTCCTGCCTTCGCTGGTCCCGCCCAGCTTAGATCTTCCTGTGTCCCCAGAGTTCCCTCCCAACCTCCCTCTCCCACCTCCTCTGCCTAAGCCAGCCAGTTCCCCAGCCCTGCCACCGCTGGATCCTGTCAGTCCCTCGGTTCATCCTCAGTTGATTCCATCCAGTGGTGTGGATCCGCCTCTGGACTTCCAGTCCCCAGCTCTGCCTCGGCATGAGGACCCTCCCTGCCACCGATCTTCGGCCTCCACCTTGACCCTCCGACCCATCGGTTACGCCTTGGCTTCATGCTCCCTCGTCTCCATTGTGGTCCATCATCCCTCGTCCCTCCGGATCCAACTTGGTCAGGCGTCACCCTGGATCTGCCACAGGATTCCTGGCTTCTGGCTATGCCTCTACCCTCCATACCTTCAGCCCCACCAGGCTCCGCCTTTCCTCCAGCTTCGCAGTTGTCCTCCATTGCTCCGGCTGCACAGTGGTCTTCCGCCTCGCTCCCATGTCCTAACTACACGTGACGCGACACCGCGACACGCGATAAAAGGTATTTTTCCATGTTAATCAGAGTGTTTGTCCTAACCAGCCGTGACGGTGACACGCAACGATTCTATTTTAGAAACGGTTTCTATTTTTCTGCGACGTCGCGGCTGGAACAACAAACACAAATTGTGTACTGTTTGTGTATAATCTGAGGTACTGTTTATGTGCTTTATTTAATGTTAAAAGCGTGTCATGTGACTTTGAATATCATTTAGTGCTCCAGCTTTGTAGCCATAAAAGCAACAATGGCTAATTCACCTCAGATCTTGAAATTAAACAAATGGTAACAAGAACGTTCAAACTGTGAATAAACAAGTGTATTCTTTGACAAAGATTGTTTTAGTAACTCAGTATGTATTTTTAATAATGTTTAAAATTTGTGAATTTGATTATGTACCATTTTCTTGCGAGTGCCGTCAAGATTACTCTCTGGTGCTGTGCACTTCCCGCGAGAGCTCGCCCACATTCATCTTGTTGATTGAATCTTATCGCATCACGTCTGGTTTGGACACGATGTGAGCCGTCAGCTCCACCTTGGCTCTCCGGACCTGCGGCGTCTGTGGCTCTGTGTCTCCTCAGCTCCATCTGGCTCACCACCACGACCGGCTGGTCCCTCATCCCAGGCCTCCACCATCGCTCCTCCCTCCTGCGACGGAGCCTTGGATCATCGGTCTGGCTGTGGCCTGGGTCCCTGCCTGGCTACTCCTGCTCCTGGCTCCTCCCACCCTCCACTCCCCCATGGACTAGTTTACCTGTCTCTGTTTGTTTACACCCCTCTCCAGCTCCACGAGGACGTGGCTTCTGGGAGGGTGAGCTACTGCAATGACAATGACCTAACTATTGATTCACACTGCAGTCTAGTGATTGACCATTTTTTCAGTGATTTTATCAGTGTAAAAACATTGGGGAACAAAAGCAACTAGTTCTGAGATTAATTAACTTTCCAAATTTGGTTTAAAGCCAAACAGTATATGAAAATTTGAGAGAGAAAGAAAAGATGTGCACTTTTTTCATAATTTATGATGCAATTAACTACTCGTCTCATAAAGCACTGCGAATAACGTAATTTAATCAAAAATATAACACACCTGATTATAAGTTTCATAATGCTTCCAGGGAGTGTCTGTGAAAAAAATAAAGAATAATATTTCATATAGTTTAAAATGTTTTGTATTCATGTTGATTTCATATGATTTTGAAAAACATTTATACCATTTTCAAGAAAAGTTATAATTAAATTACTCTAAAAATGTCATGTGGTGTAACCATCAAGTATCTTAAGTTCTGTACATACTTTAATTGAATACATAATAGTCTTCTCGTAGTCTTTAAAAATGTTAATAAATATCATAAATATCAATATCCTTTCATCGAAAATAAAAATTTTCATTGAAAATATCATTTTTGGAAGTCGCACCACTTGACACATTACCTTGTCATAAAAAGGTCAAATTATCTGATATTTTAATCATCATTGAATTTCTGTTTTATTATTTTTATTATATTCCCTGCATTTTGGTTGCATCACATAACCCTTTGGCGCACAAAAGTTTTGTCCTTTGAGATTATAAAAGACTATGCTGAACTACGCAAGGTTTTCTTCTGAAAAAAATTCTGAAATTGTTATGAATATATATATATATATATATATATATATATATATATATATATATATATAAAAGTAATTGTATGTGTGAAGTGTATTTATTTTTATTTATTTTCATTTTTTTCTTTTTTTTTTAGAACCAAAGCAAAAGATCCAGTAACATGTCTTACTTTGCAATATCATGGTCACCCTAAAAGTTAAAGCTCACTGGAAACAAGCAAACATTATGTTCCGCTGAAGTGGCATTATATTTATATCCAGAATTGTGCCAGGAATGTGGTTCAACTGTCTGCAGTTGCACATTCATGTATATTTAACGAATGCTCTGCCTCCTCTACCCATAACTCGTAGTGCCTTGGCCTTATTTTGAGGCCCCGTGTCTGGGTAACACCTGTAGGGCAGAGTGCTTCCTATGAAGGATGTTTGTAGATGCAGTCAAGTCTGAGGTTTGCCTTCCTGACTCCAGCACGGCTGGCTATGGAAATAAACACGTGGCTGACCCCCAGGCCTTAGTACTCAGGCACTTGCCTCATGGTGTGGTCACTGTTAGACTGTGCAGAAACAAAACACTCAAGCCCTGCTGGGTGGTAGTTTAGGCAGCTGGTAGGAGAAGAGACTACCAACAGAGTTAACGTGTCTTCTCAATGGTAGCCACAGACCTCAATTGTCCCAGAATGTTAAGGTCCCGATATACTCGTGGCAAAGTTATTTTCTGTTTCTTCGTTTATGGAGGAAAAGAAGAAAAGAAGTACATTTGCAGCGATATACTGTTAACGAATTTCCCTGTGTAATGTGCTGCATAATTTCCTCTCAATAAACAACAAGGGCCCCATTTTAACGATCTGAAATGCAAGTATCAAGCGCGAAACGCAAGTAACTTTGTGGGCGGGTCTTGGGCGCTGTTGCTATTGTTCCGGCGGGATAAATGACTCTTGCGCCCGACGCAAATCTAAAATGGGTTGGTCTGAAGTGGCTTCATTATTCATAGGTGTGGTTTGGGCGTAACGTGAAATAAACCAATCAGAGCGACATCTCACATTCCCTTTAAGAGCAGGCGCACTTGTTCCATGGCGGGTTGCTATTATAACGGCGGATTTGCCAGGCGCGCGCCAGGAGCGGTTCACAGCCGAGGAGACCGACGTTCTCGTCAGGGCCGTAAAACACAGAGAAGTGACATTGTATGGGGATGGAGAAACACACCCAAATTAGCTTCGGTTAAACAGGTGTATAATAATAATGGGTAAATGTGTAAGCTAGATTTATGCCTTTTCACATCTTCATGAACACCACAATGATTTCCCTCATGTGGAATATTTTTCCTTGTAATAATGTATGATTTGCAAAAATGAAAACGGCTGCTTCTGTGTAGATGAGAGAATCAAAGTGTATGTGCGTTGTGCACACGCTACATTATGGCCAAGCATGCGCCCTTAAAATAGCATATGAATAACATGCGCAATGCCGACTTTAGACTAGGTTTTTCCTGGTCTGTGGCGGAATTGGTTTGCGCCGGAACACGCCTCCTCTTTTCACTGCACCGCCCCCGGGAGCGCAAGTTCATTCCCTAGTTTACCGACGTGCGTCTGTGGAGGGAAAAGTTCGCTGTGTGTGGGTGCAAAATAGGAATGATACATGCGTCGGTGTACAAAGTCAATTGCGCTGGGTGCAAGATGGGGCCCCAAAACTGACAGTGAGAAAACTGCAGTTAAGAAAGCATGTGGATATGTTTGCACCAGCTCTGCAATTTGGCACTCTAGTTAAGTCATGTCACGTTTATTATATTGCACTTTATACAATAGATTGCCTTAAAGCAGCAGCTTTACAGTATTAAACATGAAGAAACAGTGTCAGTGTCTCTTTCGGTTAGAATTACAACTTAAGTGTTTATGTTTCACTTCTCCCCTACATCGATGGACTGAATGAATCAAAGAAATTCCAAGCCAAAGAAGGCGGAGCCTCAGAGCCACACCTACCTATTACATCATCACCATGGACGAATGGTACTTTGAAGGTGTTTACCAGCCGGAGCGAACATTTACGGAAAGATTTTATTCGAAATTACATTAAACCAGTTCATTCTTCAATCCAGCTTGAAGTATATCAGTATATCTTTGCACCACTTTTAATACTGTCAACCACAACCTCTTACTCAACCGACTGAAAATTGTCTTTGGTGTTCCTGAGACTGTTTAACCTGGTTTAAATCTTATCTCTCTGATCACTGCCGGTTTGTTTTTATGAGTGGTCTCAGGTCTGAGATTGGCTCTGTCACTACTGGTGTCCCGCAGGGTTTAATTTTAGGCCCTTTGCTTTTTAGCATTTATATATTTCCTCTTGGATTGCTCTTAAGATCACTTGGGCTTAATTATCACTTTTATGCAGATGATACTCAGATTTATATCCACTCTAAACCTGGTCAAAATGTGGATGTTTCTTTTCTCTCACATTGTATTTCTGAGATGAAAATATTAATGACCCAAAAAAAATTGTGTCTTAATAGTGATAAGACTGCATGAAGTCTTGCTTATTGGCTCTCCTCGTCAGCTTCGTAAAGCTGGTTCACTAATGTTAAACGTAGATGGCTCTGTTTTGGAGTTCCAACTAAAAAAAAAAAAAATTAGGGGTTATATTTGATTCGAGTTTGTCTTTTGACCCACATGTACAATATACTGTTAACAATTCCTTTTTCATCTCAGCCCTTTTTTCACTTCGCCCTATGCTATCTTTTCCTGTGACTGAAAGGCTTATCAATACTTTTGTTTGTTTTTTTGTCATTTGCGCTTCTCTCAAGCTGGTCTTTTGGCAGTTCCACACACACGTTTGCGATCTGTAGAGGACAGGGCTTTCTCATCCTATTCTCCTAGACTCTGGAACGCACTTCCTTCTCATATTAAAGATGCACAAAATCTAAGCATTTTTAAATCCAACCCAAAACCAAAACATTTTAGGTTAGCTTTTTCTTGATGGTTTTAATTATTTTGTATTCCAGTGTGTTCTTTTGTTTTTTATATTTCTATTTGGGTATTTTTTTTACTCTCTCTTTGTATTTTTATTGTGTAAAGTGCCTTGAGAAGCTGCTTTAAAGGTGCTATAAAACATTTATAATTATTAATAAGCCTAAATCTATATGGAGAACTGGAAAATTGTGAGGGAATTCAAAGTTTATCATAAATACAGAGTACATTTCTAAGATCTTAGGCCTGGTTTCACAGACAAGGCTTAGATTAAGTCAAGATTACGACAGAAAAAATCATTACTGGTGTGTATCTTGAGACAAAACAATGGCAGTGACATATTTTAAGATATGCTTTCAGTTAAAACCGCTCAAACATGCATTTTAGTCTGAGACTAGCTTAAGCCTTGTCTGTGAAACCAGTGTTTTAAACAAAATTATTAAAAGATTTTCATTTTTTTTTTATTTTGGACAACCATGTTATCGACCGCCTGCATTTCTTGTTGACATTATCTGGAGCCACCTTAGAGTAAGTGCTTTCCGAAATATCACTGGACCTGGAATTCAAACCTGGAAATAGTGTGTAAGGAAACCAGATCATAAACCAAGAATATATATATATTTTTTATCTTTCTCAAATCTGTATAAGTGATATAGACAAGACTGCGCCAATCTGCTTACTTTTCAAAACTAAACACAGATGTTGCAGCAATCTGTAAGAGAAGGGGGAGTTGGTTTACATTTAAGTTTGGACGTTCATGATTTCAAATGCAGGGAGTGCTGTTTTTTCTTAGCATAAAACAGAATGCTTAAGGGGCTAGTAAAGCTATTTTACGTCAGCCATTTATTGCTCTGACGCTATTTAGAGGTCAGAAAGTTTGCCAGCTATTGTTTGGTGTTTTGTAGAGGATGGGTCATAACAGGCTGTTCGCGTGTAACTGCTGTTTTTGCTAACGCTTAACCTGATACTGCAGTTTCATTGTAAGGTTGATTCTTTTCTTTGTGTATCGAAAGTATGACATTATGCACAAACATTACATATTTACAGAATCAACTAGTCAGTGGGTTGTGCCTTAAACACGTCTTGTTTAGGAACACATCCACCAGACACCAATCAGACGAGTTTCTTAAGTAATATATGGATGCTAATGTATATGCAACCCTTCAGATAATAAAGTAAGAGTCATATCTAGTCATTTAGGCTCTGGAAACTCAATGGTATTGCTGTAAAGGTTCTGCTCCTTTTCTCCAATGAAGTGCTCTACCAGATGTAAAGAGTTTCTTGTTTACTGGAAACTTACTTCCATTGCTATTCTGAGATTTCAATTCACATAAATGTCATGATGTCATAGTACATTTTGATTATCCATATGGATTTGTGCTCTTGTCTTGTATTGTTATTTTTGAGATGATGACTAAAAATGGATCAGACATCTTTTCGGGTCTTGTGTGAAAGTTAAGGACTATTAAAGACATTTATCAGTGTCAGTTACTCATGGTGTTCCACAGGGGTCAGCGCTGGGTCCGCTTTCATTTATCATATACATTATTTAACTCTTGGTCATATTTTTCATACTCATGGCATTAGATTCCATTTTTTACACAGATGATACACAGTTGCATAATATATCCACAAAACTATTCCTTTTCTTCTTCTTTGTGCTTTATATGTAGATTTTTCTGAATTTATTAGGTAATGAACTACTATTACTGATGTAATTGAATTGAAATACATTAAACTATTGACTTGATTATAAGTCTTTCACAACGCTTCATGGGTGTGTCCACAAAACATTTTTTTTCAAGAATCTACATATGCGTAGTTTTTACAAATGTACTTTTTGAGTTCGTTTTTTTTTTTGTTTTTTTTTTTTTTAACCAATTTCAAGAAAAGTTCAAATTAAATGACGTTAAAATTGAGTACACTGAATAAATCATAAAGTGTATTCTTAATCTAAATAATCGTTTATAGTATAATTATCATTATACAATGATAAAATAATAAAATAATAATTATCATTGAGTTTTGGGATCGTACCACATGACATTTTACACCCTGAACTAATTGTCATAAAAAGCACAAATTGTATCTTATATTAAAACATTTATTGATATTCACATAAGAGTGCTATTTTAGTATCATTGAGATACTACTGTAGTTTTATTAATATTTTAAACTAGTTTTTCTAATCATTTTCTATGTCTATCATTTTTATTTATTTTTATTTTTATTAATTTTAGTTAAGTACATCAAGTTAACTAAATTAAAATAAGAAATGTTGCCTTGGTACCTACCTAAAAGTTAACTACATTACATTACATTATATATATATATATATATATATATATATATATATATATATATATATATCTCTAATTTATAATTGATGTCATTGACCCAAATATAATTATTTAACAGTCTGCAAATGTCTATTTAAGTTTATATGTTATAAAAAATAGTATGCATAGTAGTGCAAAAATGCAGATTTTAACCAACCGTTGCATGCATTCTCCAACACTGCATTCACCACCGTTCTTGTATCCAAAACAGATGTATAGTCTCTGTTTAGTTAAGGTTTTTGGATAACACTTCCAGTGTAAAGGCTATGGGAAAATCTTAGAAGGAGAATGGAAAATAGTTCAACAGAGCTCGAGCTGGTTTTAGTCTCACCGCAACTCATTATTAGCTTAATCTCAAGTTCAGCCCGTAAGAGCAGTGCCTACCATAACAATGGCCTGACGTGTCCCGGCTAGCCGAGGATTGAGTTCCCCGCTCATATTTTGGTACGTGCAGTGTGGTCACACATCATGTGAGGCCTCAGTGAAAGAACGGTTCATATTTCCGCTTTTATTAGCGGCTTGATTTGCCACAAATGAGTGTGGAGTCCGCAGTGCAGCTCTTGCCCATGCGATACAGCTGAGATGCTCTTTAGGCCTCATTAACAGTGTTGCAGAGCTGAGCCTTTCTGGATTTAAACTCAACGTTCCTGGACTTCGTTGTCCCCCCCTCTCCTCTCTGTTTAACTCTGTCTCTCTCTATTTTTACAGCATTAATTCTCCACTACCTCACTGAAGAAAAATGCTGCTTACGTTTATTTCCCACAAAACAATCCAAGGGTGCAGAGTTAGTCAGCAAACCATCAATTACTAAAGTAAAATCACTGTAACGCATGGACTTAAATTGCTTTATTGTTTACATAAAACAACAGCGACAGCAGTCAAATAAAAGACACCATTGTTCAATAAATAGCCTAGCTATATTTATTCATAAGAATAATTATAGGTAGTGTGTATGACCAAACTCCATATATAAAAAAAATATATATATATATATATTTTTTTATTATTATATATATTTTTTGTAATATCAAAAAATAGATAATAGAAAAATAATAGAAATAGAATAATAGAAAAATAGAAAAATAAAATACAAAAACTGTGGTTTTTGATATTACTATATATATATATATATAGTGGTAATGTAATTTTTTTTTTTTTATGTCTGCAATCTTAAATTATCTTCACATTATATAAATAAAATCTAGTAAAAAAAAAAAAAAAATTATATTAACATACTTTTGACTCTTTAAGCCATTATAAAACAGCTCATATACACATAGCCATGTGATCACATATCACTATCTATATAAATATATCTATATACCTCTATATAAAGACGTTACTCGGCTGCTGTAAACAGCTAAACACTGCTTGCATGTACATCGCATTATTACAAGTTCTTCCTCGTCTTGACTTGTTTGGGACAGATCGAGCGCAGTATTTTTCCTTCATGCTTCATTGTTGCGTATGTAAATATGAATGTAAAACACTGCTACACTCAACAGTTACAGATATGACTGACACACTTTTGGAAAAGAAGTGTACTTTAGCATACTTTTAAAAAGTGTACTTATAGGGAAATACTTTACCTTACTTAAGTGTGAACTGAATGTAATGTTGTCAGACACTTAAATGCATGTTATGAAAAGATATTAGTTAAAATTAATATTAAATGCAATTAGATGAACTTTAGAATGTTTTTGATGCACATCTTTATGTGTAATTTTATAATTCTTTGAAATATGGTTAAAGTGTTACTGCCAAATGCACTCTAATGTAACTGAACTACACGTTTAATGATTAAGTACATTCAAAATATAAATGTGATATTAAATAACACAAGACTTTACATGTGCTGTAATATGTCAGTCACACATCAAAATAAGCGTTTCTTTAAAGCAGGACGAAACATTATTAAAACAATGATTTGTAATTTAAAGAAACTTTATAGAAAAATTATAATGATATTACTACAAAGCGCACTATTTAAGTGTACTTAAGTGTGTTAAGAAGCGAAAGTGTACTCACTTAATCTGCCTTTTATTTATTTTTTTATATTATCTGCAAACATACAGTTTTTAACTTATACACTTATAATATTTGAAGTGCTCATTCAATATAACTATAAGCACACTTCTTTTTGACATTTCAGGGCCAATGTTACATCAGTCGCCTAGTACGAACCCTTACAAGAACTGGCGTGCCTGACGTTTCTCACACCCTGATTCATTTTCCAAGTCATAATGACAACAACAACAACAAAAAAGCAGTATGGTTTGAGTGCCAGAACTGAACGCCGCCGATTAACCATTGTGTGAAAAACACACATTAGTGCAATTTGCCACATCAAAGGCTTCCTAGAGGAGAGCTGGGAAAAGGAAAGGAAGAAAAAGAAACAAGGAAGAGCAGAGTCTTCTAAAACAAAAACGCCGGATTTGTGAGAGAGGTCGAGGGGCTTCCTGGCCCTGTGTGGTCCCGCACCGTCAGCACGAGCCTATGAGCTGTCTGGGGCCCCGGCTTGACACACACCCTGGGTTTAAAAAGCAGGGGCTGGAGGTTTGCAGGAGACACTCCTTTCCAGCGTCGAGGTGCACTGAAGTCTCTCCGTTTCTCCTCGTCTCGGGATGTGTTTGGTTTATAGCCGGGCCCCCGGGGTGCTGCTCCTCTTGGCCCTCCTCCTCCTCCTCCTGAACACCAGCTGCAGCGCTGAGCCCGTGGGTAAGACACAGCGCTCCTATTGTCCACACTGCTAAAATTAGCGCTCGGTGGGTAGACAGGTAATGATGTCCACGCTCGGGCTCGTGGGTGTTTCGCATGTAGGTGTGTGGGCTGAATCTGGATCCTCAAGGGCTGGTGTTTGGGTGGCTCTTTGAGGAGTCGCTCAGGTCTTGTCAGGGCAGGTTTGCGGTGGAGTTACTGCCTCAGACCAACGCTATTTCTGAGAAGGAGAAGTTGTTTAAGGCGTCATGTTTGTTCTGGTGTGTAGATGAATGGGAGAAGGAACCGGTGTACTGGAACGATCAGGCCAGGAGGACTCTTCAGACGGCCCTCACGCTGCCACTGCGAGCGCACCGCGCCAAAAACACCATCCTCTTCCTCGGCGATGGTGAGTTAGCAACACCACTTTACACAGTTGATCGGCCCATCAAACTACACTTCTTATTACAACAGTACAATTTCTAAGTAATTATTAATGATTTTTTTGGAATTTGAAATACAGTAAGCATTCAATATCAGATTTTATATATATATATAAAATATGATATTGAAGGCTTAGTGTATTTCAAATCTCAACAAAAAAAAATATATGTATGTATTAGTGCTGGGTAACGATTGATCACATCCAAAATAAAAGTTTGTGTTTAAATAATATATGTGTGTGTACTGTGTACAATTATTTTGTATATATAAATACACACATATGCATGTATATATTTAAGACAAATGTGTTATTTATATATACATATATTTATATATAATATAAATTATGTATAAATATACAGTATATATTGTACATGCAAATATTTCTTAAATATATACATGCATGTGTGTGTATTTATATATACAAAATAATTGTACACAGTACACACACATATATTATTTAAACACAAACTTTTATTTTGGATGCTAGTTGCCCAGCACTAATACATACACACTTTAGCATAAGAAGTACAGAAATAATATACTTTAAAAGAATATACTTAAGTGATGAAGTAACTAAAAAAATAAATAAATAAATGATTGCAATGAAAATGTATTATAGTTCAAATTTATATTAAATGCAATAGTTCACTTAAAGCGTAACTCTCGTCAAAATGTTTTTTTGTTAATCTGCCCGAGGCAAATTTTTATTTAAAAGCATAATTAGGATGGAAACGCCACTTTTAAGTTTGATCGTATTTTCGTTTTAGGTTAAATGCCTTGTGAATGGGAGTGAATGGGGCACTACAGTGATATCATCAAAAATCGCTATTTTTAAAACACTAAGAAGGCTCGACACAACATGAAACTGTGCTGGAAGTATCACCAGGGGCTCTACACATGAACTCCAGCATTGAGAACATTGTTTGTGGACACAGAGTTTACTAAAAAGAAAGATTTTGAACAACTCACTGTATCTGTTGTTGTTTCCGGCCGCCGCCATTTTGACAGTCAAAAATAGTCGATCTCCGAATGCACCGTAACATGAGGAGAGTAAAGATGGGAAGCTCCTAAAGATTAGTTCCATATAAATTCACGGATAATTTGTTGTTTTGTCGTTAGTGAAAATCAATATTGACCTTGTATTTGAAAAAGGATCATCATTTAAGAAACAATACTAAAATTCAGAGTCAGTTCATTCGCATTCGGAGATCGACTATTTCTGACTGTCAAAACAACAACAGCTACAGTGAGTTGTTCTCTGTGTACACACACACTGTTCTCAATGCTGGAGTTCATGTGTAGAGCCCCTGGTGATACTTCCAGCAAAGTTTCATGTTGTGTCGAGCCTTCTTAGTGTTTTAAAAATAGCGATTTTTGATGCTATCATAGTCGTGCCCCATTCACTCCCATTCACAAGGCAATCTGACCGAAAACGAAAATACGGTCAAACTTAAAAGTGCCGTTTCCATCCTAATTATGCTTTTAAACAAAAGTTTGCCTCTGGTGGATTCACAAAAAGACCCTAGGTTGCATTTTGGCGAGAGTTACCCTTTAAAGGTAGCCTAGAAATCTAGACGCACCCTAGCGGCAGCAAAATGTATTTTGCAGCCAGGGCAGTCTAGCAACTCTCCATAGACTTTCGAGCTGCAAAAACCTAAATTGGGTCAGGCCAATCACGTCGCTTGTAGAGTAGGCGGGCTTAACATATGACAACAGAGTTGCGACGGTTACCTGGCTGCTACTTGAAAACAAAGAATGACGGCTGCTGGAGAACAGTCTTTCGAATCGGCTTTGTCCGCGACTCTGGAAGACTTGGAGTTAAGTTTTTCTTTGAGAAAAGAGCACTTATGTCATTCTTCAAAAAAGGAAGATGTGTTCGTAATTTTGCCGGCCAGATATGGCAAAAGTTGAATCTATCAACTAGCTCCGCTGTTGGGAAAACGCTCTGGTTGGTTGAAGCGCTGTCCTATTGCGTGCAGAGGGAATTTGAAAGACAGCCGTTTATCCCGCCCCTCGGAGTGAGCGTGTCTATGGTGAGTTGCCAGACTAAACATCTTGATGTAGGTCTTGCTTGCCAGGCTACTTTAAAGGTGCATTGTGTGATTTTTAGCGGCATCTAGTGGTGAATTTGCGAATTGCACCCAACAGAAGTTATGGTGGCCGACAGGAAGTGATGTCGTCGTCTGAGAAAGCAGAGTGTAGCCAGTTAAGCAATGAGGTTTCTTTACAAAGATAATTTAAGAAATTAGGTTTACTTTATTGTTCAGTAAAGCGATATGTTATTGCGAATATTATTGTTACTTGTTCACCATTGTGTCAGTGTTTTATTCACTGACTTTAGCTAGCTTCTTTGCACGAAGAACAACATAGTGACAAAATGCGCTCTGTAGTAGTTTGTCCGTTCAGGGCCACTGTAGAAACATGTCGATGTAAGCGGACCGCGGGCGATATTTTTTTTCCCAGGATGGTAGGGGAAGACTCATGAATATTCATTAGGGAAGTCATCCCTGATTGGTCTTAACCCCAGTGAAGGGTAGATTTAGGGGCGGGGTTAGGGGTAGGTCATCAGACCCCCAGTGACGGTTAGGTTTAGGGGCGGGGTTAGGGGTAAAAAAATATCGCGACCCGCGGTGTGTGTAGATAGAAATGACTCATTCTAAGGTAATAAAAACATAACGGTTCATTATGTAAGTTCTTTATACCTCACTGAAAACATAGTTATGTATATTATATGGCATTTCTGTCTACAGATCCTCCTAAACATTACACAATGCACCTTTAAGAGTGCTTTTTTACCCAATAGAGCTTAAGTACATCTTTATATGTAATTTCACAATTACTTTGAAAAATAGTACTGACAAGCATTTATGGCAAACTAAAATATACTTTAATGTCATTTAAATTGAAACTTGTGTCATAATTAGTAGTTTCACATTTGTAATGAGGAAGATGCAATTAAGTACATTTAAAATATATTAGCTTTATATGTGATATTGAATAATACCGTTAAAATGATAATCAAATATTTTACATGTGCTTTAGTATGTTAGTCAACACATCAAAATAGAGTACACTTTAAAGCATGTTAAAAGATTTTTAAAGTCCCCCTGTGTTGAAAATCCAGCTTTTAATGTTGTTTATGTGTCTATGTGGTGTTTTTAATGTGCTTTAAGACAAATCATGTGTAAATTCATAAGTCGACAGCATTGCTGAGTATTTTCTCCTTAAAACTGCAGTGAACCAAAGACAGTCTCAAACACACGCTTTGAAATCGCTGGTGTTTCTGACGTCACAAACTACCTTGTAACCAATCAGATCAACGTGTGATCGTCAGCCAGTGGATCTCTGAGCTGAGTGAGTGAGTGGAGGCGGGGCTCATTTGCATATTCATAGAACCAGGTATACTAACTGAGGCAAGGGTGTCGAGTTACATTCGAGATATTTTAAGGCATAAAGAATTTTTTTCAAGGAAAAATTTTTAAATGTGCCATTTTGGTGATCAAAGTTGAGTTTTAAGGGATAAAATTATTGACTTGAGGGGGACTTTAAAAAAATATATATTTAAATTGTACTAAGTGTGTTAAAAAACATGCATGAAAGTATACTCTCTTTAAGAGCACCTAAGTCGCCTTTTATTTAATCAATATTATATTATCTGCAAGTATAGTCTTTTTAAATATACTTCTAAGTATAAAAGTTACTTTTAAAAGTAATGCATCACAATATTGTGTTACTACCTTAAAAAAGTAACTAACTGTTACTTAGTTACTTTTTATGGAAATTAATATGTTGCGTTATTTTTGTGTTACCTTTTCTCTCTTGGGCTGGGCTTGCTTGTTAGTTTTTTAATAGCAAAAAGTTTTATTTTTAGCAAGTGTGAAGGCTCATTCGCACCAAAAGTGAAATGAATAAGCCTCAGGCTGAAGGAAAGGAAATCCACACCTGTACAGTAGAGGGCGCCGCTCAAACTAACCTTTCAGCTGTGCTGCCATTCTGGATTGAAGAAGAAGAAGAAAGATCAACACTCTTTCTTCAGCAATAAAAACAACAAAAATAAACAAATGTGATGTTTATGTAGTCATTTCGTAGTCATTGGTTAATAAAGTGAGATTAAATACATAAAGTATATCTGTGTTATTTAAAGGGATAGTTCACTTTGAAATTAATTTTTGGTATGTTTTAGCTTACCTCAAGGGCATCCAAGATGTAGGTGTCATTTTTTCCGCAGTAGTTTAAATTTTTATATTTTTAGGTCAAACCGTTCTTGTCTGTCAGTCATATAATGCAGGTCTATGGTCACTGTCTCAAAGAGCATGCACAGAGTCCAAATTAAAACAATTCCCCATCGTCCAAATTAAACAATTCCCCATCGTAAGTACACATTGATGGCCTAAGACACGAAACGAGCGGTTTGTGTGAGAAAACGAACAGTATTTATATCGTTTTTACCACTTTTACACAGCCATGTCCAAGTGATCTGATCTGACGTGTGCGCAGACTGGTGCATAGATATATATACACTAGATGTCACCTTGTCTACGGCAGTTCATTGGAACGAATGTCTTTAAGGCGACATCTAGTGTATAGACTATGCACCAGTCTGCGTACACGTCAGATCAGATCACTCGGACATGGCTGCGTATAAGTGGTAAAAACGATATAAATACTGTTCGTTTTCTCACACAAACCGCTCGTTTCGTGTCTTAGGCCATCAATGTGTACTTACGATGGGGAATTGTTTAATTTGGACGACGGGGAATTGTTTTAATTTGGACTCTGTGCTTGCTCTTTGAGGTGGTGACCATAGACCTACATTATATGACTGACAGACAAGAACGGTTTGACCTAAAAATATCAAAATTGAAACTACTGCGGAAAAAAAGACACCTACATCTTGGATGCCCTTGAGGTAAGCTAAAACATACCAAAATTTAATTTCAAAGTGAACTATCCCTTTAACATGTAATTATTGCAGATTTGTGTAATATTCTGAGTTTGCATTTCACTGTTTTCCTTCATTTTGAGGAATACTGAATGTGTTTTGTGCAAGTGGGATGAGTAAATGTTCACATTTAGTCTACTAGATCTACAATTACATCATGTTCACACACAACAACTCTGCACTTACTCACGATTCCTCTCAACATGAGGACAGGAGAGCGGTCAGTCAATACATGGGAAAACAAAATAACCTGCATACTTATTTGAAAAAGTAACTCAGATATTTTGTTGTAAAATTAAAAGTAATGCGTTACTTTACTAGTTACTTGAAAAAGTAATCTGATTACATAACTTGCGGTACTTAGCGCGCTTCTAAAATTTGAAGTACACTACAGTTTCTGCTTGAACATTTTTACACTGCTCTCTTGAATACTTGATTTATTGACACATGTATGTTGTATTTGGTAAGTAGCTGCATAATAAGTGGGATAATGTGCACCTGTTGGGGTTGTTTTGCGATAATGATTGGTTGACTGACTGTGTATTACGCACATGCCTGTTACTTCTCACCCCATATTTTACTGTAGAGTTTATGAATGGTTTTGGGCTCAGGGTCAAGCTGTGATATTATGTATGACAGCAGACTGTGTGTGTTCATCCTTCAGGGATGGGTGTGTCCACGGTCTCAGCCGCCCGTATACTGCGAGGTCAGATGGACGGACGCTCGGGGGAGGAGACTGTTTTGGCCATGGATACGTTTCCATATGTCGCCCTGTCAAAGGTCTAAAGATTCTCATTTCCCACACTGTGCTAATCAGCCGAATTGATCATTAGTAACAAGAGTTACTTCACTTGTAACAATTAGTAACAATTAGTTATGCAAGACAAAGCCTATTTTGGTTATGATTGCATTTTTCATTTTCCATATTGAGATTCTTGGTTATGGTAAAAAATACAAACACCACCTTTAATAGCAAACAAAGTAAAAATCCTGAGGAATTCAGATAGTACTGCAACCTGTGCTCCTGAAAACACACATGAGGGAGAGGGAATGATGGACTGAGGAGATTTGTTTATAACAGCAGTCTGTTTTTAACGCTATAATTATTTAAAGTTATGTGATGTGTTTCCAAACAGACGTATAGTGTTGACAAGCAAGTGGCGGACAGTGCCAGCACAGCGACGGCGTACCACTGCGGTGTGAAGGCCAATGCCAAGACCGTGGGCTTGAGTGCCAAAGCCGTGGCCTATGAGTGCAACACAACATTTGGCAATGAGGTTTTCTCAGTGTTGCATCGTGCCAAAACACAAGGTAAGCTATTTTCCATTTAGCCTCACTATCACAATGTTGTTGGTTGTTCTTAAAGGGATAGTTCACCCAAAAAGAGTGCACAAGTCATATGGACTGTTTTGTCTTGTCTTGTCTTGTCTTGTCTTGTCTTGTCACTTAAAACTCATCTTTGATCGCCAAAATGACATATTTAAACTTTTTTTTTTTTTTTTGTGAATTTTTTTTAATGCATGCCTTAAAGGTGCTGTAAGCGATGTTGGGTGACGTCACTTCTTGTTGACGATCAAAGTATTGTCAAACAAAACGGAGGCTAGCTCGACCTTCCCTCCTCCTCATCCCGTCCCCCCACCCCCTCCCTTCCGTGCTTCCTGAAACAGTCATGAACCATTTAGAAAAACAAACTGGATTTACCCTGTCCATCAAAACACAGAGCCACCTGAATGTCGGATTGGAAGCCCTTCTGCCGGCGGAGTTCTCGCCACCTTTTGAACGCTTTTCCGATGTAAATTCGGGACTTCGCGCGTTCCTTCTCCTTTTCCCTCTTCTTTGTTATTTGTTCATCGGAGCGTCGTCTCTTTGGTCGTGTGTCGCCATATTAAAATTCTCAAGAATATACATTTTTTAACGTTAGTCGTTGTCGTTGTCTAGGACATCTCTCCTCTAGCTAACTTCCCTCTTCATGCTTCTCTCTCCTCCACTCCCCACACTCCCCCTCATGTGCACGCGCTCTAACCCCCCAACCCCCACCCCCAAATCATTCTTGTTGGTGATTGGCTGGAACACTGTTTGTTATGTTTCGTGGTCCAGGCTGGGCCAGTTTGTTTTTCTTGCCGTTTGTGGAGCCTGGGCTGTCTACAAAGATAGCGTTTTCTTACAGTGTGTTTAGGGGACAGGCAGCTAGCGGATAGTGAGGAGATGTTTGCTGTATGTGACAAAAAATGTTTTGGCCTAAAAAAACGTGTGACATCGCTTGGAGCACCTTTAAAATAGCTTGAATGTAACTATACACCCTTGCCACACTCTTCAAAATGAAGGTTCCAAGAAGGGGTCCTAGATGCCCTAGAAGAATCATTTTTGGGTCCCCAAAAGCAACTTTCAGTGAAAACTTCTTAAAATAGCCTCTCTTTTTTTTCTAAGTGTGAAGAACATTTTAATAATCTAAAGAACCTTTTGTGGAATGGAAAGGTTCCAGGGATAATAAAGGTTCTTAATTTTGAACTATCCCAGACTGCAACATAGTGTCGGCTCAGATCCGGCCCGCATCTGGTACATGTGGATTACACGCGTACCAGATGCGGGCCGGATCTGGGCGACACTATGTTGCAGTCTGGGATAGATGCCAATAAAGAAGCTTTATTTTGAAGTGTGCAGATTGCCTTAATCATGCAGGATGTGATGGTGTGTGGTTGTGTGTATATCAAGGAAAGTCTGTGGGCATTGTGACCACCACCAGAGTCCAGCACGCTTCACCTGCCGCGGCCTACGCCCACTCCGTGAGCCGCAGCTGGTACAGCGACGCAGACGTGCCCTCCTCCGCCCGCCGCCAGGGCTGCTCCGACATCGCCACACAGCTCGTGACCAACACCGACATAGATGTGAGCCCCAATGTTTCATGCCAGAAGTTCATAAATAACTGCTTGTGATTTGAATGTCTGATTTGTTATTCGTCATTAGTAAATGTCATTTATTTGTCTCTGTTGTAGGTAATTCTTGGTGGTGGCCGCATGTACATGACACCCAAGGGTACGCCTGATCCAGAATACCCCTCTTCATCCTCTCGCAAAGGGGATCGCAAAGACAAAAGGAACCTCATTGACGTTTGGCTAAATGCTCGTAAGGTATCGCCAAGAAATCGATTTATCCCAGCACAACTTGTGATTGTAAACCCCTGCTACAATCTTTATCTGTTTTGTTTGTAAGGGAAGGAACGCCCAGTATGTTTGGAACAGAGAGCAGCTTAATGCGGTGGACGTTAAAACAACAGACTGCCTGATGGGTAATGCCAGTTCACAAGGATTCTGCGTTGTCAGTCTGCCACGGAGATATTCTCATTCATTTTTCTCATTTAGGTCTGTTTGAACCCAAAGATATGAGATTTGAAGTGTTTAGGAATCGCACCCGTGACCCCTCTATTGTGGACATGACAGAGAAAGCCATTCAGATCCTCAGCAAGAATCCTAAAGGGTTTTTTCTCTTTGTGGAAGATGAGTATTTATCACTTGCTGTGGCGTTACTGCTTTATCAAGTTATTCTGTGAATTAACAGTGAAACACATCTCCATTTGTGTTTTACGAGGTAGAATAGACCATGGACACCATGACGGTGTTGCCAAGCTTGCTCTGACCGAAACCATCATGTTTGACCGGGCGATTCAGAGAGCGTCTGAGCTGACCAGCGAATCGGACACTCTCACTGTTGTCACTGCAGATCATTCCCATGTCTTCACTTTTGGTGGAAACACTCCCAGAGGGAACCCTATTTTTGGTAGCTTACTTCCTGTGTTTGCATTCAAATTATGACAATGTTTAGAAAGGTATACTAAACATGACCTATTCATTTAGTCAAAAGTACTCTAGATCCTCCCTATATGTCACTTTCTTTGTGCTTTCATCCTTTGGTTAGCAAGCTAACTGATTAACCTACTAGCTTAGCATATTCATATTTTGCATTTTTAGTGGATTTTATGGTACTATATTATATTTAGGCAGTAGTTACAATCCATTAATTAACTTTTTGAGCATAAACCTGAATTTCCAACTTAAACTGTCATAAATCTTGAATGCTTTGGAGCACAGACTTCAGTTTGGCCTCTTTTTAAAGATGACACTTGGCAGGAGAAAAACTGTTTAAAAAAGTGAACTTAAAAACATTATAGAATTGTACTTTTATTGTTATAAAAAATGCATAAAAATACTAATTTTACTTTTTATATGAAATTATTTTATATGCAATTTTATATGAAATTTCCAAAACATGTTCCAAAACTGCGATAAAATAAAAGCCATAAATCTAAACAAGTTGTGTTCCAAGTTTGAGGTTGATATCTCAAAAAATTAGCTTTCAGTAAGATTTTGTTTGTGTCACAGTACCAAACATTTCCACTAGATGAAATTTGTTTCATATTTTCAATTCAGTAATTTTTTACCACGATGAGTTTAAGTGACTGTTTTTCAAGCTAATTTAACCTTTTCAAATCATGTCCGTGATTTTTCTCATTTATTATTTGTGTGTGTGTGTGTGTGTGTTTGTTCACATAGCAAGTGCCAAAACCCTTACCAAGTTTTGTACCATTCCGATTGAGAAATTTTTATTTTTAAACCAATACGTAAAAAGTTTCCCAAGAGCACCAGAGGGTTAAACATGTTTCAGTAGAAATTAGACATTATGTTTGAGTTTAGGTTTGACCCGAAGGGCTTCTTGCACTTTTTTACTTGTTATTTGTCTTTCAGGCCTGGCACCGAAGAAGGCTGAGGATAGTCTTCCATTCACTAGTATCTTGTATGCTAACGGACCAGGATACAATCATGTGAACGGGACAAGAGGAAACGTTTCAGCAGTGGATTATTGTAAGTGTTCACATAATTTAGTACCTGTACCCTCTCTTTAGATTGTTAAAAAGTTCTTTGCAGTAAGAAAAAAATATATTTTAAGAACCGATCACTGAAAGGTTTGGAAGCTTGTTTCCACCACAGAATAAAAAATTTAAAAGTTGATTGTGACTTTTTTTTCTCAAAATTGGGAGTCTATATCTTACAATTCTAAGAAAAAAAGTCAAAGTATCTCGCAAGTTTTACTTTATAACTTGCAATTCTGAGGTTATATCTTGATATTCGAACTTTATAACCCGCAATTGTGAGTTTATATTTTGCAATTTGAACTTTGTCTTACAATTCGAACTTTATAACTTGCGATTCCGAGTTCATATCTCACAATTCAGACTTTATAACTCTGAATCCATGGCCAATAACTAAGTTTATATCTTCCAAGTTAGAATTCAGAAGATGTGAATTCTATAGAAGATTGAATAGAAGTCAGAATTGTGGGATATATGCTGCGTTAATGCCATGCCGCAATTACCGTGACATTATACTCAGAGCTCATGCTGTACAGAGGTCAGGTGGTACAGAGGTCAGGTGGCACAGAGGTCATGTGGTACAGAGGTCATGTGGTACAGAGGTCATGTGGCACAGAGGTCAGGTGGTACAGAGGTCATGTGGTACAGAGGTCATGTGGTACAGAGGTCATGTGGTACAGAGGTCATGTGGCACAGAGGTCAGGTGGTACAGAGGTCATGTGGTACAGAGGTCAGGTGGTACAGAGGTCATGTGGTACAGAGGTCAGGTGGTACAGAGGTCAGGTGGTACAGAGGTCAGGTGGTACAGAGGTCATGTGGTACAGAGGTCAGGTGGTACAGAGGTCAGGTGGCACAGAGGTCAGGTGGTACAGAGGTCATGTGGTACAGAGGTCATGTGGCACAGAGCTCATGCTGTACAGAGGTCAGGTGGTACAGAGGTCATGTGGCACAGAGGTCATGTGGTACAGAGGTCAGGTGGTACAGAGGTCAGGTGGCACAGAGGTTATGTGGTACAGAGGTCAGGTGGTATAGAGGTCAGGTGGTACAGAGGTCAGGTGGTACAGAGGTAATGTGGTACAGAGGTCAGGTGGTACAAGTCGGAGCTCTCAGGAAATTCCCAGTTTACAAGTTGTGAAGTTCTGCGAGGACGTGAGTGCTTTTTACAAGCCGGAATCTCGTAAATTTCGGTAATTTCTACATGTGTGGAGGCTAAACTCTCAATTCTGAGTGAAAAGTCACAATGAAGTCATCATTACTTTTATTTTTTTATTCCATGACGGTAACAAGCTTCCATAGAAAGGTTCTTCGGGGAACCAAAAATGCTTCTTCTATGGCTACAAAAACACTCCTTTGGAACCTTTATTTTTACGAGTGTATATATAAATGTATATATATGCAACTATCATAGATGATCTTATTCTGCTTGTAGTTGATGAAGAGTACATGCAACAAGCTGCGGTTCCTTTAGAATCAGAGACACACGGAGGGGAAGATGTGGCTATCTACGCCAAAGGCCCGATGGCTCACCTCTTTCATGGAGTCAAGGAGCAGAATTACGTGGCCCACGCCATGGCGTACGCAGCGTGCCTGGAGCCGTACACCAACTGCCCACTGCGTCTTCAAGACTCCGGTGGCTGTGGAAACACTCTCTCAGGGCTTCTTATCGCACTAACCGCTGGGTTTTGGCTTGTCGCAAGATGACAGACTCCATTACATGAGCGAATGAGGCCCCGGGACTCTTTTGGGCTTTTTCGGAGACGTATAACCCAAATTGTTTATATTGAAGTTTGGTTCTCTGCAGATGTGCAATGCTGTGTATATAAATGTAAAAAGTTTCTTTCTTTTTTTTTACATTTATTTTATAAGCAGATTTTTTTGTGTGTATATATTGCGCAATGGAAAGCTCTTTTGCACTGTGATTATAAATTTCAAACATGTGACATCAATAAACTTTCTAAAAGAAAACACTAGTCATTTTGTCGGTGTTATCAATTAAATAGCACTTTCATAATTGCTGTCGTATGTATTGAAAGTGATTATTACTGTAACGTGTTATTTTTCTTATCCCATTGGCAGATAATTTAGCTTGTTTATAGCAAATACATACAACAATTCATACTATCTAGTGCATAGTATATGCATCTTAGTTAACAACAGTGCAGTTCAGAACCAAAGAATCTGTTCAAACCAGTGCAGTTTTCAGATCAGCATTCATATCATGTCAAATTGTCATGCGTGATAAGTAGGCTACATGATCAACAGTACAAGTGACCTTTGGTCTGAGGGGAAACTATAAAGAGAAGGGAATGGACGAGTGTGACAGAGCTGTCAAGCAGTCGCTCCAACCATGGCCACGACACAGACTCTTCTGATTATTGGAGTATTTGCTTTAGCAGCCTTTGATGGATGTCTCTCCGCTTCTCTTGGTAAGTGCTTTGCCACAGTTATTCTTTCTTCTCCAAACAAAGATAATGAAACCATGTTTCTTTTCTGGAATTAACTTGAAGTGGAGGAGCAGAACCCAAACTTTTGGAATGGGAAGGCTAAAGAGGCTCTTGATGCGTCCCTCTCCATGATGCCCAAAATGCAGCGTGCTCACAATCTCATCCTCTTCCTCGGAGATGGTGAGTTACACAGAACCTTGTTTCTTGGTTTTGCATCGTTCTCTTTTATATTTTTATAATCTTAACAGATTCCGTAGCACTTTAGCAGAGATGCACCAATTATTGTGGTGCACGGATTTTGGGAATCTGTCAAACTTAGCAGTTGTTTGGAATGGAAACATAAATGCAATTACAATATATTTTAGACACTAATTTCTGCAGCATAAAGTCCGTTTACATCAACAATGATAACTATAAAGATTAACATAATAACTATCGTCCACGTCAACTGATAATAATGTTCTGTTTATTGTAATTGCATGCTTTTATTATGTCGTCTGCCACTTTATATGCTTGAGCTCTTTAAAGTCGGGTGGATTCTGATTGGCTGTCAATGTTTTTATAGTTTATCGGCTTGAAAAATCTTTCTGAAAGATTTCAATCTGTGCTGTTAAAAATTGTTTGTGGTCATTGAAATAAAAATAAAGCAAAATAAAATTAAACTAAACTAAACTAAATAATAAAATGTTAAACTTATCAAACTTAAAAATTTTAACTGAAATATATAAGCTAACTGAAATAAGTTTAAGTACTAAAATTACTTGATCTTAAACTAAAACAAAAATTAATTAAAGATAAATAGAAATATCTAAAAGAAACTAAAAGTAACTAAAGTTTAACTTTTTTTTTAAATACACATAACTTAATTTTTTTCGATTACGCATTAAGTTAATTTACTTCATTTTTTAAGTTAAGTCAACTCATCACTTTTTACACTGTATAAAGTAACACTATTATTACAATGTTACTGCATATTACACAGTGAACATTAGCACAAGACCTTGGTTGGGTTTATGTGTTGTGCTTTAAATTTCACGTGTAAATCACCGCTGTCAAAGTCCTAAGATACGAGATTTTACGAGACTTTAGATTAGATAATCAGAATATTTACTGTAAGTATACACAAGTAGTTTGCATGTAGTCAATTGTGCCTATTCAATTAATTGATCAAATGTTATTAAAACTTATATATAATACCAAAAGGACATAATATTTAGTAAAGATCAAATGTATAATATTACTGTATGGACTAAGATAATCAATAAATCATGAATCAATCATGCATGTGATCAATTTTAAATCATCACACTCTGATAGGATGTTTACCAATAATACTTGTATACTTGTGTGCCTTAAAGTAGTGTAACCTGTTGTTTTTGTCCCGCGATGAGGCATGGGCATCAGCACTGTAACAGCAGCCAGGATCATGAAGGGACAGATGGACGGGAAGACCGGAGAGGAGAGTGTCCTAGCCATGGACATGTTCCCTCATCTCGCTCTCTCCAAGGTGCAGAGATCTCACTGGCCGGACAGAAGAGGCTAATACTGTGGACTTGAGGACTCTTAATAATGCAGCTGTGTGTGTTTGTCCCCGCTGTAGACCTATAACGTGGACCAGCAGATGCCTGACAGCGCAGCGACAGCCACTGCTTATCTCTGTGGTGTGAAGGCAAACTACGGCACTCTGGGTCTCAGCGCAGCCGCCAGACGCAAAGACTGCAGCTCCGCTAAAGGCAACGAGGTCAAATCCATTCTTCATCGGGCCAAGATGGCAGGTAATGGCAAGGAAGACCCAATACCAGCACTGAGTTTTCCCATTACTGCCATTCATTCCCAGAGTTAGGCAGAGTTAGGCAGAGTTAGGCAGATGTTATGTTCTTTTGAAATTTGAAGTGGTTTTTATTTTTATTTTTTGCATCTAAAGTTGACGTCAAAACAGAAAATTAGGGACTGGTGGGTATATGTGGAATACACATCTATTTGAGATAAAAACAAAATGAGACTACTGTATGTCTCACAAAAGCAACTTCACCTCTCATAACTTCTACTTTATTTCTCATAATTTCAACTTTATTTCTCACAATTTCAACTATTTCTTGACATTATACAGGTGAAACTTGAAAAATTTGAATATCGTGCAAAAGTTCATTTATTTCAGTAATTCAACTTAAAAGGTGAATCTGTAAGCTGTAAGCCATAATCATCAGAATTATAACAAATAAAGGCTTGAAATATCTCACTTTGCATTTAATGAGTCTATATAATATATTAGTTACACCTTTTTAGTTGAATTACTGAAATAACTTTTGCACGATATTCAAATTTTTTCGAGTTTCACCTGTAGTGAATTTATTTCTTTATACCTCATTTGTGATTTTAGTTTTCATAATTGCGACTTTATTTCTCACCATTACGACTTTAAACCTCACAATTTCAACTTTATTTCTCATAATATCAACTATATTTCTCACAATTTCAATTTTATTTTTTACAATAGCAACTTAATTTCTTAATATCTCAATTGTGATTTTAGTTTTCATAATAGTGACTTTATTTCTCACCATTACGACTTTAACCTCACAATTTTAACTATATTTCTCACAATTTCAACTTTATTTCTCATAATATCAACTATATTTCTCACAATTTCAACTTTATTTCTTTCAATTTCAACTTTATTTCTTAATATCTCAATTGCGATTTTAGTAAAATTGCGACTTTGCGACTTAATTTCTTACCATTACAACTTTAAACCTCAAAATGTCAACCTTGTTCCTCACAATTTCAACTATATTTCTCACAATTTCAACTTTATTTCTCACAATAGTGACTTTAATTGTAATATCTAAATTGCGATTTTAGTATAATTGCGACTTTATTTCTCACCATTTCGACTTAAATCTCACAATTTGAACTATATTTCTCACGATTTAAACTTTTTTTCTTACAATAGCGACTTTATTTCTTAATATCTAAATTGCAATTTTAGTATAATCGGTACTTCTTTTTTTTACCATTACGACTTTAAATCTCACAATTTCAACTATTTCTCGACAATTTCAACTCTATCTCTTATAATAGCGACTTTATTTCTCACTATTACGACTTTAAACCTCACAATTCCAACTTTATTTTTCATCACTGTGACTACCGAAATTCATATCACACATTCTGAACCTAAAATCTTGACATTTTAACTTTATTTCTCATCATTGTAAACTTCAGAGTATCACAATTGCTTATTTCTTATATTTGACACTTCACATTTCACAATTTGCACTTTAAATCTCGTAATTTTAACTTTATTTCTCTGAATAGCAATTTTTTTGTTGTTGTAATTGGTACTTTATCTCTATTATCTTTCTCACACTATTAAGCAAGATGTGAAAAGTTTATCCTAAGGTTGTCTACCTGTTGATTTTAAAACACCTTTAGTCACCCAAAATATTCACAGATAGAAAAAAGTGGTAGAACTTTATTTGTCTATGATCTTTTGATAACTATAGAAATTGGTGGATAATTCAATCAAAAAAATACTACTACTTTTTATTGCAGGCACACTTTGAACTAATGACTAAACAGTTTGTTAGAACATTTCGTTCACTAATCAATCACTACTTTGAACCCTTTGTGCTTTTATATGTATTTTATGGTTAAATGAGCAGTTGAGGCTCATTATCTCTTATCTAAACACCTATTAAAGGCATAATTTGCTGATAAAGTAATACCTTATCCATATAAATGACTGGTTTGGTAATTTCCAGGGAAGTCTGTTGGCATCATAAGCACGGCACGTGTCCAGCATGCTTCACCCGCCGCCAGCTACTCCCACACTCCTGAAAGAGGCTGGTACAGCGATAAAGAGCTGACAACTGAAGCCGTCGAAGGGGGATGCAAGGACATCGCGTACCAACTCGTCCATAACACTGATATAGACGTAAGGCCCTATAACCTCGCAGAACATTGAACTATAGATAAGTTGTCGACTATAGAACAAGCTGTCAATCTGAATGTCTCACTTATGAAATCCCTCGATGATTTTATTGTAGGTTATTTTAGGAGGTGGCAGACAGTACATGTTTCCCCAGGAAACCTTTGATCCTGAATACTCCTCAGTCACGGGGAGCCGACAAGACAAAACAAATCTCGTTCAAGAGTGGTTGAAAAACAGAAAAGTAAGTCAAACCTCTTCCAAAATACATTAAAAATGAAAACTCAGTCATCGTTGATTCACCCTCATGAAGCTCCAGAACTAAATTACTTTGTTTCCCATTGGAACACAAAAGGAGATGTTTAGAAGAATGTCCTGGTTGCTCTTTTCCATACAATGGAGGAATTTTTAGTATTCAGAATTCCTGCAAATCTCATTCATGTTCAGTTCATCACGAGAACCAACCCCATGTCATGATTGATGTGAAACTTGACACAACCAAAGCAGTCTATAATGAGTGAAGCGATCTATCCATTCCCATTCATTCCAGCTGCAGTTTTGGCTGGTTCACATCTTGCCTAAAATCTCCTTTTCTGTTCAATGGAAGAAAGTAAGCCATTCAGGTTTAGGACAACATGAGGACGAGAGGATGACAAAATGTGTATTTTTGGATGAACTTCACCTTTAACAACTCCTCCTTTCTTTAGAATTCCAAATATGTGTGGAAAAAAGAAGAGTTTGATGCTGTCAATGAGGACAACACTGATTACTTGATGGGTAAGTCCGCCTTTTCCTATTTGGAAAGGAAAATTCCACCTGTTATGCTGATCCTACAGTATAAGAGTTTTATCAGTGGTCTTTAACCTTTTGTAGGGAAGCTTGTCTCCGCCACGCAATAGAACAATTTAAAAGATAATTGCGGCTTTTTTCTCACAATTCTGACTTTTTTTCCCACAATTGTGAGATATACACTGCAAGTGCGAGTTATGAAATCAAAATTGAGAGATGTAAACTTGCAATAGTCACAATTGAGGGATATAAACTCTCAAGAAATAAACTCACAATTCAGCATTTTTTTCTCTCGCAATTGCAAGTTTATATCTCGCAATTTTGACTTATTTTGTCAGAATTGTGAGATATAAACTTGCAACTGCGAGTTATAAAGTCCAATTATGAGGAAATGTTTTTAGCTATCTCACAATTCTGACTTTATAACGCAATTCTGAGAAAATAAGTCAGAATTGCAAGATGTGAACGTGCAATTGCGAGAGAAAAAAGTCAGAACTGCGAAATTTGAATAAAAAGTCGAAATTACATTTTTTATTTTGTTATTCGGCGGCTGACAACAAGCGTCCATATACTTTTTGACTCCAGGTTATTCTCAATGTGGTTTAATACTGTTGTTTTCATTGTGATTAGGGCTTTTTGAACCAAAGGACACCAGGTACGAGCTGGAGCGCGACCCTTCAATGGACCCATCGTTGACAGAGATGGTGGAAAAAGCCATCAAGATTCTTCGCAAAAACTCTAAAGGATTCTACCTCTTTGTTGAAGATAAGAGGACATTTAGTGTCGTTTCTATTGCTTAACCCTTAAGATGTGTTGAGTCGAGCGTACTTATTTCTGTGTGTTTTCTTTCCTGTAAGTGGGAGAATAGATCATGGCCATCATGCAGGCCAGGCCAAATACGCTTTGACTGAGGCTGTGGAATTTGACAGGGCCATCGCGCGGGCGGCCGAGCTGACGAACGAACATGACACCCTGTCCGTGGTGACTGCCGACCATTCCCATGTGTTTTCCTTCGGTGGATACTCTTACAGGGGCAATCCTGTGCTAGGTAGGCAAATGCGACATTTTCTATATGTCCACAACTTTTGAAATTAGGGATAGTGCACCCAAAAATGAACATTTGTCATCATTTACTCACCCTCTTTTAGTTTTAGACTTGTAAGACTTTGTTCTGTGGAAAACAAACAAAGATTTTTGTTTGTTTTTGTACAATAAAAGTCAGTTTTGTTGATTTGGACCCCATTGACTTTCAATGTATGGACAAACACGTTTCAAAAATCCTTCAAAATATCTTCAATTCTGTTCTAGAGAAGAAAGCAGGTCCTCCAAGGTGAGTTAATGATGACAAAAAATGTGAGTTTTCCGAATGAGGCCAATTATTTCTGCTCAGGTTTCAAATGATTTGCCAGTAGGAATGCATTTTTCTCAAAAAACTCCATTTTTTTGTCATGCACATTGGGATTAAAAACAACTTATTTACTTCTTTGTATTTTAGGCACTTCCTATTCAATAGCTGAGGATGGTAAGAGCTTTACTAATGCGCTTTACGGAAACGGTCCAGGATACCAGATTGCGAACAGTACACGTCCTGACATGAATAGCACGGTCTCAAGTAAGTTTTATGAGTTTAATTGTTTTACCCTCAAGTGCAGAACAGAATTTTGAAGTGCACGGCACAAGCTCTGATTTGAAAATACAGACGCCCCATCTTGTGGTCATTTGTGTTCCTGCAAACACAGCAATACATTAAAGCTACACTTCATCCAAAAATAAACATTTTATCATTACTTACATTGTTTCAAATGTGCAACTTTCTCTCTCTTGAATGAAACACAAAAAATGAGAAGTTTAGTAGAATCTCCAGGCTGCTCTTTTCCTTAGAATGAAACTGAATCATAATAATATGATTATATTAATTTATGTTTTCATCCAACTAAACTATCATATATCTTTAGAAGACTTAGAATATAGCACATTTTATTGTGCTTTTTGTTAGTTTTGGAACTTTTTTGGGGGACATTTTAACTCTGGGATGAAATATTCCTTTAATCAATTACATAATAATTTGATAAATGAAATAATAACTCTACTGTATATGTTGTTCCCAGGCAGTAATGAATATCTTCAGCAGGCTGCAGTACCTCTGGATTCAGAAACTCATGGCTCTGAGGATGTTGCAATTTTTGCCAAAGGCCCGATGGCCCACCTCTTCCACGGAGTCCAGGAGCAGAGCTACATACCTCACGCCATGGCTTACGCTGCTTGCATTGAGCCATACGCCGACTGCCTGCATGGCTATGGAGTTTGCACTCAGTTCAGCCTCCTGGTTCTGATGTTGAGCTTGCTGTCCTCACTCACAACCCTGATATAATGTGACGAAAGGTGCAATGTTAGCTTGTACATCAGAACACATTTGCACGTTTTTCCAATCCAACTGCAGCATTATAGACAACTGGAGGATAGTAGGATGACTTCTACACTGTTTGCAAATAAAGTTTGGTTGTTGAGATCTCTTTTGAATCCTCTGTGAGGACATTAATCACTTCTGAAGAGATTGTTGCACCTAATTGATGGGCAAAAACTGATTGACATTAGATTGCATCTAGAAACTGGCATTACCTTTACGTTGTATGTTCTCTAAAACCACTGAATTAAATGTACTGTGTATAAAAAGAAACCTCTTAATTTATGTTTAAATAAAATATTTACCTCAAATATTTTACCTTCAAAATGCTGCCTATTATGATGTGTTATAAATATTGTGGATATTGGGAACAGTGTGACTCACTGGTGTCTTCATCTTCAGGTAAAAGAAATCAAGTGGTTTGAAAGATATCAATTCTGCTGTTGTTTCATACGAGTTTAGATGAATAAATCCCGTAAATGTACTGTGAAATTCAACTATAAGCCATCTTGTGTCCATTGTACACGATTCCAATGCCAGATAACCTTGTATCTTGTAAGTTCCTTCGTGAGATTGAAAACTGTTCAAAGAAAGATTCAAACCTTCTCTACTTCATGGCACGTTTTCATAAAACTGATACAATGAAGCTGAATGAAGTTGAAAAGTATACAAGAAAGGTTATTTTTGTACCTGCGAATGAAAATTCATCATCCATTTAATGCCACTTTCTGTCAAATAAAAAAATAAAAAAGCATTTTTGACACTAAAATCATAATGGCTAAAAAATTGTTTACCTCTAAAATAAAAAAAATCCATGAAATAAATCCGAACTTCTTCCATTTTGTGCTATTTTCTGAAAAAGTTTTCATTGCAATGTATCAAATAAAAAGTTCAGTGTTGATTCAGTTGTGTTTAAAGGGGTGGTTGATTATGATTTGACTTTTCTAACTTTAGTTAGTGTGTAATGTTGCTGTTTGAGCATAAACAACATCTGCAAAGTTACAATGCTCAAAGTTCAAAGCAAAGGGAGATATTTGCTTTTAAAGAAATTGCTTTTTAAGGACTACAACAAACGGCTTGTAGGAACTACACCACATTCCTCACGGGTTAGTGACATCACCAACCCTAAAAATCTACATAAACCCCGCCCCCGGAACACGATTTATAGATTATCAAGACAGAATATGCTAAAGACTAGAAGATAACTACGCATAAGCTACATAAATTCATCAACTAACCATTTAGAAATGTCCTGTTGCTTCTACATGTTGTCACTTCTTCTTGAGTCTCTCCATCATTGTCTGAATCCGGTTTGAACATAAAAGGCTAAAAGTTTTTGACATTTTCAGTGCATGTGTGTGTGTGTGAGTGCAAGCTCTAGAAGCTCCACCCCCTGTGCCGGGAGCAGCAGCTCATTTGCATTTAAAGGAACAGACACAAAAACGGTGCGTTTTTGCTCACCCTCAAAAAGTGACAATTTTAACATGCTATATAAAAATATCTGTGGGGTATTTTGAGCTAAAACTTCACACACACACTCTGGGGACATCAGAGACTTATTTTACATCTTGTGAAAAGGACATTATACCACCCCTTTAATAAGTAAACACCATCAATGATGACATGAGTACAAGTCAGTTATAAAGCAGCTCTGGAGAAAACAGTGATGTCATCATCCATCTCAGTTCAGTTCTCATCCAATAGCGTCAGTGCAGTCAAATCAGTTATACTGCTGAATATTTAGTGTCCTCAACTAAGCAAGCCAGAGGCGACAGTGGGAAGGACCCAAACTCCATCAGGTGACAGAATGGAGAAGAAAACCTTGGGAGAAAGTCAGATTGTAAACTGGTTCCATGAAGAACGTTTAAAGGACAAGTTCGGTATTTTACACTTAAAGCCCTGTTTACAGATCGTATCTGATGAAATAGAACGGTTAAGATTAAAATTTGGACACATGCTCCTGTCCCGAGAATTTTAGGTTTATTTCGCTTTTGTGGACCTATTTTGCCAAACGCGTCACACCCGTGATTCTTCCGTTGAGAGCTTGAATAATAGACACTCCAGCCCAGTTGGTGGCGATAATGCACCTTTGCCAATTGCAAGCAAACCACGGGCATTTCATTGAATACACAGAAGAAGCAGAAGAAGAAGCGGCGGAGTAATACCGTAAAGGTGCTGCGGTCTCACAGCACGTCCTATTAAGTCAGTGGAGTTGGACAAAAACTACGATAAAACCTGTTGGAATGCATCTTTTTCAGCGATTTTTGAGTGAAGATATCAGTGAACACCCCTGACCACTCGGTGAGTTTCACGTCTTTGTAAACGAAAGTTTAATGTGTTTTTAGGACGGAATCTTCCAGTGCATATAGACAACCATTGTGGAGGTGGGGGGGGGGGGAAGCGAAATAAACCTAAAATTCTCGGGACAGCAGCATGTGTCCAAATTTTAATCTTAACCGTTCTATTTCATCAGATACGATCTGTAAACAGGGCTTTAAGTGTAAAATACCGAACTTGTCCTTTAACATCCATGGAAACTTTCAACTGCACAAAAGGTTCTTTAGATTATTATAATGCTTTTCAAAAAAAGAAAAACATGTTTTTTTTTTAAGAACTGTTGAGGAACCCAAGTTCTTCCATGGCATCACCGTGAAACCCCCCTATTGAAACTTAAGAGTGTAAAGAAATTAACAGTCATTTATCTAATGAGGAGGAATGGTGTCCGACAGGCATGACAATCAAAGCTCATATTTTCAAATACAATTTCAGGGATGGATTGTTTGCATGAAGTTTCTGTTATTACAAGACATATGGAGGTAACACACACACACACACACACACACACTTTTAACAAGCAATTTGTAGATCACACTGCAAGGACCATCATATAGTACCCTCATACTCAGTTGATCTTTCTACTCAGACATAGGACTCAAATTGTTTTGCTGATGTAAGGGATTCTCAAAAGACCATTAATCTGCGGACCTCACCCTCTGTGGTTAATCAGTGCATCAGTCATCTCATAAAACCATGTGTCTGTAGCAATATTCATCTCTAGCGAACTGGGCTGTGCTGAGTCAGCCTTTCCTGACAGACTCATGGTACCTGCTGTTAGTTTGTGGAGCTGGTTGACCAACATGGCCTTTCTGGAAGAGGACAAAAGAAATCGATGTTTAAACAAATAAAATAAAAATAATAATAATGTATTTTTTTATTTAAAAAATATATATTGAAAAGTTTAATAAATGACTTTAGTTAACTAAACTGAATTTACTGTTTATCCAATTGATTTGTCCAATATATAGCTTTTTCGGAGACTCTCCGAGCGCAGGGGAACCTGTCCAGGTCAACCCAGATGGCCCAGATGGGATTGAGAAGCGGGATATTCTCAAGTGGGATCCCAATTGTGAGAACCTCACTCATCTGCTCAACATGTGTTGGGTCACAGGTTTCATCCCCACACGTCTGAAAAAAAGTCATACTGTGCTAATTCCTAAGACATCTGAACCAATGCAGAGATGGAAATCAGTAACTGGTCACCATTGGGTCGATGATCTTAAGGCTCTTCAATAGGGTGATTGCTAAATGGTTGCTGAAGGCGTGTCTGATTCACCCTAGACAAAGGGGGTTTCATCCAATCCCTGAGTGTGTGGAGAACATTGAGGTGCTGCAAGGTCTCATCCGCCACTGCAAAGAAGAGAGCTGCCCTATTGCCCTGTAGTATTCGTCGACTCTGCACAGGCGTTCGATACCATCTCCCATGAGCCTATCCTGTCAGTTCTTGGGAGAATTAACGAGGATCCTCACGTGGTAGGTCTGATCCAGCAGATCCAAGCGAACAGTACTACACGGGACGAGACCCGATATCAAGGTGAGGGTAGGTGCCAAGCAGGGGGATCCAATGTCTACCCTGCTTTTTAACCTATCCATTGACCCCCTCATCCATGCCCTCAACGCTCCTGTAAGGGGTACACTGTGGTGGATCATTCATTACTTTTGCTGATGACCTTGTGCTGATCGGAGGATCATGGAGTGATATGGCCCATAACCTGTGCCTCCTACTGGCCATCGCATCCAACCTAGAAAGTGTCATAGCTTTCTCGTCAGGCCCTGCAGCGGTTCTTCAATGACTGCACCCCATGGGTTCTGGGGGCAAGACCCTGCAGGAAACCAGCATGGCAGATACAATCTGGGGATGGATCTTAAGGCCTGACTTGGCAGTTGCTCTTGACAGTTGATGCTGGAAAATTGGGAAATCCTATCTTAAACCCTCTCAGAGGGTGATCCTCCTTAATCAATATGCCATTCCATGGCTGTTCTACCAAGCTGACTAGAGTGGGGTCAGCGACAGTGTACTCCATTAACCTGGATGGGAAGATCAGGAGGTTGGTGAAGAAGTGGCTGCATCTGACACTATCCACCTGTGATGGGCTGTTACATAAGTGGAGAGCCTTTGAACGCAAGAAGAGACGCCACCTGGAGGCTGGAGGAATTCCAAACATGGATGGCGCTTCCAACTCAGGGTGTGGGGATTTCAAGCTTCCATCGTTCCCCCGAGAAGTAATGCTTGGCTGAGGAAACCCACTGGTCTCTTGGAGCGACGATATATTGCGGCTCTTCAGTTGCACGCAGGGGTGTACCCTAACCAAGAGATCAACTGTAGGTGCAGGAGCAAGACAGTTGCAGCCTGCCGGCGCTGTTCACATAGGTTGGAATCCGGTTCACACATCTTAGGGCAATGTCTAGCTATGCAGGCGGCTAGGATTGCCCGGCACATGAAATTGTGTCATCTCCTCGGGGCCGAGGTTCTTGTTTATGAGGTCCGCTGGTAATGAACGTTCATGACATCCCAGGGGGCCCTGCAGCGGCTTGACCTGGTTCTCATCTGGGATGGGAATCAGGCAGCCCTGCTGTACATGCATGCTATGATTTTTTCTCATATATCATACTGCATGACAGCATGGGCACAAGCCGCTCCCACTGCAACCAAATGCATAGGTTCTGTATACAACCGAGCAATACAAATTATGGATAAAAAACCAATACGCCACCATCACTGTACCATCCTTAAGAAATATAATTTAATGAATTTTGAGAGCTTTAGCAATTTTTGCTTTCTTAAATTAATTCACAAGTGCATTAATCATTTAGCACCTGAGCCACTAAGTTCATTTATTGAGAGACAAAGCAGCACTCGAGTCACTAGGAGCTTCACAAATCATGAGTGTAAAATACCATACTGCAGGACCAGCTTTGGTCAGACGACCTTCTCTGTGAAGAGCTCCAAACTCTGGAACTCATTACCATCTAACATCAAGACTGTACTTGACCTTAAAGTGTTCATTTCCAGGCTAAAAAAACTGGTTAAAAACAAACCAAAAGTGTACTCATTTTTAATTATTGGAAGTAGGTAAGAGTTGTATATGATATGGTAGTGTAGTATGTACATTTTATTGTGTATAAAGGCCCAACCAGGGATAGGAGTTGTTTATATATCATATTTATATTGTTTTAAATTGAAATAGTGAAGTATGTAAATTCTATTGTGTCTAAAAGCCCAACCAGGGACAGGAGTTGAAAATTAGCATTTACTATAAACTTTTTATGCAGCACTTCAGTGACAAGCTTGCTTTGACACTATGTTTGTTTGCATTGTCCCTGTCAAAAAAATAATAATAATAATAATAAAAAATAAAAATAAATGTAACAGTCTGATACGAGTTTGCTCCTGACACTCTTGCCTGTGCCAAGAAGGAGAAAGTGGACTATTACGGGCCCTACAAAAATGTGATAGCAGGGGAACTGGGTGTGAAGGAGTTGATGAGTCAGAGGTGTCTCCAAAAGAAGGATATCCTGGATGCTAAGATAAGTTCAGGTCGGTGAGCAATAATCATGGCTGGATTGGTTGCATCACTCTGGTCGAGCGCCCTCCCTCTGCTGTCGCTGGCCAGGCTCCGCTCCAGAAACTTGTAAGGATTAAACTCATGCTACTCACTAGACCTTCAGAGGTTACGCAGGACACTAACGTGCAGCATTCACTCTTTCATGTGCTACTATATGGTGAGGCGTACAACCCAAGCGCCTAATATGCTGGTAGAATGGGAGGCGGCTTCCTGAGAATCCCGGAGAGTCACACCCCCAAGTTTCGTACCAGGCGACTTCTCGTGGATGGTGCGGTGCAACTCTAGCAAAATAGGTGCACTTTAATAGAATAAATACAAATGTATTAGCAAACCAAATAATCCTAAATCATCAGAATGCTTTAGGTAGCCTAAATGCCTTACAGCATCAGTGGTCTCTCCTGAGCAAATACTCACACAACTTTTCTCTGTGAAATGCTCTCATTACCACTGATATGGTGCTGTGTCGGGGTCTCCGCAACCCTCACTGAAAACCAGCCCACGTTTCCACTAACTTGAGAGGTGAACAGTGACATAACTGAGTATGTTACTACACAACCTGCCCACAAGCATAATGCAACACAATCTTTATGATTTAAAGGACTAATGGTCTTTTGTGTCCTTGAAATTGCTATTAAAGGCTGCTCTTCAACAACAGTACATAAGGTGTATTTATAATTTGAATAGGTTTATGTAACATGCATCCCAATATAAAGATCTTTTGGTTTTCTGGTGAAAAGCAATAGGAAAACTTGTTACCTGAGAAGATACCGTTTTCCCCTCAATAGAAGACCACAGAAGATTGCAATACTGAGTCAAACAAAGGCCTTTACAGTCAATCTAAAGAAAAACTGACAAATGCAAAACATATTATGTCACTTCTCAACTAGTATAGTGTTATTTAAAGCTACCATGCTATTAGTAAATCTCTTAATATGAATAGTGGATTTATAATGGGGTTTTGTGATTAGCAAAAATATGTCTACAAAGGTACAATTTGCGTTTTATTTATTTATCAGGTCTTGTCGAAATAAGGAAGAACATGGGATAAACAATGAATATATGGTGCTAAATGAATTATTATTGCAACAAAATGTTCTCAAATCAATACCACACAAGTGTGACAGACTCCTGTCCTGTGCTTGACCTCACCAGCCCAACAAACATGGCGACGGTTACTCGACACTTTAGAGTTACGTTGCTATAGCAACACTCCAACTCTCGCGATGACAAAGAGTGCGAGACTGACTGCGGCGCCCTATTTCCTTTCCTCTCTGTAAATGGACAAGTGCGTGCGCGAGCTCTGGCGGAATTCAAGTCATCAACGGTCGCAAACTTTACTCACAAACAGCGTTTAACTTTAATTTTAAGGCAGGCAGTACATAAGCGGTTAACGAGTTAGGTCAGAGTGGTGTTTCTGAGCAGCCTCGGTGTGTTTTAGTCGTTTGTTTGAGGCGTAAACAGTGCAAAAGAGGAGTTGTGGGTGGGTTTGACGGTTATGGCAGCACCGCGACCCATTAAAGGGATTCTGAAGAACAAATCCAGTATCAAAGGCCGACACGAAGAGCCAGTCCAGGAAACTCCAGAACCAGGACCCCCTATAAACTCTGAAGACGACCAACAGTGAGTAAATGCTCTTTAAAACAGCTTAAATCAGCCCAGACGGGGCGTCTATAGCAGTGCTACTGTCACCATGAGACCTGTCAATCAAACTCTGCTCTGAAATGATGTTGACACAAACCTGAACTAGTGCACTCAACCAGTCCATCACTGGTCCAGTTTAACTGGTGTGTTCCAGGTGGAGAACTGTGATAGTAGCATAGTTTGCTAATAGGTTAGCCACTGACCTGTCATTTCAAAACAAATCCTCCTACTGTAATGAACATGAATCTTTCCCTCTCTTTAGCTTCTTCTAGTCAGTTTCTGAACCTGTTGTTGCTCTATGTGAAACATGGTTTAATTTTAATTCACTGATATGTAGCAAAGTATAATTGTCTTCAGGCATTTTACCTTGACCAAACATACAAGTTATTCAGTTCAAACTGATATTTTATGTTATGTATGCATTAATGCACTTTAAAAAGTTTCATTAATAACATTATTAAATACATACAGTGGATCATTAAGGCTTCAAATGGGTAGAAAACCAATTCATATTCATTAATATAAATCATTGTATGACTTAAGCATTAACTGGGAGAGTCTCACTAATCTTTTAAATACATTTAAATAAATGTTTATTCAGACTTCTTCAACATTTCTCACATTATCACAGTTCATTCGCTATAGTTTAGAAAATGGCAATACGTGCAATGCTTCATTTTGCAATTAAAGAAAAAATACTTAAGCAAATCAAAGTGTCTGAATAATATTTGGTCCCAATTTTTTATAAATTTTACTGGAAGACCACTTTATGAAGAATTTTGGTATATTATATATATATATATGAAGAGTTCAGATGCAAAAGCCTCTAAGTGCCATCTGAAATTTTCTTCTTGAATGATCATTTTTATCAAGCTCGTACATTTTAAGTTCAGTAATTTCACTTAAATGATGATTAATAGGTCATTTTCATTATCATTTAAGTGAAATTACTGAACTTAAATGTACGAGCTTGATAAAAATTATCATTCAAGAAAAAAAAAATTCAGATGGCACTTAGAGGCTTTTGCATCTGAACTCTTCACACATATATATATATATATATATTTCCAATTTACTTTATTTGCTATCCTCACTTACATAAATGAACTATAGTGTCCTGCACACACTAGTAAACAAAATATATATCTGGTGTCTGAATAATTGTTGGTTTGTCTGTATAATGTCACACTAAAAAAATCTTAATGGTTCATAAAAATAGGCTTATTTTAAGCAAAATATACTTTATTTCGGCGAAAATGAGATTTTTCTCCAAGATGATGTTATTTATTTATAATTAAATTAAAGAAAATATTAAAGTAAGTGTGATTTCTCTTAGATAACATGAACAGTAAAAGTCAAATAAAAAACATAAATCTGTAATAACAACACTAGTCCTCTCACTCTTGCTATCATAAAACACAGCTGTCACTGCAGATTTGTAAATTCAGATGAGAGATTTATTATTTTTTATGTTTTTGCCTGAAGGGCGACGCATGTATAAATCGATCTCATTCGTTGTGACATGAACTGGTCCAGAGCCACTCATAGAAGTTGTGGATGCCCGTCTCTCCTGGAGGTCAGAGAAGTCGTCTCGCATCGAGGATGGGACCAAAATAAAGACAATCCCACTTCCTTGTTAACCGAGCCACCTTAGCTTCTATCTATATTCAGCTCACGTATTGATCTGTTCTTTAAGGTCGACCAAAAATCTGAACAGGATTTTTCAGAAACATCAATAAAGGAGGCACTAAACCTCTTGGTTATGGAGGTTGTGTTCATCGGTATGGCATGTGTCGACTGTATGTAGGTGTTCTCGTTGGCTTCCTCTCTCGCCAGAAGACATTGTGCTTGAATCCAGCTCTCCCACTCTTAGGAAAATGGGACACACTGTAAGAATGGCACTTATTACTGAATTCGCGTCCCGTGAGACTGCAGTGACACTCAATTAGTCCCTTAAAAAAATTTATTCAGTGACGATACTCTTAAAAAGAAAAGAAAGAAAGAAAAAAAAAGGTTCTTTATTGGCATCTTCGATTCCATAAAGAATCTTTAACATCCATAGAAATGTTCTATTCCACCAAAGGTTCTTTAGATTAATGTTCTTATGTTCATTAATCTTTAGATAAAAATAAATAAAAAAATGGTTCTTTAAGACCCGATCATTGAAAGATTTGTTGCATTGCTTAAAAATGGCATGTAAATCTAGATATTATAGGCTAGCCTATATGAAAAGTTAGTACTGACTTTTAATGCGAAAGCCTAAGTAGGAACACAATAAGCATGATGTTGTTGGTGAGGATAAAACAATAAATGTACATATATTACTCGTATTTAATGAAACACTGTTGTCAGAGTTGGCATTGTGGCTTTATATTAGATATGGTCAGACTTGCATGTGATTATAATATTAAAATTTTATGCAAATCAAGTTCAAACTGAGTTATGAGGTTTTTGGCCAGCGAATGACAGCTAGTTTGTCTGAGGCAGTACACTGTGCATCGCATTACGTTTCCATCAACACACAGGATATTACGTTTAATATGGGCGCTCAGTTTTCTTGTTGTTGAAATCTCATGAGAATCTCATGATCAAAATCTCATGATGCAAAAGATGAAGCGCTATGCACAAGATATTTAAAACACTATATTTGCTTCCAGACTAGACGGCCATCTCCGCTCTTCAAATACAGAAAACGTTAGCCTTTATGGACGTGTTTCTTGAGTAAATAAAACGCTGTACTTCCGCACACACCAGTTTTTTTATTTTCCCTTGCATTGCAAACCAGCAGAGATCTCTCCAAGCGTTGCAAACCAGCAGAGAGATCTCCAAGCGTTGCAAACCAGCAGAGATCTCTCCAAGCGTTGCAAATCAGCAGAGATCTCTCCAAGCGTTGCAAACCAGCAGAGATCTCTCCAAGCGTTGCACGAGTGCGGTACATTCGAAATGGAGGCGGGATTGAGGTTTGACTGACAGTTTGAGGAGCCAATGGTTTAGTCACAACCTCTTTTAAATGCTTTTTATTGGTTAAATATCTGTAAAACCCACAGACAGATGTAAAGGATGACCAACAGCATTAACTTAATAAAGCAATGACAAATAGAGAGATTCAATGTTTCCGCCCAACAGCATATTTGATATTTTCTTATTTGTAGCATTTATTTTCAATTAATTTTTTGTAATTTGATCATTTTCCACGGCACACCTGTGTTACTAGTGTACTAGTGTACCACGGCACAGTGATTGGGAAACACTGCACTAGATAACGGAAGTATTGTTGAATGTATTATATTATGATATTTCTCTTGTCCCACAACAAGCAATGTGTTTTGTTTTTTAAAAAGTAAAAAAATTAAACTTCTTACCATTAACACTTTTACTCTGATAAACAGGACTATTATATCCTATTTTCTGAAATATCACGTTATTTTATCATAACATGCTGCTACTAATAGTCCAAAGCGACTCAGGCTATATATTGCAATTATCGTCAAGCACGCAAAACATGCGCAAAGTGCCGCACACACTTCATGTCGAATGAAAGGCCCAAGTTTATTTTATAGTGCATTTCCCACACGCTAATATAGTTTCAGTTTCACTTTAACTAAATGTTTAGACTTGGTGGTTTTAAAAATGTTTAAAATTAATATTTAGTTTTTTTACTTATATTTTTCATTCCTGTTCTGTTCAGGAAAGAGTAAAATTCAAACTATATGTTTGTAGTGTTTATAATATTTGTAATCATTTCATTTAATTCTACATTATTTCTAAATGTAACAATAAAATGTGACTTATTCATCGATACACCTTAATTTATGGAAAACATGGTAAATTAATTCTTCCAAAATGTTGTTTTATTTCTTTTGGTCAATTCAGTTGGACATGTTAAGGTGGCTGATTTGTAATAAACATTTGATTGATCTCTATAAAGCCACTTGGTGTGTATGATAAACTAGAGTTTAACTCGTGCAGAATCACCAGCATAATACGAGTGTGTGGGAGCTTGTGTTCTCAGTGTCTTCTGGTGTGTTATGCGGTTGCTAAGGCATGCTAGGTGGTTGCTAGGCTTTTGCTTACTGGCTAACCCCCAAGTCTTGGATATTTTGGTCTGTAGATATGGCATGGGTCCCTCTTTTGTTGTAAGTCTATGATATTTATTTATTTTTTCCAGTTTTCTCATTCAAAAGGCAAACATATTAAGTATAAAAGTAGTAAGAGCAACCATCTCCTTATGATTTGAATAATGATGAACTGTGAGCCGAACGGATAAATGGCCTGTGTGGTTTGTGGTTTAGAAGAGTAGCACTGTTTCGTTCCGCTTTTGGTGCATAAACATTATATCGAACATTTATCAAACTTTTGTTATAATTATATAGAGGAAAATTATATCGCAATGCTTATCATTATCGTTTTATTGCCCATCCCTAAGTGAACTATCACTTTAAAGGCACTACTGAATATATCCCACCTTTTATCCTGGGTCCGGTTTCACAAAGATAGACTTTGACTATGGCTTAGATATAGTAGATAGTCAGACTTCAGATAGACATCTAAATCAGACCGTTGCACAACGCACTTAAGACTCTAACTATCTTAAGTAGGACTACACTGCAATGCATTCTGGGTAAAATAAGACACTTTTCAAAAAAAAAAAAAACATGGTGGATCGAGTAAGCGCATTCAGCCGCTCAGTGCAGTTTACCCCAGCGGAAAATATGTGTTTGTTGGAGGAGTATAACAGTTACAAGGACATTTTACTTGGGAAATTTAGTGGAGAATGTAGTAACAAGAAGAAATGTTTAAATTATGAGCCATTATCCCTTTTCTTTTGGCTGTTTGTAATGTAACTGATTGTTACTGCTGGTTGCCAAGGTAACATAGTCTTAGACCTGAGTTAGCCTGGGGTTAAGGTGTCTAATTTTAGACTTGTCTAACACTATAGACTGGTCTAAAATAGCTTTGTGAAACCGACCCCTGTATGAAGATGAGGGCGTTATTTTCCCAACAACAGGGTTTTTTTTGTGTGTTTTTTTAAACACCTGCCGTAGACTTTGGCAACTTATTTTTATATATATATATTAAGGGATATCCTGTACCAGCTTGTAGATCTAATTTTTGCCTGAACACATTGTTTGAATTATAAGGTTTTGCATTATTCGGCTCTCCTAACCCGCAGACAAGTTCCCTCTATTGTATTGTGCTTGTTCTCCTAATAATTCACTACAGACTGGTGCTCATGTACTGTGCTTGTAACCCATGATCCGTAAAAACATGACCCCTAATACAGTGCACCGTATGCTCCCACGTGACCCAGAATAAATCTCTCTGTTCACCATTTGAGTTGGCCTCTGCCTCTGACATGAATGAAACTAATCTCTTGATTATTTTGCGAGGGAACATGAACATCTATTCTGAAGAGATTACCATTACTCGATTGGTCCTCGGTCCCGCTTTAGTTTCATTTTTCTGTCCGATGCATCATAGATGTGCGCGCATTAGGTAAATCTTGCCCTGATTGTGTCCAGGACCTCCCTAAAAAACAGAGCTAAAAATAATCCCTCTTGTCAAAGCAAGAGTATTGTAGGTTGAAATGCTGTAGTTAAAAATCATCATGTTTTAAATCCTGCATTGAGCAGATTTCCACACTTGCTTTGTAACACGGCACCTCGTCCAAACGGCGGTTGTGTAACTGTTCTTCTTCCATGTGGATTGGCACATTTGACTGCTACTGCACAAGCATTAGTGGTCCAGTCTACTGCGTTCATGTCACTAAATGCACTCGCAGGGTTTTCATCTGACTATAGAAGACAGAAAGAATGGATTTGGTCTACCAGTGCTTTAGTTACACTTTTGTTGCATGTCAGAGATTAAACTGCTTGAAGGCCAATCGGATTCTTTGTGTTGTGAAGTGTCTCTGTCAGTGTGTGGAGTGGGTGTTGATTGCTGATGCAAAGGCCGACAGCTATTGATTGAGGGCATACTTTAAATTTTGCTGTTATTGACTTATTGATGGTTCATATGGTCAAATACAAAGTTTAATCATAAATCAAAGCATAAAGGTAGGCTAATTTAATCAAAAAATTACACTTGTTTTGCATTATTAAGCGTAGCAACTAATAATATTACGTTTCTTTCTTGGAAATGCACAATTGACTCTGAGCTTGAGATCAGATGCAGATAAAATTAGCTTTTATTAACAAGAGTAATGTGTAAAAACCTAACTTTTATAGAGAAACATGTAAAAAAAAAAAACTTATTATTTTGGTAATCACATTAAAAACATTTAAAGCGGCGAAAAATCATATAATGAGCGAGAGTAGATCATGAATCCATTTTCCAAACCATGTTTTTGTCATCCTCTTGAATCCCTACGGTACACCTATAAGAAGTGTTTATATCCGGACTACTTTAGACCGGTCGGCACCACTGCGGAGAAGCCCAGTACCTGTGTGACTTCTCATAGACATAAACGGAGAGAAGACGCATGTAGTTCTGTTCATTAACCGCTAGAGCGGCAAAAGTTACGGACTGCAGCTTTAAATTGGATGATATTTAGAGCTTTGAAGGGCTGGAAAAAGTGTGAAGCACTTGAAAGTCATAGAAAAGTGCTTGAATTTCATTCTCCAAAGGTTGTAAAAACCTTGAAATGCAGGGCCGGCCCTGACCAATTTGCTGCCCTAGGCAAGATCTTACCTGGTGCTCATTGCATCACAGCCAATTCCACCACTGATCATTTATACAAACACAGAAACTGCATTAATACTGGAGTATATGTGACCATTGGGTGTTACATTACATTATAAAAATAAAAGCTGATACTGGTGAAACTATACAAAAACAGCACCTACACTACATTATAGCCTAAACAGTAATAGCAAGAGTAATTATATATATATATATATTCATTGAGCACTTCTCTGGCATACTGTTTTTTTTTTTTTTTATTATTAATTGTAAGTGTTTTGTTTTCCAGTAGATGGCAGCAATCTTCCATTTTTCATGTTATCACTATGAATGAAACTGAAAATGTTGATCTTTTTAAAAATGAATTTTACATAATAATATAACTGACGTTAAAGCGTTAGTTCATCCAATAATGAAAACTCTGTCAGTAATTACTCACCCTCATGTCGTTCCAAACCCGTAAGACCTTCGTTCATCTTCGGAACACAAATGAAGATATTTTTTATGAAATCTGAGAGCTTTCTGTCCCTCCATAGACAGCGACATCATTGCAACTTTCAAGGCCCAGAAATGTAGTAAAAACATCGTTAAAATAGTCCATGTAGTTCAACCTTAAAGGAGACATATCATGCTTTTAAATTGTTCCTTTTTACATATAAATCATACATTTGTAGTCTATATAAAGCGGAACTGCAATGCTTGGGTCTGAATTCCTCATTATTATAGCTCCACAGGCCGCTTTTCTACCCCTTTTCTGATGTGCGTCTGAGAGCAACTCGTTTTGGTGCAGTCTCTTTAAATACAATTGAGACACTTCATACCCCGCCCCCTCTCCAGGTTGTAGCGGTGACACTCGGTTCAACTCCACCCCGTTCGGACATTTTTGTAGTTTGATAGCAGATATACGATTATCTAGCGGCACAGAAACGTTTTATTCACACGTTATTAACAAAATGTCAACAACGGAAGACTTGTCCAGCCAGCCTTACATGTTCGAGCCAGAGTCGGAGCCGGAGCGAGATGAAAATGAAGACGCACGAACCTGCAGAACAACGTCTTCATATGGATACATGTATCGCAATGGTGTGTTACTGTATTTACACATGAAACTTTGGTCTTCCGACCTTTTACCACCGTGTCGATTTATTTTGATGAATATGTGCGAGGTTGAGAGAGCAAGACAGCATCTAGTTTGGAGACGGTGAAGTCTTGTTTACACTTTCGCCTGGCTCCGAAGAGAGAGAGTGCGCGCGCGCGCGACCGGGTCTCTCTCTCTGCTCGTTCTTTCAGTTAAACATGCGCCCTGTCACAAGCGCGCTGTTCATCTACATTAGGCGGTGTAATGAAGCGTGTGGGTTACTACATCCAACAACCGAACATTTTCATTTTCGAACTTTAGCTTGGACTACAAAATTGCAGCGAGAAATAAAAATGGCGGATTGCTCGAAGTGGTGGGCCGGAAGTCAATGTCCTTATTTGGCAGTTCCGCTGCAAATACTGTGACGTAATAGTTCAAAAAACGTCATAGAGAACAGAAAAATCAAAACAGGTTAAAAAATATGACCAAAACAGAATATAAAGATATCAACTAAGCACCTGAAGAGAATAATTTCAACTTTTCTGTACTTCTAAACACTTCAAATATACAACAAAATGCATTTAAGGGCTAAAAAAGTGGATTTAGCATGATATGTCCCCTTTAACCCCCTGAGGTCGGCTGTATCGCCGGCGATACCAGCTCGCTTTTTTTTTATCAGTTTAAAAGAAACTCATAAATACTCTGTTGACTTTGATTTTCCATAGGAGTTTCATACATCAATCGATTCTGTTAAATGTGTATTATTTTTGTGTATACTCACAATAAAAACAAAGTGTTGTGCTTTTTGCAAAATAAAGAAAAATAAACACGAAGCGAGTTCTGCCTTCTCTCTGCCAGTGAAGTCCATTCTGAAACGCGTCCGAAAATGAACAATAACTCAGCGAATACTCAGTCAAACAGGCATACAGACACACAGGCATGAAGCTTGAATTCTCTTCTTTTAAATGAAGTAATTTATATAAAAAAACAAATATTCTCATCTTGTGAAATCTGTATTAAAAGAGAGCGATTCCAGTCGAGCTCATCTCAGCTCATTACGTTTTAATCGGCCCCGCCCACGGAGAGCGCGCGCTATTCAAACGCAAATGACTGAGACGATCCCATACAAACCCATACAAACTCGCTAATATATATATATATTGCTCTTGCATTCTTTCTTGTGGCTATAGGTGACACACCTGAATGAATGGCTCATTAAGTATGCGGGCCCCATTGTCTCCTCAGGTGTGAACCACTACATATGCATGATGCTGTTGAATGGTTGACGCCCCTTGCACATATTGCCTTTACAAACAAAAAGTGTTTTACAAGATTTAAATCAATGTATTGTGTTATGTGAATGATAAGGGCAGGATGATTTTCACATCATTTTGAAGAAAAAACTCTAGGCAACGACATCCTTATCCTTACAAATGTCTTATTGTCACATATTTAGTATGTGTTTTGTGGCCTTATTTCAGAAACTTTAGTTTTTTCAATAACCATGCATAAACATTATTCTCTCAAAAATACAAACATGTACATGCATGTTGCTCACATATTATGGTAGCCCTGTTTGTGCTAAATAGAGTGTAATTATACCTTTGCCATTAATATGTTTATAAGCAACTGAAAAAAGCACAAATGTCAGGGCATGTCAGAACATCTCAAGGACCCCAAAAACCCTCAGACCCCAGAGGGTTAATGTTATGAAGCGACGAGAATACTTTTTCCGCAAACCCCTCCCAAAATAACAACTTTATTTGTTCTTGCGAATAAATTGAAGACTATCTCTTATTATTAAGTCTTGAAGACTAAATCTCGAAATTGCGACTATTTTTCAACTTTATTCTACAATTTTTCTTCCATGTCATTCTCCTACACTGTTGACGTAGTGTAACAGTGCAGCGCTTCTGGGTTCTACGTCAGAACGCTGGCTCACTATAGGCCGACGCTGGTCATGTGTGTGATGCTGGCCAATAGTGAGCCGGCGTTCTGACGTAGATCTGACGTAGATCTGACGTAGAGTAGAATAAAGTTGTTAAATAGTCGCAATTTCGAGCCTTGATTGGGAAACATTGGCACACGAGGCCCTTTCTCACGTCTCAAGTCAGTCTTACCATTTATGTCACTAAAGGGTTGGTATATTTGGCTATGTATGCCACTTGATGCTATTTTTTTTTTTTGTGTGTGTCCTCTGTTTCCAAGGTAATCCATAAAGTTTCAAAGTGGGGCAGAGTCCTTTTCTTTAATGTAGCAGATCTCAGTGGGAATATTTGCATCAGGGCTAATAGCTTTATCTCTAAATCCGTGTTTGGATCTATTCTTTCAGGAAGAAGTCACAGAAATGGGATGAAATGAACATTTTGGCCACATATCACCCGGCAGATAAGGACTATGGGCTGATGAAGATAGACGAACCCAGTACGCCATACAACAGGTGAGCAGCACATAAAAAACCTGCCATTATAATGCCTTTTAGATTATGAGTGGGTAATATACCAGTGTTAATTTGGGCATCACTTCAAATGTGGTTGCGCAGAATACCAAAGCATAGACTCAGGAGTGAAGCTGACGAATAAGAAAATGAAGATGTGCTTGTTAGAATAAAACTGTATTGATTTAATTATCTAAGGAATGATTAAATAATATCTGGCCAAACTGGTTTTCAGTATAGCATGGATACATTTATATATACATTTATACATTAATTTTCTATGTATAAAACATGAAACTGGGAAAATAAAATGAACTAAACATTTGTTTTTCAATTAGTCAGGACTTGTCAGGATATGTCTGGTTTAAAGTAGTTTTCCTGTAATATGGACTTTCAACATAAGTTGACTAAGTTACGATACTGCATTAAGGGTAGCATATAGCATGTTATGCTACTTATTGAAGAAAAGTTATTGTTTTAAGTTCTGCTCTCTTGCTGAGGCACTGTATGGATTGTAAATATTGGTAGTTAAAACAGTTGCTCCCTTCTCTGGATATGTTACTGCCCTGTCTGCAAAATACAAGGGCAGCACTGAGGCTGCAACTCAATATGACAGGGCAAATTTGCAGAAAAGGTCGTGCTGTCTTTCTCCCTTCGGGCAGTTGGCCAAAAATCTCCTTTCCCTCTTAGGATGGTTGCAGATGACGAAGATGAGGGGGCGCTCAGCGACTCGGACGGGAACACAGTCCTACGCGGAGACGACCTCGCTAAGAAGTAAGTGATGCATGATTGCTATCTCTGATGTGGATGGAAGGGTAGTACAGGGATTAGGTCCCATAGTTCTTGTGACTCCGCCGCATCTACGTAACAGGATTAACCTATGCACTTTAGGATACTTTATTAATAGTAATAATAATAACACATTTTACTTTACTATTTTGTTTATTGTTATTGACAAGAACTATAACGGATCATTTAGGCATCATTGGCAACCCTGTCTTATGTGAGTGTCGGACTGCAATGTCACAATAGTTCAAAGCATAAATCTTAACTTGGATTGGTATTTGGTCTTGATGCAGACGAGTGCTGAGTCCTGCTTCACACACACACACACACACACACACACACACACACACACACACACACACACACACACACACACACACACACACATATAAATGCTAGCAACTAGTCATGGAGGTTTCAGTGTATTCACATTCGTAGCCTACTAGGGCTGGGACAACGCGTCGAGGTCATCGATGACGTCGACGCAAAAAATACGTCGACGCAAAAAATACGTCGACGCAAAATATGCGCATCGATTCGTCGACCTTTTTTTATTTCTCTAAAAAAAAACGTTTGCAAAACGTTTACCTTATGTGCGCTGAATATACGCGATGGCCGGATCAACATTCTGTCCAACGTTATATAACCAATCCAGGGGATTTTCTGCATTGATCTTTTTTTTGGCGGCTGTCAAAGCCTTATTTGATCGGTGAGTGATGTAGAATAGAATGACTGCTGGGGCGCGTACGAGAGAGAGCCCCGGCCGCGCGCGCGCACTCACAGTCTTCAAACAACACGAGCGCTGCTTGCTCTCTCTCTCCCTCGTGCATATTAATCAAAAGCATTAAACACGATAGAAAAAGGGCGAAACGCCAAAGTTTCACGCGCGCTCGCGCACTCACAGTCTTCAAACTACACGAGCGATGTCTTGCTCTCTCTCTCTCCCTCGTGCATATTAACCAAAATCATTAGACACGATAGAAAAAGGGCGGAACACCAAAGTTTCACGTGGAGCATTCGGAGATTTTTTTTTTCTCCATGACAGGCTGCTGGCTCCCACTGTTAATTTTTATTTATTTTTTGTTGGAAAAGCACTCTCTGTATTAGCTTAAAGCCCTTAAAGCCTTCAGTTGCTCTAAACAAGTATTTTGGGTGACCTTTTTTATTTTTTTATTGAATGCTAGTCATCAAGTTGTTGTTATTTTCATCTGAAAGAACTTTTTTTCAGTAAGCTAGGCCCTATGTGTTCAGCAAGCTTGTTTCAGTAAGCTATGTGTTTTCAAGGCTTCAAGGTTTTATTGAATGCTATCTCTGACTAAGAATGCATTACTTTGCATATGTATAGTCTTTTATTTTGTAATTTTAAGAGCAATAAACATAAATTGCAATGTTAAGGAATTCATGTTTTTCCATTCAGATATGTAAATCAACATGTATAAATTGTTAGTAGTCAATTAATGGGGAGATAATCGATAATCGAATCGAATCGAAAGCGAATCGGTCTGAAAAAATTAATCGTTAGATTAATCGATGCATCGAAAAAATAATCGCTAGATTAATCGTTTAAAAAATAATCGTTTATCCCAGCCCTATAGCCTACATTTCACATAATATATTAAAACATCGGATGAGCTTCAGACTGTAAAAAGCATTATGCTCAAAAAAGCTTTTTAAAAATGCACCATAAATAAGATGTAATTTATAGACTCCCAAGGATGACTCATATGTGCTCATCTAAAATCATATTGGGTGTTTCTTCAACTATGGCTACTTTTACACACATACATATATATATATATATATATATATAAAAATGAAATGGGGAAATGACACCAGCACTAAGAAATAGTAATAATTTGCATAAAACATTTTTATAGTTAAAAAAGTAGCAAAAACATAATAATTATCATAATAAAGTTAAGGTTTCTTCAAAGTTTGTTGACTTGACTTTTAGCGTTTTTCCTGCTGTGTCTTTGCGATTCACAATCCGCCTCGACATCACTAGATTCACAGCGTTCTCTGATGTTGCAGGTTTAAATAACCTCATTAAACTAAACCCATCCGCTGCAAGAAACTGTATTTGTACTGATTTTGGTTTCCTGCCTTCTTTGTTAAATGTTAGTAATGTGTGCAGGTAGCGTGTTGAACTCTGAAACAGTACATGAGCAACCAGAACAGATGTCACGTCACAGCCTACAGGCGAGTCGACTTCACAGCAACTCAAGCAGAGCTGCTAACCGCTTTCAAATGAGCGTCTGCCCAGCATGCTCTACTGCTTCAGTTTGACTCAGAACAGACACTTTTCCTGTAAGCTCAGTGTTTCCTAAAAAAAGACACCATGTGCTTCTCTGAAATACAGAGAAGCATGTCAGCAAGAACGGCTCATAATGGCACAGGTATTGATCCACAACCAGCAACCCATGGCTGACAAAAACTTTGCCGATCAATAGTGGTGTGTTTAGCCTACTATGAGCAGAGCCTAGTTGGACCTCTAGTGCAGTCTAGTCAACTAGGTTTTATTTTATTTTTATATTTTATGTAAAATATATTAAATGACGTTAAAGGCAGTGAGCACAGTAAAACATCTCTCTGAGAAGTTCTCTAAATCCATCACTGGTACAGCCATCAAAGCTGCAATTGTCTAATAGGGAAACAATCGACATTGCAATATTTTGCTATATTACAATATGACAACAATTTCACCAGATGATTTGAATGGTGATTTTGTAGGGGAATGAATATGCATAGAAAATAATAAACCCATTACAAGCATAGTAGGGCTGTCAAAATGGCTGAAAAGCTCAATTAGAATTTCTTTCTTAAATATTAGAATTATATTCGAATTAAGAGGAAAAAGTAGTGTATCGTCTCCTATGCCCACAAGAGGGCGCAAGTGAGTGCAATAAGCAAAATACAAACCAAATCAAGCATCACATCTTTTATTGAAATGAAATGACATTCACTTTTTAAAGTGCATTACCTTTTGAAAGAATGTTTTTTAAATATAATTTTATTTCCTTGATGTGCATACAATTGTGTAAGTGCATCTGAGAAAACGGTGGCTCAGCTCTGACCGATGTGCCAGGAATGGTCAAGTATGTCGTTGCACGATTTTTGCCACCAACTGAGAGGGTTTTTGGATAAGCTAACAGAAACAAAACGCATCAGTTACGTCATCATCATGTCTCGCTCGCCTCTTGACACACCAAAAATTCGAATGCACGTTCTTTACATTCGAAATAGCTTCTTTTTTTATTTTATTCGAAGAATATTACAATTCTCATTAGACAGCCTTAAAGCATAGATGCATACAAAAGAACAAAGATACAAATGAAATGAACAGTGCTTTGCTTTTCATGTAAGTCTAACCTTATTCAGGTTCAGAAATTCAATAATCAAATGTAAAATAACTGAAGACACTGTATAAATTAAACATAATTTATCTTTGTTACAGCTACTAAAGTGATTTTCTCTTTGTATTGTGTTGTTTGATGAACATTAATGACACAGGAATATTAGGCTGCTGTCACTTTAGCACCGGATGCACATATCCAATATAATGGCCACATCAGTTTTCTTTCTTAATTGTTTATGTTCACGTAAGCCATACGCAACTGTTTATGATGATCCTCGCAGAGACGGGCATTTTGACATAATTTTGCGTTCGGGACACGGAAGAGAAGAGAATTAGGTGTTCGCGAGTTACAGATTGTGTCGACTTGCTCTCAAATGTTTTAAAATCGTTTGAATGTTTAAACGGAGCGAAAGTTTTAGGTCCTGTCAATGATGGTTAAACTTTGCAGTTAATCAGAGAATCGTGCATTTTGGATCAACTACGATTCCTATACAGTACAGGTCAAAAGTTTGGAAACATTACTTTTTTTATATTTTTGAAAGAAGTCTCTAATGCTTATCAAGGCTGCGTTTATTTGATAAAAAAAAAAAAAAAAAAACTATAACGATAATAGTTTTCTATTTGAATATACTTTAAAAAATAATTTATTCCTGTGATGAAAAGCTGAATTTTCAGCATCATTACTCCAGTCTTCAGTGTCACATGTGACATCCAGTCTATCACATGATCCTTTAGAAATCATTCTAATATTCTGATTTATTATGAGTGTTGGACACAGTTCTGCGGCCTAATATATTTGATGAATAAAAGGTTAAAAAGAACTGCATTTAATAATATAAATCTTCTTTACTATCACTTTTTATCAATTTAACACATCCTTGCTGAATAAAAGTATTGATTTATTTGAAAAAAAGAAAGAAAAAAAATGACTGACCCCAAATGACTGACCAGTAGTGGATATTGATGTTACAAAAGATTTCTATTTTTAAAACATTTGCTGCTTTTTTATTTATTTTTATTTTTATTTTTTTTACTTTTTATTCATCAAAGTATCCTAAAAAAGTATCACAGGTTATGAAAAAATATTAAGCAGCAGAACTGTTTCCAACTTTGATAATGAATCATCATATTAGAATGATTTCTAAAAAGGATCATGTGATAGACTGGAGTAATGATCCTGAAAATTCAGCTTTGCATCACGGAAATAAATGATAATTTAAAGTATAATTAATTGAAAACCAATGATTTTAAATTGTAATTATATATCACAATATATATAAAAAAAATCTGTATTTTTGATCAAATAAATGCAGGCTTGATGAGCAGAAGAAACTTCTTTCAAAAACATAAAAAATAGTAATGTGTCCAAACTTTTGGCCTGTACTGTACTTGACATCACACATCCTGCGGTGTGACTATTGCGGATGCACACATCACGATTTCAATGCTAAAATGATATATTGTGCAGCCCTGCTATCTAACAAATCCACTACCTACAGCAATGAAGGCATTACATTAGTGAAGTGTTGTGGGCAAACAAGGCCTGGTGTCCATTGTCAATAGTGTAACGATGCACTTAGCACCGCTCGAACAGAAGTAGGGGTTGAAACCAAGCAGCTCTTTGTTAGTTTGAACCCAATGCAAAATCTGCATCTGGAGATTTTCTCCTTCAAGCATCAAGCAAAATTTCTTTGAAATGACTTTTTCGTCCAGAATTTTTCTTTTTTTACTTCATTTACATGCAAATGAAGGTCTTTGACCAATGAGTTGCCTTGCATTTATTAGCATCGCGTCATGAATGTCATGTTTTTGAGAGTGCCTTTCTTAAAATGTTATTGATAGATTAGCTGGCTAGTTATTAAAGAAATAGAAGAAATGTCATATCTTGTGAAAAGATATGAAAATTTTGTATGATAAACTGAGGATATAAACTTTGGAATAAAATGAATGCCAAATGTGTTTGAAACAAAAAAGCTTGTTGAATTGCACGAATTATAAAACGAAAATGCATTGCATTAATCGTAATTGCATTTCAATGCATTGAGGGCTTGCATTTTTATGGGCTGAAAGTCAACGTGTTTGTGTATTTAAACTGAATATTTCAATTCAAAACATTATTAAATTCAATCATCCATATTCACCTTTCAGATTTCTGTGCTGCATTTGAATTCGTCTCACTAATGTCGCAGCGATGTTATTAATACTGTGGTGGATTCAAACGCTTTCTCACTGGATCTCCCAGCGAGTAACTTAAACTAAAACAGGATCGGACCGCGAGTAAACCTGTTCTGAGCTCGCTGATAAATGGCCAGCCTGGTGGCGGCACCAGTGCAAAAAAAGTCACACCAGCAGGAAAGAAGGTTGCAATATATATAGCCCAGTATACACACACCTCAATACCATCATGACGGGAAGTAACGTGACATGCAAATGTGTAATGTTTGATTTTAGAATTTTTATTTTTATGTGCACCGTTCCTTTAAGAAAACCCACTGACTAGTCCATTCTGAAAATATCTTTAGGTTATAAGAGTTCACTGGGCATGAAATCTAACCGGAATGTTTATAGACTTGCTTCCCCCTAGAGAAAGGCACTTAAAACGCGCCCTCTTCCATTCATTCAAAAGACTTTAATGCAGGATTTGGATCTTTGCATCTAGATCCGTGTCTTTAAAGGCTCTGAGATGGATGCGAGTGAGTGGTTTGTCTGCCGCCGGCCTGTAACCGAATCTGTATCTGATGTTAGGAAGAGGAAGAGCGGCTCACTTCATTCACGTCCCGAACCTCCTAGTAACTAAACCTCCTCTTTCCTTCTCCGTCAGTATCTCTGCTCTCTCTTTTGTCATCGTCCACCTCCCACTGTGTGTCTTGTGTTTCCCTCTCAGGTACGTGTGTTTTATGCTTCCCGACCCAGCAGTCGTTGTGCATGTGTGTGTGACCGATTACTCCTGAGAGATTCTGTCACATTAACAGTGAGAATACTACAAAGATCACCAGGCTTTATGAGAAACTACTGCAAGAATCCACACCGAGTTGAACGTTAGATGTTAGCAATGTAAAGGGTTAAATGAATGGACTAACGTATTGCATGCTTTCCTTAATAAGGAAATGATGCTGCCTTCAAGTCCTCCTGGGTAGTTTCTTATAAGAAGTAATTATGACATGATGTTCATCAAGGGATTTTGGTCGGAAATAAATGGATGTGTTGTTATTGGTTTCACTTCATGATAAAGACAGGAAACATTTTAGCGCTAATGCAACAACAGTGCTCTTTAGGAGTGTAATTTATGCTTTTATCAGTCTTGTGCTTCTACACACAATGATGGGAAATTAGATTTTGTTGCTCAAGCCTATGGTCTCTAAATGTGTTTATATTTCAGTAGCTATTTTATTCATAAGCAATACGGATAATACATAAAATAATACATAATTAATGCAATCATATTGTAATATGCACCAAATCATCAGTGATTTCTGAAGCATCATGTGACACTGAAAACTGAGTAATGATGCTGACAATTCAGCTTGTGTGTGTGTGTGTACTGTAGTTTTTACACAATACTGGAATTTTTAAATGCGATACCTTGAAAAATATCAATGTAATGCCATATATATATTTTAATTTTTTATCTTTTGATAATTTGGGTAATTTTGTTACACACAGCACATAATATTGAAACTTTGAACTAAATTTACAACAAAAAACAGACGAGTAAAAACTGAAACAATAGCACAAATGAATACAATATAATTGACAAATTCTCAGGTGGGTTTAACATTAGTATTCTGGTAAGAAATACAACAGAATTTAAATAAAGTAATCCAATTAAATACAAATTAATGCTGACAATTAAAGTTACAAAAGTTATTGTCAAGAGGAGCGAGTGATTTTCTGTGTTTTTGCAGCAGGTTTATTAGGTACTGTCACTTTAAGAGCGTGTGCGCGGATCCAATATACTGTTACACAACATGTTTACGTTCTGAAACTGACTGTTCACCTTAATACTCCGCAAGACGGGCATTTTGACATCATTTTGTGTGTATTTGATGTTAAAGTGTTAATAGAATTCACTTTCATCACAATCTATTTGAGAGGCGGCTTTATGTGCTTCTATAGATCACGCTTCTGGTGTGAGCGCGAAACATGAGAGAATGAGTAAAATTATGCACAACACCATCCCTATTCAGCCGGAGTGAATGAAGGAAGTGAGTGACAGGAGGCGGGTCAATTCACCGTCAGAGAGAAGAGAGCAAGAACGCGCCGCCGGCATCAGTGTGTATCGATAATGCAGAAACGGACTATTGGAACCGTTTCAGATATTTCACTATCGATATTTTAACACTTTATTGAAGCAAAATAAAATAAAAAAGAGCATGTTAACTAACAAACGTCTTGCCGTCTTTCTCAGGCTGGAGGCAGCGGTGGAGGGCGCCGAGTCTCGCTTCATGGAGGAGCCAGAAGAGGAGAGCAGTGAGGAAGAGGAGGAGGAGTTGAGTGTGGAGGATCAAGGTGAGACATGTGACTCTCTCTCTCTCTCTCTCATGGCCTCAGATTCACCTCTGCTTCCTCTCACACTGATTACACTTTTACACAGCTCACCGCACCGTCAGCCAGAGGCTCAAACACACACTTCTCCACAACTCTCTCTTTTCAGGTCTTTTTCTTAAAACTCACAATCTTAGTGTTACACTTTAAGATAATATGCATATGAACATGTCTGTAATCGATCTATCAAAACCAGTGAAACCACAGGATTACTGTAATAATTCATTCATAATGTGTAGTAAAGACAGAAAATAAAAGCCTAGGTTAAAACCAAATAAAAAACAGCAGTGCCATATTCAGTTTGATGTACTGATGAAGACCAACAAAAGCATAATAATAAAGTGTTACATTTTATATTTAACCTTTTATTCTTAATTCTCATATTACATTAAGACGTTTTTTTTGCATAATGCTATTGAGTCAGATTTTATTTTTGCATAAACATCAATGCACTACAGTAATGATAATTAAATATTTTTTAAATATGATTTAAATATTTACTTGTGTGCTTAATTTTAATGGGGAAAAAAACTAATTATTAAAAAGTTATAATTTTAAGGTCGTGCTTAAAGACAAGAGCAAAATCGTATGTTCTGTTGTTTTGTTTAATAAGAAGAAAAGTTTTGCCTTTATGGACCGTGAATCAGCAGATTCTGGCGTTTAGAGCTGTGTGTGTTCTGCCTTTCCTCAGCCAGGAAGAAGCAGTTTCAGATGATGAGGAAGATGCATTATAATGAAGGAATGAACATTAAACTAGCCCGACAACTCATCGCCAATGAGCTGGAAGAGGAGGAAGACGAGGACGAAGAGATGAAGGACGACACAGAGACCGAGGACATCAGCGTTGACCCCCCGCAAGATGGTAAATAAGGAGACATTCACACACAGTGCTGATGGGATATTTCATGCTTCTGCTGGAACATTAGTGCAGTTCAGCCATATTTGAACGACACGTGTAGTTTGCATAGTTACTTCAAACGCTTTAGTCCAAGTCCCGACCAAGAGCAATTGTGATGTTTTTGGGATTGTGTTGAAAAGCTAAAAGTAAACCGTTGTTGTGTGAGAAGATATTTAGTTAGTTTGAGCCGAGTCTTCAGCCACAGTCTGCTGACCCCTAGATGACCCCTAGAGGTCGCCGGAGAGTCTAGGAAGGGTTTCCAGATACTCTCCAAGATCAATCAAGGACAAAATACTTCCTCATAGAGCTGAGAGTTCGCTGTTAATAAACCCATAACCCTTCATATTGACCCTGTTTAACCCTATAGAGCTTGACAGAAAATATATATATATATATATACACTCACCTAAAGGATTATTAGGAACACCATACTAATACTGTGTTTGACCCCCTTTCGCCTTCAGAACTGCCTTAATTCTACGTGGCATTGATTCAACAAGGTGCTGAAAGCATTCTTTAGAAATGTTGGCCCATATTGATAGGATAGCATCTTGAGTGGATGCACATCCAGGGCACAAAGCTCCCGTTCCACCACATCCCAAAGATGCTCTATTGGGTTGAGATCTGGTGACTGTGGGGGCCATTTTAGTACAGTGAACTCATTGTCATGTTCAAGAAACCAATTTGAAATGATTCGAGCTTTGTGACATGGTGCATTATCCTGCTGGAAGTAGCCATCAGAGGATGGGTACATGGTGGTCGGTCATAAAGGGATGGACATGGTCAGAAACAATGCTCAGGTAGGCCGTGGCATTTAAACCATGCCCAATTGGCACTAAGGGGCCTAAAGTGTGCCAAGAAAACATCCCCCACACCATTACACCACCACCACCAGCCTGCACAGTGGTAACAAGGCATGATGGATCCATGTTCTCATTCTGTTTACGCCAAATTCTGACTCTACCATCTGAATGTCTCAACAGAAATCGAGACTCATCAGACCAGGCAACATTTTTCCAGTCTTCAACTGTCCAATTTTGGTGAGCTCGTGCAAATTGTAGCCTCTTTTTCCTATTTGTAGTGGAGATGAGTGGTACCCGGTGGGGTCTTCTGCTGTTGTAGCCCATCCGCCTCAAGGTTGTGCGTGTTGTGGCTTCACAAATGCTTTGCTGCATACCTCGGTTGTAACGAGTGGTTATTTCAGTCAAAGTTGCTCTTCTATCAGCTTGAATCAGTCGGCCCATTCTCCTCTGACCTCTAGCATCAACAAGGCATTTTTGCCCACAGGACTGCCACATACTGGATGTTTTTCCCTTTTCACACCATTCTTTGTAAACCCTAGAAATGGTTGAGCGTGAAAATCCCAGTAACTGAGCAGATTGTGAAATACTCAGACCGGCCCGTCTGGCATCAACAACCATGCCACGCTCAAAATCACCTTTGCTTAAATCACCTTTCTTTCCCATTCTGACATTCAGTTTGGAGTTCAGGAGATTGTCTTGATCAGGACCACACCCCTAAATGCATTGAAGCAACTGCCATGTGATTGGTTGATTAGATAATTGCATTAATGAGAAATTGAACAGGTGTTCCTAATAATCCTTTAGGTGAGTGTATATATACACGTGATCAAAATAAGCCATTTGAAAAAAAAATGTGTGTATATATATATATATATATATATATATATATATATATATATATATATATATATATATATATATATATATATACTTTTTTTTTTTCAAATGGTTTATTTTGATTACGTGTTTTTATGTATCATATTTGATGCATTATGCTTTTATGCCAATTTATTGAAAAATACATTGGTTTGCAAAGGAACTTTTTGCTTGTTTTGTGGTAGTCAAAAACAGTTTCATTGCCAACATGGAATTAAACCAAATTATGAAAATATAATATAATACATTTATATAATATAAAATATATGTATGTTAAATGTTATACAGTACAGGCCAAAGGTTTGGACACATTACTATTTTTTATGTTTTTGAAAGAAGTTTCTTCTGCTCATCAAGCCTGCATTTATTTGATCAAAAATACAGAAAAAAATGTAATATTGTGATATATTATTACAATTTAAAATAATTGGTTTTCAATTTATTATTCTTTAAATTATCATTTATTTCTGTGATGCAAAGCTGAATTTTCAGGATCATTACTCCAGTCTATCACATGATCCTTTAGAAATCATTCTAATATGATGATTCATTATCAAAGTTGGAAACAGTTCTGCTGCTTAATATTTTTTCATAACCTGTGATACTTTTTTAGGATACTTTGATGAATAAAAAGTAAAAAAAGAAAGAAAAAAAAAAGAAAAGAAAAAAAGAAGCAAATGTTTTAAAAATAGAAATCTTTTGTAACAACAATATACACGACTGGTCAGTCAATTTGGGGTCAGTAATTTTTTTTCTTTCTTTTTTTGAAAAAAATCAATACTTTTATTCAGCAAGGATGTGTTAAATTGATAAAAAGTGATAGTAAAGAAGATTTATATTATTAGAATTTTATTTTTTATTTTGAATAAATGCAGTTCTTTTTAACCTTTTATTCATCAAATATATTAAGCAGCAGAACTGTGTCCAACACTCATAATAAATCATCATATTAGAATGATTTCTAAAGGATCATGTGATAGACTGGATGTCACTGAAGACTGGAGTAATGATCCTGAAAATTCAGCTTTGCATCACAGAAATAAATGATAATTTAAAGTATAATAAATTGAAAACCAATTATTTTAAATTGTAATAATATATCACAATATTACATTTTTTTTTTCTGTATTTTTGATCAAATAAATGCAGGCTTGATGAGCAGAAGAAACTTCTTTCAAAAACATTAAAAATAGTAATGTGTCCAAACTTTTGGCCTGTGTATATATATATATATATATATCTGCACTGCTTCTATACAAATGTAAATAGTTTTGCCAGTGAAATGAACTAACCCTTCTCATCGTCCTGCTTTGCCACAGCTGATTCCCTGGATTCATAAGGATGTCAAGATTTGTCCTTCGACTCCTGCCTTGTCTCATGAACCTCTGGAAAGGCGCGGTGTCGTCGCCGGTTCGGGTTCAGCTCCAGGATCCCCTCCACCCTGTGTATTACACCAACACCGCAATGCCACGCATATCAACCAGCTCCCTCATTTGCCAAACGTGTATCGCCATCATGCTAAGAATCGAGACTGTTATCAAAGCGCTCCGGGCCTGGGCTCCTCCCCTCGTCCCGTGGCCGAGAGCGTGCGATCTCCGAGCCGAAGTGAACCACACTGATTCTCTTATTTCCCAGCACCACTGTTATTGACACTTCAGTAACTGAGTTTAATGCCATTTGAACAAGCTGGTGGGTTTAGCATGCACTGGTAAAGGGGGACTGATGTGGTCTTGACACACACACACACACACACACAGAGCCCGTATTAAACTGCTCACATGAGCTCTACTGTATGCATGGCTTCTGAAAACCATGTTTAATTACATTGGCACTAATTGTATTTGCCCTGTGTTTGAATTAACAGGTGAGTATTACAAACCTAGCTGTAAAACTACTGATCAGTCGACTGAACCCTATGGTTGTCTCTGTTGCTTTTCCAAAACTACAGCTTTAATAGATGCTGAATGGATCTGGAGGTTTGTGTCTTGGCGTCCTTACTGAGCTTTGTTTGTTTTGATTGCCTTTTTCTTTTCTTTTTTTAACTCTAGTATAATGGGGAAATTTCTTTTTGTGATCACTGAAGAATATAATTATAGCGCAGTATCAAATAAAATAATACATTTGACCCAAGCAAATTGACCTTTTAAAATGGCTGTTATTCTGGTGTACTTTGTCAATTTATAGTCAAACTCACACTAAAATAAATGCGTGTTGTATATATATAAAAGAAGCTAAATGGGTGAATGTCGGAAAACCTTGCAATAACTTGTCATGTTTGTCTCCAAAGTCAAAAGGAAAAAAATAAATTATATTTTGTATAAAAATGTTTTAGTACCGTATATTACAGTAATGAGTCAGAATATTTTGTGCATTACAGTGAGTTATCGTTACTGTAATGCACAAATGATTCTGATGCATCATGTTTGGACTCATTTCACAAACAAAAAAATATTCAGAATCATTACCGTAATGCAAAAAGGTGATTCAGAATCATTACCGTAATGCAAAAAGGTGATTCAGAATCATTACCGTAATGCAAAAAGGTAATTCAGAATCATTACCGTAATGCTAAAGTAATCGACTCGATAGCAATATGCAAAAAACTTGCTATTGAGTCAGATTTTTTTTTTTTGTTTAGTTGCATAAAACATCCAGATGCATTACAGTAATGATAATGAAATATTTTTTTTTAATATGATTTAAATATTTACTTGTGTGCTTGATTTTAATGAAAAAACAAACAAACAAAAAAAGAGAAAAAACCTTAAAAATATAATTTAATTATTTGTTTATTTTATTTTTTTTGTTCTTTTGATTTGGTGAAAAACAAAAAATGAGCTGTATATGTTCTTGACGGGTTTGATGAAATCCACCCAGATATCGACGCGGCATTGCTTTTTGGAAACAGTGCTTCAATGCAACCGTATCTGCCTGAATGCATTTTAAAGCATTTTCTGGCTAATGTATTTATTCTCAACCTAAAACCAGCAGTTTTTTTTTTTTTTTTTACATGTTTCTTTCCATCATTGTGGATGTTAAATCATTTTCACATGCCCTTCCCTCGACTGAATGATGTAAAAAAAAAAAAAGTTAAATTCTTGCAATATCTCAAAAGCAGTGCTGACACACTGAACAAAAAGCACATTCATTAATTGGTTGTCTATTTTTAATGAAAGCCTGGTTTTGTCCTTCAATGTCCCATCAGTTATTGACATGGATTGCACACATATCTCAAGTCAAATATAGTTTCATCCTAATTTTGTACATTCTCGAGCACAAATGCTTAAACAAGTGCTTTTTGATTGTTGAACTTTCTCCGTTTGTATTTTGTGTAATTTGGCCATTTATGTGTCAATTTTATTCCTCAATATTTGTTTGTTTTTTTCTGTTTCTTTTCTTAAATAGATGTGCATGTTGTTCAAATGAAAATGTGCATATTTGTCATCATTAAAATGTTGGTACAAATTTGTTCTTTGTAATTGTTTTTTATGTAATATAAATACCATAACAAAATAATATGGTAACCCTCTTATATTTGCACAATTACTCTAGTAAACTGCCAATACTATCATATAAGTGAAAAAAAAAAAGAAAGAAGAAAGCATCTTATACTGTTATTAAAAACCCATTCACACCAACAACGATAACTGTAACGATACATAAATTAGCGTCCAAACCAATGGACGAAAATTATAATGTCTTAAATGCTTGCTTCCGATTGGCTGTCCATGTTTTATCGTTCATCAGCTGAAAAGAAAAGAAAAATGGTTTTATGGCTCCTCCCTCTTTGTTGTTATAGCTGTGGTGTGAATTAAACTATCCTCACTGAATTAGAACGATTATCGCTAGATATCGTCCTTTGTGTAAATGACCCTTAAAGGGATAGTTCACCCAAAAATGAAATTTTTGTCGTCATTTTAAGTTGTTTCAAACCTGCGTGAGTTTCTTTCTTCTGTTAGACACAAACAAAGATATTTTGAAGAATGTCAGTAACCAGACAGTTGACAGACCCCATTGTATTTTTTTTCCTACTATGGAAGTTAATGGATACCCGTCAACTGTTTGATTACCAACATTCTTCAAAATATCTTCGTTTGTGTCTAACAGAAGAAACAAACTCATGCAGGTTTGAAACAACTTAAGGGTGAGTAAATATGACCATTTTCATTTTTTTTGGGTGAACTATCCCTTTAAATGCAGTGCGTGTGTTTGTACACGCGTTAAAATGGTTATCGTTATAGTTATATCTTTCCTGGTGTGAATGGATCTTTACACTGACAGAGCCCACTACACTAATATTGATTTTACAGTAGTAACAATAATTAAAGTAACTTTTTATTTATTTTATTTTTTACATTTTTTATTATTATTTATTTATTATTATTATTATTATTATTTTATTTTTTAAGTTTTCTCAGAAAATGTATAGCAAGAGCTCGTAAGTTTAAGAGTTTCCACTTGTGCACGACTCGGCTCAAACTAAATGTCAGAAATAGACCATTAGATGGCAGTGTTTCACAATATAAATAAATACATGCAAGCAACGAAGACAGACTTGATCCATACAGTAAAAAATAACTGGAAAGAAGGGAAAGTTTTGAAACAACAGGCTACATATAAAAACTACAAATAAAGCATTTGCGTGACCGATGCCCATCAATTATTTTAAAGATCAGCACGACATGTTTGTCTTTTCAACTTTGAGTAATAGTGGGTGTGAACCTTTTCCTCAAACGTGGATCCTGGAGAGCTTTGATAGTTTCCCGACACCAAAGTCAGTGTTTTTACTTAGCGGATTTCACAAGCAAAGGCCTATATGATATCGAGATAATCTGAAGCATAATCTTTGATGCTGCAACGAAATTGTGTATTATGTGGTGGAGTGTGTGTGTGTGTGTGTGTCAGAGAGGACTTGGAAAGAGGGGAAGTGAGGATTGGATTCGCTGGCCTGTTTCTGGCTGTGTCTCAAATGGGCAAATGTTACTTACTTACGTTTTCTGAGACTGAACGTGATCCTCCTCCAGATGGCGCTCGACGGCTCAAACAACCCAAGCTGCCATTGAGCCCCATTCGCATCTCAAGACTGTTTTTGGTCTTACTGAACACATTATGTGCACTAAAAAGCATAATCATGCAAGTATACTACATTCAAAGATTGACACCTGACATAAATATAGATGAAAATCCACCCCACAATCTTTAAAGAAAAATCTTATCCACTATCCTCAAACGACTGTGATTGGTCTATCCCGAACAGCGCTGAGCAAAGTAACAGCTACCACGTGACATCGTTGATCGCTTAACGTTGAATTGTTTAAAAAGTATACTGGGAAAATTTAATTTGCACCGCGAAACGTGGATAATAGAATATTAGTAATTATTATTTGTTATAATTAAATATGCTGTGAACGATTACAGGCGTTTTCCCAATAACGACATGCCCTCTCTACAACGCCCCGCCCTACAATGAAACCCAATCCAATCCAATATCAGAGCTCATACTGATTGACAGGTAAAGCGTTTTCTGATTGGCTAAAACTAAGCCCCGCCCTTTATGTAATCGACCGTTACATACGACTCGCCATTCTACTCAATTATTCCGTTTCTTTTCTTCAGGACGAAACTCACGGGCGAATATGCAGTCTAGATAGGCAGCGCACTTGTGTTTTAAGACACTGCCCTGTCTTTGCTCTTCATTTACACTCATCAGCGCAGTCCACTCGCTAATTCTGGAGGAACTACACCTATTAAAAATCATTTCTAGCGCTTCACGTCCAACTGACACGAGCATATCAGACGTAATCGCTCATATGTGGAGGACATTTGGGGATTCTTGAGTGATTTGAGCAGAAGTTTGAGCTGTTATTGGTTTTACAGGAGCTAATGTTAGCCTGCTAGCTCTTAATCTGTTTATTAACCTCATCAAATCAACATGAAGATCACTGTGGATTTTGAGGAGTGTCTCAAGGACTCACCGAGATTCAGGTGAGAAAGACCTTTACATTTATACTCATTTAATATTCATGATTGTTTGTTTTGTGTGTTATTTTTATTTATTTTAAAAAAAATTATAAGTTTAAAGTATTTGTGACTTGGTGAACTTTAGATTTAATCTATAAAATACAACGTAAACATACACTTAAAGAGTAACCTTTAACTTATTGAGTCAGATTGGTGATCTTGTATGCTGTCAATGGCTGATTTCATCAAACATGTCTTGGGTGTCTCAGATTTGGTCTTGTATGTTATTTGAGTTGACAGTCAGACAACATAAACATTAATACATATTCACATATTTACATAATGCAATGAAATTCACGACTTATCAGCCTTTGCACTTTGAGCAAAACATTTAAAGTGACAGTTCAACCAAAATAAAAAATGCATATGATGAATGAAAATGAATAAATTATAACAATATTCACTTTCAAGTTGCTCAAAACATGTTTTTTCTTTTCTTTTGTGGGAAACAAAAAGATATGTTTAATGTCTTTTCCCCCCATCTACTAAAAGCGGATGGGGACTGGAGCTGTCAAGGTCTAAAAACGACAAAAAGCACATAAGAAACAGTCCATATAACTAGTGTACCATCACAAAAGTATGATACGGTGTCTCAGAAGACTTGAACTATAGTACACAAGTTATATCGGCAACTTTTAATACTTTTATTGTGCTTTTTTGTTGTTTTTCGTAACTTGACGGCCTTGACAGTCTTAATTCACTGCCATTGTACGGAAAAGAGCAACGTAAACATACTTTTTTCCCCCCCACATACTTTGGAAAGACATGAGGATAAGAAAAACAGAGTATGTAATTTAAGCCTCTATTCCAGAAACACTGAACCTGTTTCAAGAGATCTCGGCTAAATGACTTAGCTAATTACGAAACCATAAGTCCTGATATCTAGTCTCTCTGTAAAGCGTTGAAGGATTATTTCTGCTCTCCGTCTCTTCATCCCCCTCCTCCTCTCTCATAACAACATCCTCTCAGAAACAAGGAGCAGATGTTCGTGAGGAAAAACATGGACATTTTTAATGTCTGCATTTCTGGCACAGTTTAAGCAGGAAGGGTTTGAAGCAAAGAAAATCCCTAAAGTTATGAATTATTATAACACTGACTGCATCGTTTTCATGGTTTACAAGTGATAATATAGCTATATCTTCTCCTATGCATGATCTGAAGGTTATCTTGCAGGACATAAGTCATCATTATTTCTCACAGTACAGTTGCACATTTATAGGCGAGGTGTTGTTTTGTTTTTAGCAAATGCATTTCACTTCAGCATTGCAACTTCTCTCTTCATCTCAGACCGAATAAGCCGTTTGTGTAGCGCTGATAAACCACTGAACTTGCAAAGCAAATCTTTAATTGTAAGCTAGGCTAGATGTGGCTTCGATTTGCTTAAAGAACAGATTTAAAGACACATGGATTGGCTCAGATGTTTGTTTTAGCGATATCAAGGCAACGCAACTATAGTTAGCGGTGTTTGTAAAGGCAACAAATGTGTGCTATTGGTTTTCTAAGCAGATTTGCAATTTTATGTGGTGGATAATGCGGGCAAACTACTATATGATACACTAATCTGCAGATATAGAGACTTGTGGGTGGACTCTTTAGACTTGAATCAACTATAAAACTCTAGGAACTGCATTAAAACTCTAGTTAAAATGGAGTTAAAATGGCAGGGTGGTAAAACCCCTAATCATAAATAACATTTATTATTATTTATCTGGAAAAAAGGTTAATGAAGAAGCAGACTTGTTAAAAGATGATGTAAATAGAGAAGACAAGGATAAATAGGTAGACCTTCATGACTGTGTGTCAAGGTCAAATAAATCTCTTACAATATTACATAATTTGACCTTTTTGTGAAAAGACAATGTTGGTTTAGGTTGTAAAATGTCATGTGGTACAACTATATATTGATATTGTGGCCTTATATTATATTATATATAATACTGCGCCACTATATCAATATAAACAACACAGTGTTTCATTCTTTAAAAAATAGTGTTTTTTTGTTGTTGTTTTTTTTCTCCCATTTCCTGAAAAGAAGCAGTTTCGGACGTAAGAGGTTTTCACCCAACACCGTTTATCAAAACCACATGAAACCGACATTTCCCTCTTAGTGTTCCCTCTGTCCCTGTAGTGTTGTATGTATTGAGAATGACCAGCGCCTTTTAGAGTTTACAAGGTGCCGATTTTCTTTCTTTATCTTAATTTTTGTAAAGAGTTGGCGAGGATTTGCCGACAAAATTCCCTCCGTGTAATCTCATTACGTGGCGTTATTGGTTTTCTAAAAACAATCCGAGGTTTACCTCATTGGGAACTCCCCCTCCCCCTCTGTTTCATCCCAGATTGTTTCCCAACAATTGCAGGAAGAGTTCCACAACAGAGGGGCCGGCCCGAGCGTCACAGCGTGAGACGTACGGCCTTACAGCCGCTCGACTCTTACAGGCTCATCCCAGTGAGAGATTTCTAATGATTCCCCATTTTTAGAGATTTTCCCATGTTCCCCAGAGACTGGCGTTGAGCCAACTAAAGACTCGTCTGGAGATCCTTCATTGGTTGAAAGACAGCGTTTCCATTCTAAACATCTCTGAAGGTGGCCTTGATTCCTCCATTGAGTCCAGCTGGATAAACACTCCCTCATCCACTCTTTAGGAATAGCCGTGCGCTTTATGATGAATGTTGTCATGTAGAGAGGTCTGATGTGGTTTCCTGCTCCTGGGTTTGTTTAGTCCTCTACATTGGCTCTTGGTCTTTGATGTTGGTTCTATTATTAATGTGGTTGCACATCACTGATGAGGATATCCAGACACCAAACAATCCCATGATACCCATCACGAACACGACTAGGTCATATGTACAGTATGCCACTGGAAAATCCAAAGAAACTTTACTTTCCACAAAATAAATGAAGCTTGTTTATGTTATATTGTCAAAACAATGCAGGAAAACCATTATCCAGAGTTTTAGATTTAATTTCACGACATTATAACTGATGTAATGGAAGACTGTAATATGGATAACTACTTATTTTAAAATATGATAAAAGTTGTTTGAGGAAAAGATTTGTCTTATTATTGACTCTCACTATGAGGCAAAACCAATTAAAACACAATATATCAGATAATTTGTCCTTTATATGACAAGGCAAGTTGTAAAATATCGTGACTCCCCTAAAACACAATGATATTTATGAACTAGACAAAAAAAAAATGTGGGTGGAAGGAGTTTTAGGTGCCAAAATTTGTACAGAAGGAAGAAAATGAATAGTGATGCTTCCCGTCGCAAGATCTACCAATTAAAAAAAACATATTATATATATCTTATATACTTAAAACCACCCATATTATTGGTTTCTAGCCAATCAAAACCAATAAAAAGGGGATTAGGAATCAGATTATGATTGAAATCAATTGTTTTCTTCACTTCTAATTTCTGTTTGTATCCCTTGTCGTGGAAATGTTTGTTTAAAGTATATCAGGATCAGTTTCTTTAGTTCGGTTTGGGACTCATTTAAGATTCTTAAGAAGTTACTTTTTTTGTTGTTGGACGGTTTAGTTGTTGTCGTGGCATTTGCTGGGCGATGGGATAACATCTGGGCAGGTAGTTAATCATGATGGAGCCAGATGTTTGATGTGTGATTGAACGGGACCGTTTCTGTCGCACCTTCCCCCTCTCATTACTCACACAGTCTCTGGATCGGCTCCAGGTTTCAGTCTATGAGGCAATGGCCTAGATTTCATTAGCAGCAGCCCACTTCCCCCGTGTCAGCACTTTCCCAACAGGCTGCTCCAGCCACAGTTGTTTTGGGAAAATCTCTAGGACGAAAATAAGGAGCAGACGTTCAGTCAGGAAGATGTGCTTCAGAATTGTTACTCTACGGATGAACTACAACCAAGAGCTCTTTATCATTACAAGATAACGCAGAGTTACAGGTCGACAACTGTTTAAAATAGATTGCATACACGAGTCATGGTGTCGTAGGGGTTTAGTTTAAGTCGTGTGTGTGGGATTATAAAGAACAGAGGTGACGTTCTGGGGCCTCGTGTGTAAAATATTGTGTGGGTTTTGTTCTAAGTTTTCCAACTTATAAAACTGTTCATACCCTACCTTAGTGACGTTCGCATTTAACGGAAGATTTTATGTCTGCTTCCAGAACTAACCAAAATTTCCAAGCATTTTAAGCCAAATTGACTGGGAAAAATGTCCCAATTATCCTGAATTAACCTAAAAAAATTGTCATATTCCAAAATCAGGGTGAAGGTGAATTTGTGTCCATTTAGGTTACAAAACATTGCTAAAATATAATGGCATTACTAGTACGTAGTTATATATTTATTAGAAATTAAATGAAATATATATAGTTAATGTATTTTGAATAATATTAGGGATTCACTAATATTGGCTGATTTTGATAAGCCGATAATTTTCATGTTATGACTTATGGCTGATAATTCAATTATTTTGTTTTATCTAAATCAATTGAAAATCAAATGCTAAACTAGATTAAATCATTTTAAATGTTGAAAGGGAATTTAGGCATGATAACATTATAATGTACACATTACCATCACATACAGTAAAACAGCAATATTGTGAAATATTATTGTGATTTTAAAAGAACTGTTTTCTATGTGGATTTATTGTGTTTTTGTAATGCAAAGCTGAGTTTTCTCAGCATCAGTGTCGCATGATCCTTCAGAAATCATTCACATAAGCTCCCTTAATTCAACTTTGAAAATAGGAGAAATGCACAATTAAATATCCAATATCGTCTGATAAAGATAAATATATTTTTTTTGAATCTAAAATGTCTGATAACTGATAATGTTACAGTTATATAGTGCATTTGAAGCTATATGATCATAATAGTGTAAGGAATGGATCAAATTGTAAAGGTAGGGTAGGCAATTTCATAGAGGCTAGCATTAGCGAGCTAGCTTTGAAAGCCTGAGAGCGTCTCCAAAGCCACGCCTCCTCCAGAACACATGAACACACACAGCAAAGCGGCACGACACGAGAGACGGCGTTAAACTACCTCGTGTCTCAAAGCACATAACATTACAATACAAATGAACATAAACAACGTACAGAGCTCTTACTCGTACCACCTGACTGCTGCAGATTTATTTCGGCATTGATAGCATCGCCATTGAAACGCATAAATCCGAGTCTGAGGGCGTGAACAGCTCCGGCTAGAGCGCTGCGGGTTGCCATCTCATCATCACAGTTAGACATGATGTGAACGCTGCGTAAACATGTTGTTCTGGGTCAGGAGGAACCGTAAGGCGGCTGCTGTTTGTTTGCGCTGCTCAGTGACTGACGTCTGTCTACAACTCTGCATAGCCTAAAGAAACGCGCTGATGATGTTCCTGAGACTTCCACATATGATATATGTACATGTTTTAATATTTAGACCACTTCTATTATTGATTGCTATCAGGATGTGAAGAGAGAGTTTCAACCATTATAAAAAAAAAGTGTTTATGAGAAATGATCGCCATGGGTTCTTGCGTAACTCTTCATTGACATCACACCTAGTCTTGAAGTGCCATTTTTAAAATGAGATTTGACAATCATGATCTGAAAGTGGTTGTGGAAGTTCATCAAACCGCACTCATGAACATGTGCTTCTGTTCCTCTTATTGGGAACCAAGTCTTGTTTGGTAATCAGTTATGAAAGGTATTTTGTAAAACGATTTCTCAAAAAATATGCATATTAAGGACACAAATTGTCTCATCTCTTCTACTGACGATCAGCATCCAGGACTTCGACTATACATTACATTTCAGAGATGTTTTTCTCGAAGGCATGTCTTCCTCGTGCTTATTCAGGAATTTAGATTGACTGAAACATCTCGGCAATGAAGTCACATGGAAATGTAGACAGAAAAACAGGAGTGAAACCGCACAGATCATGTCTTCTCGCAGTTCTGCTGTGGTTGTGACAAAATGATGTCGAGCCAACTTTATACAACATAGCATTTTATTCAAAGCAGCTGCACACTAATAAACAGGAAAGGAAAACATTATGTAAACTTCATCAAATATTACACAAATTCTGCTGTAAAGTCAGTTTAGTGTAGTGTAACTTGTATAACTTTGATCTAAACCTTGAAAAATATTGATATCCGATACCATTTTTCGATTTCATGGGGGAATATACATCCAGCTCAATGGTAAACATAAACGACAAGCTAACAGGCTAGCATAATGCTAACGACACTGTGTGCTAGTTATAGCAGTTTAAATAAGAAATCAAGGAATGTCAGATTAATTTAATAGATAATATCAGATATATGATAATAATGAAGCTATTTAAACAGCGAAGAGGAGGTTAAAAAAGAGATTGAGAACAAAGCTAGGCAGAGTTACAGTTGCAGACAGGAACCAGAAGAAGCTGTTTTAGATCAAACTAGAGCTGTGTGTTCATTGAAGTGAGGCGGTGTGTACATATTGCATTCATTTATTGGCTAATCAACAGAATCTGACTGTTTCCTTTTGCTGGTGGCCATTTTGTTTTTATGCTAATATGTCTAGGGATCATATTTTACACTATTGTAGCACTTAGTTTGGTCCTGAAGGTCACTTATAGTGTTAGTCATGGGCTGTTTGTGCTTCTGTACCTATTCAAAGCAGCTGCACACTAATAAACAGGAAAGGAAAACAATAAATGACACAATTTGGAGACAATTCAACCTGGCCTGTGTCATTTCTTCTGTGACTGAAGTTTTGTTCTGTCCTCAACAGGGCGACGATCGAGGAGGTGGAGGGAGACGTCTCTGAGCTGGAGTCCAAACTAGACAAGGTATTTTGTAGAGAACATGGCCTGCGTTTCCTACTGAACTTTGTCGCGAACCTCTTATGAAAATGCTTTGCGATGGTACGAGGACCATATTGGAATTTATAGAATTATTCCATATTTTATATGCATGCAGTGTAACATTCTGAGTGAGACTTTCCACTTTTGCTTCAATGTCATCAGCACTCAAACTGACATGAAGAAGAGCTGATGAACAGCACGATGTGAAAACATCTGTTCCAATGTCTGGATATCAGTCTAGTGTGCAGGCTTGTTTCCGCCACAGAATAAAACAATTTAAAAGATAATTACAAAGTTTATTCTCAGAATTGTGAGTTTATATCTTAGAATTCTGACTTTATAACACGCAAGTGCGACTTTATATCACGCAATTCTGACTTTATATCTCCCAATTGCGTGTTATAAAGTCACAATTGTGTTATAAAGTCACAATTGTGTTATAAAGTCGCAATTGTGTTATAAAGTCAGAATTGCGTGATATAGGCTAAAGTCGCACTTGCGTGTTATGAAGTCAGAATTGCAAGCTTATTTCTTGCGACTTTATATCACGCAATTCTGACTTTATAACACACAATTGCGACTTTATATCACGCAATTGCGACTTTATATCACGCAATTGCGACTTTATATCACGCAATTCTGACTTTATAACACAATTGCGACTTTATATCACGCAATTCTGACTTTATAACACAATTGCGACTTTATAACACAATTGCGACTTTATATCACGCAATTCTGACTTTATAACACAATTGCGACTTTATATCACGCAATTCTGAATTTAATAACACAATTGCAACTTTATATCACGCAATTCTGACTTTATAACACAATTGCGACTGTATATCACGCAATTCTGACTTTATAACACAATTGCGACTTTATATCACACAATTGCGACTTTATAACACAATTGCGACTTTATATCACGCAATTGCGACTTTATATCTCCCAATTGTGTGTTATAAAGTCCCAGTTGTGTTATAAAGTCACAATTGTGTTATAAAGTCGCAATTGTGTTATAAAGTCAGAATTGCGTGATATAGGCTAAAGTCGCACTTGCGTGTTATAAAGTCAGAATTGCAAGCTTATTTCTTGCGACTTTATATCACGCAATTCTGACTTTATAACACACAATTGTGACTTTATATCACGCAATTGCGACTTTATAACACAATTGCGACTTTATATCACGCATTCTGACTTTATAACACAATTGCGACTTTATATCACGCAATTCTGAATTTAATAACACAATTGCAACTTTATATCACGCAATTCTGACTTTATAACACAATTGCGACTTTATAACACAATTCTGACTTTATAACACAATTGCGACTGTATATCACGCAATTCTGACTTTATAACACACAATTGCGACTGTATATCACGCAATTCTGACTTTATAACACACAATTGCGACTTTATATCACGCACTTGCGACTTTATATCACGTAATTCTGACTTTATAACACAATTGCGACTTTATATCACACAATTCTGACTTTATAACACAATTGCAACTTTATATCACGCAATTCTGACTTTATAACACAATTGCGACTTTATATCATGCAATTCTGACTTTATATCTCCCAATTGCGTGTTTTAAAGTCAGAATTGCGTGATATAGGCTAAAGTCGCACTTGCGTGTTATGAAGTCAGAATTGCAAGTTTATTTCTCGCAATTGCGAGATTGTCACGCAATTCTGACTTTATAACACAATTCTGACTTTATATCACGCAATTCTGACTTTATATCACGCAATTCTGACTTTATAACACGCAATTCTGACTTTATAACACAATTGCGACTTTATATCACGCAATTCTGACTTTATATCACGCAATTCTGACTTTATAACACGCAATTCTGACTTTATAACACAATTGCGACTTTATATCACGCAATTCTGACTTTATAACACAATTGCAACTTTATATCACGCAATTGCGACTTTATAACACGCAATTCTGACTTTATAACACAATTGCGACTTTATATCACGCAATTCTGACTTTATAACACAATTGCAACTTTATATCACGCAATTGCAACTTTATAACACAATTGCGACTTTATATCACGCAATTCTGACTTTATAACACAATTGCGACTTTATATCATGCAATTCCAATTCCAATTGTGAAATAAAGTCGCAATAACTTTTTTTAATTTGTATTCTGTGGCGGAAACAAGCTTCCATAGTCTAGTGCTAGTTTGGATCTGAAGAAAACAGAAACATGTCACTATTAAATCCTAGTTCCATCTGAGAGCCTGTAGTCCAGCTGTAGTCCCTGTGGAGTGCTGTAAAGCAGGAGCGAGCGGCTCATTGTTGGGTCAGATGTCAGACCCACCCAGAGCCGTTGGGCCGCTCACTTCCTCTCTCTCTCTTTCTCTCTCTGAGGAAGGATATGAGCTGTGAAGGAGGAGCTGATGCTGAAGCTTTTCTTAGAAGTCAACACTAATGTGTTTGTGCGTATGAGACGTGTAATGATTAAACGTCTATCTGCATTAACATCATCCATTAACAAACCTGGTGACAGCCAGGTGCTACTAGAAGCCACTTAACAAATGATTGTTAGTAGTTATTTTTATATTTTGACAACCAGCAATTTCTGTTTTATGGGTTTATCAACTATAATCCTTACAAATTAGGCTATACAAATGTTAATGTTTTTAAAATAAGTCTCTTCACTGTAAAAAAATATATGATCAATAAGTTCTGATCAATATGTTTTACATTGCTTTAACTCATCACAATAAGTTAAACAGTTTTAAACTTTTTTTATAAGTTATACAAGATTCAACTCATCTTTTTAAGTCAGTGTAATGTACATTAAGTTGAAATGACTTAAACATCCAAGTTGATTGTACTTAAAAATTTAAGGCAGTTTATTTATTTATTTATTTATTTATTAATTAATTTATCAATTTATTTATTTATTAATTTATTTATTTATTTATTTATTTATTTATTCATTAATTCATTTATTCATTTATTCATTTATTCATTAACGGTTCTGCTCACCACGGCTGCATTTATTTGATTAAAAATACAGGGAAATATGATGATTTGATGATCAAGAAACGTTTAGTATTATTATTATCAATGTTGAAAACTGTTATGTAAAAAAAAATTTCAGGATTCTTTGATCATTTGATGTTTTGTTGTATTTGTCGTCAAGTTGTTTTGTATTTTTTTGTCATTACGTTGTTTTGTTGTTACATTGTTTTGTGTTTTTGTCGTAATGTTTTATAGTGTTTTTGTTGTTACGTTGTTTTGTCGTTGTGTTTAGTTTTTGTGTCATGTTTTATCTTTTTTAATAATTCTTTTTACCAATAACAAAAAAGTACAAAAATAAAGCACCAATCACTTCAATCTGGCTTGTTTTATGATATCGTTTGCCAGGCAAAGGCCTAGCAAATCCCAAATACCTTTAATCATATATTTATATATTTATATACTATAAATGTATATTTATATTTTATATTAATTTTGACTATATATATATATTCAAATATCAGTGTATATATCTGTTTCTCCTCCGTGTGTAGCTGGTGAAGCTCTGCATCGGGATGATAGATGCTGGAAAGGCGTACAACACGGCCAACAAGCAGTTTGTGAACGGGATTCGGGAGCTGGCACAGCAGTCCGCCAAAGATGATGTCATTGAGGTGAGTGCGTGATGGCCAATCAGTGGCTTTGAGAGTCAGAAACACACGTAGCCGGGCGCATGAACGTGTCCCCGGAGCAAACGCCTCGAGAGCTGACCAGCCGTAGGCCGAAAGCATTCTTAGTTTGTGTTCACATAAAAACATTGGCTACAAGCCAGCATTCTTAGTCTCTGCATATCTACTTTCCTGCTTCTTTGAAATGTCCATTGTGAACGATCCGTTGCACGATAAAAACATACCAGTGTATTTCCTTGTATATGCATCTGGCACAGGTAAATACCAGTGTGTGTGTGTGTGTGTGTGTGTGTGTGTGTTTAATACCTCTACAATTCCACCATTAAGGGTCAACAAACCTCAACATGTACAAGATATTCATGAAATGCATCTTTTTTTAATTTCCTGGATATTATTTACCATCCTTTTGTTTAACTTTCAGTTACCCCCCCCCCCCCCCCCCCCAAAAAAAATTTCTATATATAGAAAAATACAGATATGTTCAAATTATAAAGCATTCATACATCATTATAGTGTTTGTTGTACTGCTTTTATACTTTTTAACAGTTTTTTTTATGTAAAACATGAAATACAAAAAGTCAAATTGAGAACTTCTAGGGAAAATATGGCGAATATGATGGTATTATGACTTCATTTTTAAGCTAAACTTTTGTTTTTTTATTTATTTATTTACTTAATTTTGTTTTGTGTGACTTACACACATTTGTGTGGGATTCTGCGTGGTGTTTGTGGGATTCTGCGTGGTATTTGTGGGATTCTGCGTGGTATTTGGTGCATTTGTGATGAATAACCCGAGTGTTTCTCTCATTTCTTCCACAGTCCAGTCTCACCACGTTTGCAGAGAATCTTCAAGAGATGATCAACTACCACACGGTAAGAGAATCTGGGCCAAAAGCGTCTGCACTATTGCATTATTGTTTATGACTTCTTCTTTTCTCCCCCCCACCCCCCCCCATCATTTTCGAAACGTGAAGCTTGAATGTGCTGAGATGAGGATTTTGACATCAGGAGAAATGACCCCGTCATTATTTGACACGTTTCACTGTTGAACTGGTCAAGTATGATCTTACTGTTTTTAGAAGTTAACTTTAATCTTCAAACTGATTCTTCATTATTTTCACCTAAAACTGACCGTTAGAAGAAAGCGATTTGTGCTAATGCCTGCAATAGCGCCCCTTGTGGCCACACTTCATATCCTGCTACTGTACATGTGAAATCAAACTTGCTAGAAATCGAGCTTGCGTTCGTGTTCTTGTGCGCCGGGCATGTTTTGTGCCTTTTTTATTCCTATAATATAAAGGATCATTCTGTGATCTTCATGGCTGGACAGTGCTGGTGTGTTTCAAACTGGGACTCAGTGAGTCAGTGTGGAAGTCTGTGGTGAGGTCAGCTGACTTGTGGTTAAAGTCCTCATGAGTTTGATCTTTAAAGCACAAATGCATCCATCACACACTTGATCCAGTTGGCACTGGCTTCGAATGTCTAAACACACACAGTTTATGACTTTAAAGTTGAAATATGTCAAAAATATGTGATAAAAGTATACTTTGAATTGGTTTCTCATGGTGCTTTACCTACATTATGTACTAACATATATGACTTTATTTTTAGAGCCATTTGTCTGGAAATGGGCTTGTAGTTCATATATTAAATATTGATGTGACGATAGCAGTTGCTTTGATATTTACGTGCTACGGAAAAAAAAACATTTGGTTTTCTTTGTCATTGACAACAAACAAAATTAATTATTTGTAATTATTTAAATAAATTATTTTTTTAAACATTATTTCATCATTTAATGCCAAAATGTATGATATATGTAAATTATAAAGCATTGCAGTATTTGTTGTACTGCCATTATGGTGTCTAAAAAATACATTTGTTATATTACAGATACAAAAATGAATAAAAAACTCAAAAGTAGTGTGAGTTGTATTTGTGGTGTGGTGCATTACAGTAATGAGAACTTGGAAAGAAAATAAGGTGGTTTGTTATTAAATTAATGTCAGGCTTAATTGTTTTATGGTGACTTTATTTTTTTGTATTTTTTGCAGATTTTATTTGACCAAGCACAGCGATCAATCAAGTCTCAGCTCCTGGCGTTTGTGCGAGAGTGAGTATCACAAAGATAAACCGTTGTTGTATCAATTTACATGATTCTGATCTCTTTATCATTACTTTAGTTATTAAAATGTGAAGTTTTATATTAGCTAATATGACTAATATGGGTTTTTGCATGCATCACCATCGGCCAACATATCGGTTTATCGCTAATTTATTTGGAAAAGTTAATGTAGTCCATGGATGTCACATGGATGTTTTATAAAGTTTCAGGCCAGAGACAATGTAAAAAGTTATTTATGAAATTAGTCAATCATTTCATAAATAAAAATTTAAATAAAAAAAATTTAAAATTAAAAATTAATTTCATAAAAAAATATTAGTAAAATAAAAACAAAACAAAATTACATCGTTACAAAAAAAATTCTGTCAAATAAATGCTGATTTTAAACTTTCTATTTATCAAAAAATCCGTAAAAAAAATTATTCAACATTGATAATAATAATAATGATAATATATGTTTCTTGATCAATAAATCATCATATTAGACTGATTTCTGAAGGATCATGTGACACTGAAGACTGGAGTAATGATGCTGGAAATACAGCTTTGATCACAGGAATAAATTACAGTTTTACAATATATTCTCATAGAAAACATAAAAATATTTCTTTTGATAAAAAATGTATTGTATTTTTAATCAAATAAATGCAGCCTTGGTGAGCAGAGGAGACTTCCTTTAAAACATTAAACACATCTTCCCGATCCCAAAGTTTGAAGCGTCCACAACAGAACTCTATAAGAGCGATGCTAGTCGTCCACTTTGCGAGCGCAGACTCTAATCTTCTACATCTGCCAAACCGAGTCCAAACACAGAGCCGTTGTTCTCGTCTCGGTTTATAGTTTGTGCTGGCACAGTTTCAGCGATCGCTGAGTGCACATTTAAGGACTGGTATTGCTGTGCGCAGGGACCTTCGGAAGTTTAAAGAAGCTAAGAAACAGTTTGACAAAGTGAGCGAGGAGAAAGACGCAGCGCTGTCCAAAAATGCCCAGGCGCCCCGGAACAAGCAGCACGAGGTGGAGGAGGCCACCAACATCCTCAACGCCACACGCAAGTGCTTCCGACACATCGTCCTGGACTACGTGCTGCAGGTGACTGACACACACACACACACACACACACACACACACACACACACACACACACACACACACATCACATCACATTAATGAGAGACATCTGTGTTCTGTGGTCGTCTCTGCCTTTATGCTGATGCATTACATGTGTTACAGTGCTAGTGTATATACAGTATCATTTATCTACTGTTTTTAACAGGTTAAATTTTTTTACGTAAAACAAATGAAATACAAAAAAAGTTTACAATTTTTTATTTCTTTATTTTTTATTTATTAGTTTTTAGGTCTGATTTTTTGACTTTATTAAGCTAAACTTTTGTTTAATTACATTAAATTTATTTTAGTTTTGTTTTTGTTTATAGGTAAACATCTTTTGCTTTGTTTATGTTTAGTATCTACCACTTTTCAAAGCAAAACAGACTTTGACAAAATTCAAAATGAGAACTTGGAGGGAAAAATATGGGGAATTGTGAAAATGTCAGACTTACATTTTTAAGCTAATATTTGTTTTATTTTATTATTTTGTTTTTTTGTGAGACTTTTTTTTTTTTAGCTACACTTTTTACAATTTAATCTAATTTATTTACTTTGTTTTTAGGTAAACATTTTTTGTCTTTTTTGTTTTGTTTTGTGTGTTTTGTGTTTTATTTTATTTTGTGTGTTTTGTTTATTTTTTTGTGTGTGGTGTTTTGTTTTATTTTGTGTGTTTATTTTGTCTTTTGTTTTATTTTGTGTTTTGCTTTTAGTTTTTAGTTTTGTTTTATTTTGTGTGTTTTATTTTGTGTGTTGCTTTTGTTTTGTTTTTTGTTTTCACTTTATTTTAATGGTCCCTTAACACATTCTGTTGACTATAAGTGACGTTGCACCTACATGTCCACTATCTCTCATTAGAGTGTTAGTAGATTATTAGTAGACTGGTACGGTTAGGTCTAGAATAAGTTGACATGTAGTTGCAAAGTTACTTAAAGTCAGCAGAATGTGTTAAAGGGACCGTCAAAATAAAGTGTAACTGTTTTGTGTGTTGTTTTGTACCAGCTGCTTTTCAAAGCAAACAGACTCATGAGTTTCTTTATAATAAGACTTTATACATAATTATATACCCTATCTTCTGCTCATGTTTACTAGCCTAGTTGTTAATTTTTTGTTTAAAGGTTTTTTGTAGTCTTGAATCTTTGCTGCCCCCGTTATAAACTCCTCTAATTCCCTCCGCCTTTGTACAAATTCTTGTGACATTACATCATAGTCACAAAATAAATACATAAATATCATATTAATAATACAGATTTTCTGGAGATAATAGTGTGTATGGGTTTGCGATATGCATGAGGTTATGCAGTGAAGCAGTGTTTGAAAGAGAAAGAAGCTTTGGTTAATGTCACACAGCACAGCTGTTCTCTGATTGCACTTCCTGTGTTCTGCAGTGACCGCACAAGCTCAGGTTAAACGAGTCCCCTTCACAGGGTCACTCAAGTGACCGTAACTCAATTACCGTAAGTTGAGCTTTCTCCGAGAACGATGTGCATCCGCCTGGAAACTGCAGTAAATCCCTCCAGTGAGTCAGTCGTCAGCGAGGGCTTTTAATGGGCTCGTTCTCAGTGTGCAGTGGCGTGAAGGGAAGAGCGCCACCTGGTGGCACAGAGAGAGAGAACGGCTGATTTCTGTTGAGAAAGAGTGAAGGATGTGCAGTTTAGGACTTCAGGAAGCAGATGTCTTACATCTGATAGTAATGTGTCATTATTGAAGCTATAGTTGTTCACTTTTACAGCTTTTGTTATTGTTTGTCATGTAATATTTATTATTTTTGCTGTGACCGAAATTGCATGTATTGTAGTCACTAAATATTTCAGAGTAAAACATGTAAAGTGACACGTCACCAAACATTACCAAATGTTTTTTATATATATATATATATATATATATGAAAAAATGATAAGACAAAATCAAAAACATCTTTGTCTGTAATTTTGTTGACGATATTAACACTTCCCTTCTGTGGGAAATCCCAGATTCTTTTGGTGACCTCATGTCTTTATTGTTTTACTTTTGCTTTTAAAATCTTAATGATGCCAATAAAAACGACCTATTTATTAAGTAGGGAATTTTTAGGTAACACTTTATTTTAATGTGACGTAGTTACATGTTCCTACAGGTGCTTACTATAGTATTAACAGTAAATGATTACAATTACAACTAACTCAAACCCTAACCGTAATTCTATAGTAAGTATATGTAGTTAATTAATATTACTAAGTACTTATTTGAGTAAGTGCAATGTAACCATGGCACCGTAAAATAAAGTATAACCTTTACTTCTTCATTTCTATATTTCAGATTAATGTGCTCCAGTCGAAGAGGCGATCAGAAATCCTCAAATCGGTAAAGTGTTCCCTCTCGTGATGTGTCCTTCAGATGATCATGTGTGAGCTGTTGCTGAAACTCTTGTGTGTTACACAGATGCTGTCGTTCATGTACGCCCACCTGACCTTCTTCCATCAGGGCTATGATCTGTTCAGTGAACTACAACCCCTCATGAAACACCTGACTGGACAGGTACATCATACATCTGTCTATCGGTCTGTCTGTCTGTACTATCCATACATACTGTCCATACATATTATCCATATTAAACATACATACCTATACATACTATTCATACATACTATACAAACTATCCAGACATACCTAAACATACATACCTATACATACTATACATGCATACTATCCATACTATCCATACACACATACCTACACATACTATCCATACATACCTATACATACTATACATATATACTATAAATACTATCCAGACATACCTATCCAGACATACCTAAACATACATACCTATACATACTATCCATACATACCTATACATACTATCCAAACACACATGCCTATACATACTATCCAGACATAACTATACATACTATACATACATACTATCCATACACGCATGCCTATACATACTATCCAGACATACCTATACATACCTATACATACCTATACATACTATACATACATACCTATACATACTATCCATACATACCTATACATACTATACATACATACCTATACATACTATCCATACATACCTATACATACTATACATACATACCTATACATACATACTATACATACCTATACATACATACTATACATACCTATACATACTATACATACATACCTATACATACTATCCATACATACCTATACATACTATACATACATACCTATACATACATACTATACATACCTATACATACATACTATACATACCTATACATACTATACATACATACCTATACATACTATACATACATACCTATACATACATACTATACATATCTATACATACATACTATACATACCTATACATACTATACATACATACCTATACATACTATCCATACATACTATACATACATACCTATACATACATACTATACATACCTATACATACATACTATACATACCTATACATACTATACATACATACCTATACATACTATCCATACATACCTATACATACTATACATACATACCTATACATACATACTATACATACCTATACATACATACTATACATACCTATACATACATACATACTATACATACCTATACATACTATCCATACATACCTATACATACTATACATACATACTATACATACATATCCATACATACCTATACATACTATCCAGACATACCTATACATACTATCCATACATACCTATACATACACACTATATATACTATACATACTATCTATCTATTTTTAGCATGTGCCAACAGATAGTGGTCATATGATTTGTGTCTCTACATAAAAGCGGAAGCTCGATTTCTGCATCAAACCACTGTTTTCATTTTCACCCCGGTGAGATGAGGAGCACGTGAATCCTTGTTTCCTGTGGGCAGGAATGAGATGGGCTTCTGGAGATGTGTGATTGGCTGCTGTTACACAGGGCTCGTACTGGAAACAGGAACTTAAACTGGGTGATTTTAAAGGGTTTTCCCTGTCTGGGAGTTAAATTGAGTCTCTATGAGGCAGTTTAGATCAGTATGAACATGAATTACACAGCACAAGGTTATCAGGATTAGTGTCGGACATCATGAAGCTCGAGAGCGTGGAGCGCTTCTGTCGAGAGGTCTGGAGGAGCTGCTCACAGGTTTGTGTGTCTGGATATTTTCATTTCAGTTTAGACACATAGATCTGCTCATTTTCAGTTATTTTTCACATTCTATGAAATAACACAAATGGAAGTATGGGAAGTATATAGTGACCTGAAATATTGAAAACAAAAACCACGTATAAAAGTATTTTGTAAGTGTCAGTGAGTATTTGTATGATTTGTTGATGCTGTACTGAAATATGAAGATGGAACATTTCTAATGATGGATCTGGAGTTATTATGTACATTAACAATATGCATTTTCATAATGAAAAAATAGCATTATATCGTAGTATAACTTTGAGTCACGTTGTTTCCATGCAGCTCATGGCTGATTCATGCTCACAGGATTTGTCAGGTGGTCAGTCTTTGTCAAACACCTATCGAAAGTGGAAACTTCATGACTCCGACGGAGAAAAACATTTCCCATCTGATATTATCTGCCCGCCTCTTTCCTGGCGGATCAAAACAAAGCGCTCGAGCAGAATACAGCGCGTGACGTGGATCCATGCGTGATACGTGGTGACGGATGATGGCTTGCTGTATCCGAGCAGATAAAGAGTGCTAAGATCACATTATAGTTCACTTCCTTTCATCAACTTCCCCTATAGAAAAACTTCCCCTATAGAAAAGACAAATTAGTGATGTTTTCTAAAGCAGTTGCGCTTACGGTTCGTTATTTGAACCCTTAAACTTTGCTAGTTCCTAAATGTTGACAACCAGTTTTAACCTTGTACAAATTGTAGCAAGTAACCTCTTCATCCTCAGATAACCAAGAGAATAATGATAAAATTGATTAAAATAAGCAAGACAAATAATTATAATTCTGAATTTAATCACTGAAGTCTTTTCCAGTCATTCGGATCTACTGGGTAACGATTTTTAGAGCTTAACAAATATTTTAGAGCTTAACATAATTATAAAAATGTACATTAATTATAAATATGTCTTTGGAGTTTACATGTCTAGAAACCACACTTTTTTTAAATTAGACGTCCTCATACTGTATATCCAAGTTTTCCAAGAATTCTGGGTATTCAATATAAACAAACAGTTGTTGAGGGAATTAATTAAAATAAGAAAAATTTGTTTTTTAGTTGTTTTAAACCATTATAAATCATGAGGCCCTCTGGTTGAGAACCGAGGAGATTTATTTGATAAAAAAAAGAAAGAAAAAAAGTAATATTGTGAAATATTATGACAATTTAAAATGACTGTTTTCTATTTTAATATATTTGAAACTAATTTATTCCTGTGATCAAAGCTGAATTTTCAGCATCATTAGTCCAGTCTTCAGTGTCACATGATCCTTCAGAAATCAGTCTAATATGATGATTTGATGCTCAAGATTTTTTTTTTTTCAAAATTCTTTGATGAATAGAAAGTTCAAAAGAACAGCATTTATTTAAAATACAATATTTTCTAACATTATAAATGCCTTTACTGTCACTTTTGTTGGTTTAACTCATCCTTGATGAATAAAAGTATTGATTTATTTTATTTATTTCCCCAAAAAATAAAATAAAAATTATTACGGACCCCAAACTTTTGAACAGTAGTGTTTAATGTTACAAAAGCTTTAGGTTTCAGATAAATGCTGTTCTTTTGAACTTTCTATTCATCATAGCATCATGAAATAAAAATGTAAAAAAACTGTTTTCAACTGATAATAATCATACATTTTTCTTGAGCATCAAATCACCATATTAGAATGATTTCTGAAGATGATGATCTTGTGACACTGAAGACTGGAGTAATGATGCTGAAAATTCAGCTTTGATCACAGGAATAAATTACACTTTAAAATATATTAAAATAGATTTTAAATTGTCATAATATTTCACAATATTACTGTTTTTTTTTTTTTTTTTATCAAATAAATGCAGCCTTGGTGGACAGAAGAGACTTCTTTTAAAAACATTATAAAATCTTACTGACCCCAAACTTTTGAACGGTAGTGTATATCCAAAAGGCTTTCTAGTTTTCATCCGTGGTTCTCAACCTGGTGAAATATTAATAAAATTGCTCGCAATTATATAGCATGTAAATATTGGCTGGCGAGGTTTATTTGTGGCAGACGAGCAAGTCACTGAATTGTCTAGTTGTTTTATTTCCATAAATTTCACATTTATTAAATTTCTTAATACTTTTCTACACACTATTTGATCTTCTGCGGATCTGATGAGGTAGTTGAATAGGAAGTGAATGGTAAAAATAAATAAACTGTGAAATCAGTCTGAAATCACACACATCAGTTGTAGAGGTAATAATAGTAGTGTCCAGTAATATATTAAAGACCTCAAATTTGATTTGATCCATAGTTTTGAAGAACAGTGTACTGGAATATTCCCTTTAGAGTCATTGAGTGTAGATTTGGCCATTGGAAAGGTTATGCATGTTGAACTGGTTAGGCAGTGTGTAGTGGTGGTGAAGCAGTGCATTATGGTCCATCATCATCTTGGAATATGGAGAAATAATGAGGCAAGAGTGGTTTTCCATGCAGATGTAGGAAACCAGACCATCTTTAAACCACATGACTTTGTGTTTAAAGTGGCTTCTCATTGGCAGCCATGCATTTAATTCCAGTTTTATAAAGTTCAGTACCGTTGTGTGAAGGCGGTGTCTCACTCTGTGCCTTGAAACTATTTTGTTTAACACATGAAAACATTCTTTGCCTTATTAAATGTTTTTAATCGAGCAGAATGTTTAAAATGGACCTGCTTCAGTTCATAGGTCGACTTCTCATTTTTCTTCCTGTTTTAACACATACGAATATTTGTTTTTCATTTTTTTAAATGTCTGTCTTTCAGCTGGATCAGCTGGTGATGGATTCGGCCAAAGAGAGGAAGGATATGGAGACGAAACACTCGACTATTCAACAGAAGGTACAAGAGCTTCTCCAAACACTTCTCACACAAAATACAGGGCCAATCAGAAAATAGTTGTTCGACCAATGAGAACAAGCAACAAAATCATGTTGTTGATGCTTTGTGAAACGGCACATCCTTCTCTTCTCTTCTTTCTTTGGGTTTTGGCCTTTTAGAAATGGTTTAAAGTATACAAAGCTAAGCTTTTGCCTGATATCCTGTCCTCGGGTGTGTGAATAAACACTCAAAGTAATAAAGCTGCTGTTATTACAGTAGAGCTGTTCATCTTTCGGTATTACCACGAGGATGATGGGAGATTTTAACTGAATCCTCACACATGGCATGTGCAAGTGCATTCTGGGTAGTGGTTGGGTCATCAGGATATCAAAATCTCAGTACCAATTCCACTGAAATTTCATCATTCCTCTACCAGTTTCATTACCAGAGCAATTTAAAAACGTTTTGCCACTGGAAGTCCCTCATAAAATTTTGGCAAAAAAAGTATTGCTGTGTAGATTTCGATATTGGGTTCAATTTTCACCACATTGGCCTTTAGAAGCGACTTGGTTTGGAGTTTCATGCTTCTCATTGGACTTACTTTTCTTGTGAACTTTTTACCAAAATGTTGCTAATGTGACTGCGCCTTAAGATGCACTAAGCTAAATCAAAGTGTATCAGAATTGGAATATTTATTAAAAAAAAGTTACGTCATTTACATCCTGAAGGCGCTTCATGAACTGAGGGCTCTTATGTTCATCTATCATGCCATATTGCTCATGCCACAATCCAGCTTGACCTTGATCTCATGTCAAGTGTGACTCGATCTCTCTATATTTGTTTTCCTCCTCTCTCTCTCTCTCTCTATATTCGCTGTATCAGCAGTTGTTAACGTGCTCTCTCTTCTTTTCTGACTGCTCATATGAGGCCACACTGCAGGTGAGTCTGTCCCTTCTGAATGCTGCATGAATCACGTTACCTGCGTTAATTATGGTTATTAGACATGTGGTTTTACTTCAGTAGCTCATGTTATCAAATACAAGTATTGTTATTTTATATTAAAACAAAAATTCTAATTCAAAATAAATTAAAAAATATTTAAATATATAAGAGATTTGTTTCAGACAATTTATGACAAAAAGGATCATGAGCACTCTAGCAACCACATAGCATCGTGCTAATCTCCACCAAGAACACCCTAGCAACTGTGTTTAATAATTGAATGATAGAGCTGTCAATAAACTAGGATCTTAGTCACGATTAATCGCACTCATTTGTGCGATTAGTCGCGATTAATCGCATACTTCTCTTGGAACAAGCATACATCATTTATCTTGTTTAACGCGTTTATTCACAGGAACAAACACATGACAGATCAAACCATTCTCCTGAATGTGTGTGGAAACAACCTGAAATGTGTCTGTGCATAAATACAATGTGTGATCAGTGCGTCGAGAGCACACACACACACGGTTTGTCACAGCATGAGTAATAACGGACTCGCGCGTGCTCACTGTACGACTCATGTACGTCACTGCAATCGCCTTTACCTTGATTTCAATTCTCATCCATCAAAGCTTTACTAGCGAGACGCTGTTTTGCTTTATCCAGCAGAGAAACGTAGTGTGCGTATCATCTGGCCATACAGCGCTGTGTGAGCTCTCGTGCTCTTCAGAAACATCACAGAATATGACGAGCTTGTGCTTTAAAGCGAAACACACACTGAGTGAATAATTCACTGAAAACACAGTGTGAGCCTCCATTATTTCAGTCATTTATTTGCGTCCAATTATTTTAACGCTTTAAGGATTTTTTTAATGAATTGCATGTGTTAACATTGACAGCCCTGTTTAATAATCATTGACAAGTGGTCAAAAACACATTGAAGTTTGTTTATGTTGGTTGTAACTGTATAATAAAGAGTTAAACACACTCTCGCACTTGCACTCTGGAAGAAAATACTCAAAACAAGTGCACTGCCGACAGTGTAAATGTTTAATGCTCTTCTTGGATTGGTGAATCCAACCCATGAGCCACAGTTAATGAATTCATACATCACACACACACACACACACACACACACACACACACACACACACACACACATATACTAGAGCGTTCCTGAAGGGGAGGAGCCAGCAATGGTTACCAAGGCTTATGCCCGTCTCAGTCTTCATATACATGGACGTTCATTCTCATGCACGCGTAATGTTGAGTGTGTAGAGGCTCGTTTCAGGTCAGGTGATCGTACACTGTCACAGTAATGTTTGGAAGTTAGATGAAACACACACACTTCTCTCTTCGGCATGAAGATCTTCAGCAGGTTCCACTATGTGTGGTATCTGGTGAGTTAATCTTACTATTTATTTTGTTTTTGTTGTTTACTTTGAGAGGTGATAAATGCGAATGTCTCGTATTGCCTCTTGGGAGCTTGGTGTGACATCTTACCTAAATAATTATTTATTTATTTTTCTTCATTTAGACGTCTGGTCATCTTGTGTGATCAGTTGTTTGGTTTGCTGGTTCTGATGTGGTTTGTTTATTTAATGTAGCATTAGTTCATCAAGATGGGATTTTCATAATGATACTATGTCATAGTACAGGTTTGCATTGGTTCATTTTATTTAGTAAATGGCTGTTTAATGTATCTAGTGATCAGTTTTTGTGTCTGGAACTGCTGTGTTCGAATGCATATTCGGTCAGTCGGTCAACGACAAAATACGGATGTCCATTATGATGAAAAGATGAAAATTTTTGGAAGAATAATTTACATTTATTGACTCAGAAAGTCAAGTAGTTTAACCATCAAGGAAAATATAGTGGCGTAAAAGAAAGAGGAAAGTTCCTCATTTTTAAAAATGTAAATTAATGTTCCAGTGTCACTTAATGTTGATAATTATTTTCATTAAAATAAATAGTTTTTAAACAAAACTGCTGGACTACTTAAGAATTTATTTGACTTTGCAATTTAAAGTATGTTCATCATACACTGTATGATATCTAAACTCTAGAAAACACAACATGATCTGTGCATCACTTGCTCTTCATTGAGTTGTGTCCTGCTTCTGGCTGTAGTAGCAGAGATGAGAAGAGCTGCAGGTACAACAGGGTTACTCTGGGCTTCTGGCTGTAGTAGCGGAGATGAGAAGAGCTGCAGGTACAGCAGGGTTACTCTGGGCTTCTGGCTGTAGTAGTGGAGCTGAAGAAGAGCTGCAGGTACAGCAGGGTTACTCTGGGCTTCTGGCTGTAGTAGCGGAGCTGAAGAAGAGCTGCAGGTACAGCAGGGTTACTCTGGACTTCTGGCTGTAGTAGCGGAGCTGAAGAAGAGCTGCAGGTACAGCAGGGTTACTCTGGACTTCTGGCTGTAGTAGTGGAGATGAGAAGAGCTGCAGGTACAGCAGGGTTACTCTGGGCTTCTGGCTGTAGTAGCGGAGCTGAAGAAGAGCTGCAGGTACAGCAGGGTTACTCTGGGCTTCTGGCTGTAGTAGCGGCGATGAGAAGAGCTGCAGGTACAGCAGGGTTACTCTGGGCTTCTGGCTGTAGTAGCGGAGATGAGAAGAGCTGCAGGTACAGCAGGGTTACTCTGGGCTTCTGGCTGTAGTAGTGGAGCTGAAGAAGAGCTGCAGGTACAGCAGGGTTACTCTGGGCTTCTGGCTGTAGTAGCGGAGCTGAAGAAGAGCTGCAGGTACAGCAGGGTTACTCTGGACTTCTGGCTGTAGTAGCGGAGCTGAAGAAGAGCTGCAGGTACAGCAGGGTTACTCTGGACTTCTGGCTGTAGTAGTGGAGATGAGAAGAGCTGCAGGTACAGCAGGGTTACTCTGGGCTTCTGGCTGTAGTAGCGGAGCTGAAGAAGAGCTGCAGGTACAGCAGGGTTACTCTGGGCTTCTGGCTGTAGTAGCGGCGATGAGAAGAGCTGCAGGTACAGCAGGGTTACTCTGGGCTTCTGGCTGTAGTAGCGGAGATGAGAAGAGCTGCAGGTACAGCAGGGTTACTCTGGGCTTCTGGCTGTAGTAGCAGAGATGAGAAGAGCTGCAGGTACAGCAGGGTTACTCTGGGCTTCTGGCTGTAGTAGCGGAGATGAGAAGAGCTGCAGGTACAGCAGGGTTACTCTGGGCTTCTGGCTGTAGTAGCGGAGATGAGAAGAGCTGCAGGTACAGCAGGGTTACTCTGGGCTTCTGGCTGTAGTAGCGGAGATGAAGAAGAGCTGCAGGTACAGCAGGGTTACTCTGGGCTTCTGGCTGTAGTAGCGGAGATGAGAAGAGCTGCAGGTACAGCAGGGTTACTCTGGGCTTCTGGCTGTAGTAGCGGAGATGAGAAGAGCTGCAGGTACAGCGGGGTTACTCTGGGCTTCTTGCTGTAGTAGCGGAGATGAGAAGAGCTGCAGGTACAGCGGGGTTACTCTGGGTTTCTGGCTGTAGTAGCGGAGATGAGAAGAGCTGCAGGTACAGCAGGGTTACTCTGGGCTTCTGGCTGTAGTAGTGGAGCTGAAGAAGAGCTGCAGGTACAGCAGGGTTACTCTGGGCTTCTGGCTGTAGTAGCGGAGCTGAAGAAGAGCTGCAGGTACAGCAGGGTTACCCTGGGCTTCTGGCTGTAGTAGCGGAGATGAGAAGAGCTGCAGGTACAGCAGGGTTACTCTGGGCTTCTGGCTGTAGTAGCGGAGATGAGAAGAGCTGCAGGTACAGCAGGGTTACTCTGGGCTTCTGGCTGTAGTAGCGGAGCTGAAGAAGAGCTGCAGGTACAGCAGGGTTACTCTGGGCTTCTGGCTGTAGTAGCGGAGCTGAAGAAGAGCTGCAGGTACAGCAGGGTTACTCTGGGCTTCTGGCTGTAGTAGCGGAGATGAGAAGAGCTGCAGGTACAGCAGGGTTACTCTGGGCTTCTGGCTGTAGTAGCAGAGATGAGAAGAGCTGCAGGTACAGCAGGGTTACTCTGGGCTTCTGGCTGTAGTAGCGGAGCTGAAGAAGAGCTGCAGGTACAGCAGGGTTACTCTGGGCTTCTGGCTGTAGTAGCGGAGCTGAAGAAGAGCTGCAGGTACAGCAGGGTTACTCTGGGCTTCTGGCTGTAGTAGCGGAGATGAGAAGAGCTGCAGGTACAGCAGGGTTACTCTGGGCTTCTGGCTGTAGTAGCGGAGCTGAAGAAGAGCTGCAGGTACAGCAGGGTTACTCTGGGCTTCTGGGAACAGCTGGAGCCTCAATCTTTGTTCCTGCCACCCTGTATATATTAAGCGGGCAGGCTCACGTATCAGCTCATGGATTGATCAGGTTACAAAGAAATGGAAACCGAATCTGCTTTCTAATAACAGTTGGTGCTGTCGTGTCCATTTTTCTTGGACGACGACAAGAAACACACAAGTGAAGGGTCACACTGAATGTTGTGGTCTGGAGTTCGCGTAGAGGAGGATTGTTGTAGTTGTGGATCATAAAGTGACAAAGAACCCAGTTCTGTTAGCGTTCACACTGTCACTGGCCTTGAAAGTGGATTCAGATCTCATTTTAGCCACTTCTGGTCTCAGTCCACTTTCCATTCACACTGCAGATTGTTGTAACTCTTAAATGAATTCATATTATTGTGTTTGTTTGGTCTCAGTCCACTTTCCATTCACACTGCAGAGTGTTGTAACTCTTAAATTAATTCATATTATTGTGTGTTTGTTTGTTTAAACAACAATAAATAAATAACTAATTTAAAATTAGTTGATCAATTTAAATCCAGTCCATTAGTTATATATTTCTGACATACATAGATATAAGGCAATAACATTTTTGGTATCACTTTACTATACGGTTCCATTTGTTAACATTAATTAATGCATTAGGCATATTTTTTTTTACAGAATTTATCATAAAAATGATTTTGTAAATTCATATTTGTTCATAAAAACAAATAATAAAACTTTAATGTATAGAACTTAAATGCATAAATACAACCTAGAATGTTAACCTAGATGAATAAATATTGTAAAAGTATCCTAATTAATATTAAAATACAATAATCGTTACATTCTCAAGCATGTTGTTAGCAGGCACACTTAAAACGGGTGCTGAATTATTTCAGAGCAAACTTTTTGCTAACCACTCTCAAACCCCTGAAACAAACCAGAACTCCAGTGTCTGAAGGTCGCTCTGAATGGTTGATTTTGTGTATCTTACGACTCGTGTGTTCTGCTCTCCCCCTGTTCACTGGAGATCATGTGATGTAAGAGTATCTAAGAGCCGATCAAACTGGATTCACGCAGCACATACGGGTCAGGCTGTAAACTTACCTCATCTACTAGTATGTCACACTTATCTGTCTTCAGCTGTTTGAGTTTCACTCCATCACCAACCAGCCACACAAACACGGGGTCCGGTGACGGCTCTAGTATTACTGGTGCTTTGCTAGTCTGAGCTCAGCTGGGCTGGACTTAACTAGTCTGAGCTCTCATGACATCTACAGGATGATCTCAGATTATCCTTAACATGAACGAGAACCAGTGGCTAGATTTCTTACAGTGCACTATAAATAAATTCACTATAGGTACAGTACATCTAATTATTGGTATGAGCAATTGGCCTTTTCTAGTCTAAAGCGGTCACATTTACAATTGCAAAAGTAGAACTTTTGAAGAATGCACACGCTGCTCATTTCCAATAATAAAGTGAATATGAAAATATGGTATTATCAGACAGGCTGCTTTAGATTTGATGTTTGGTCACATGACAATCCAGAACCAATGATGTTTGGCTATACTGTCAAATGGCATTGACTTTTGACAGACTTTTTGACATTTATTTTGTTCGTACGACTTCTAAACTCTTTTCAGAAATGTCAAAAATTCACGTTTTTGTTTTCCATGGAAGAATGAAAGTCATACGAGTTTGGAACAATTTTCGACTTTTGATGAACTAATCCGTCAAAGATCTGGACTGGTATCCAGAAGGTTGTAGGTTCGAGACCCGAGACACCTCATGATCTGACAGAGGCTAAGTTCAAGTGGTTTAATGGTTTTCTTCTTGTGATCTTACTCTTTTATCGTCTATCTATCCTCCATTAGCAAAACATTGGGTGTGCATCAGCCAAAATGTGTGTGGAGTGTTTATACAGTATTATTATTGACTGTTTTTTTTTGTGCCTTTTCTGCTCAGGACTTCTCAAATGACGACACTAAGCTGGAGTACAATGTGGATGCAGAGAATGGGATTGTCATGGAGGGATATCTGTTCAAGAGGGCCAGTAACGCCTTCAAAACATGGAACAGGTCAGTGTCGAGACATCACACTGTATCTTCCAGGTGAGCACACACACACACGTCGCCGAAATTCTCATCGTAGCTAATTGCGTTTTCTTTTCAGGCGATGGTTCTCGATTCAGAACAATCAGCTGGTGTACCAAAAGAAATTTAAGGTAATCCTAGGATGATCTAAAAGAACGAGCAAGAGTTTTTAAACGTTGTGTTTAGCAGTGGTTGTTGTGTTGTGTTTCAGGATAACCCTACAGTTGTTGTGTTGTGTTTCAGGATAACCCTACAGTTGTTGTGGAAGACTTGCGCTTGTGCACCGTCAAACACTGCGAGGACATCGAGCGCAGGTTTTGTTTCGAAGTGGTTTCTCCAACCAAGTGAGTACACGCACACAATTATGATCACGCTGGTCAGTTTTGTTTGTTATGTTTATTGAACACCTACTTTATCAATTAATTGTCTACAGATAAATATGTCAAATGCATGGAGGAATGATCTCTGATTATAGGAGAAAACTCCTCAATTACTCAAACATAATTGTGGCCGTGAACTTGAGAAATACATTTATTTCATAATGAGAGTTTCCCCCCACTTTCAATTGTTTTGCCTCAATGAATGGTTAATTTTTTTAATTATTTTTTTTATTAATGAAATATCAAAAGGATAAACAATGCAGATTTATTTTCACAGCCGCCTTTGCTCATATTTACCAAGGGTGCCAATATTAGTGGAGGACACTGTATATATGATGGTAGAGTGTCATTTCTGTGCCACTTGTGCCAAATTGAAGAAAAAAAAATAGACTTTTGAAACACAATTTCAATAATTATTTATTCATTTTGTCATTATATATTGATATTTTTGTCATATAGCTGTGACAGTGGAAATTGCTGGTAATCTGCTAAATACTAGTGCGTAAAAACTCCGGTGTGGGCATTTGTTACTAATGTACCAATCACTTGTAACCAATGTTTTTCTTGTTAACTAAAACTATAAAAAAGAAAGAGAAATACTATTTTAATATTACAATAAAATATAAGTGTTTAATTAAAAACCTTTGATTTGGCAACTAACTGAAATAAGTAAATTAAATAAATAAATAAATGAAAATGTAACTAAAATAACAAAAACACACAACAAAATTACTAAAATTAAATTGAAAATGGACAATATACTTAAACTATTTTGTAAATCAGTTTTTTTTCCCAGTAAAAATACCCGAACATCCAATTTCTTTAATTAGATTTAAGGGAAAAAAACACACATTTTCATAGAATACATTTTGAATAGTTTTTTTCTAACCCATTGTGCAGAAAAACAAATACATTTTATGGTTTATGCCTAAAAAATTTTAGCCACTTTTTTTCTTTCTAGTTGTTCACTTAAAGACAACACTGATTCTTGTCTGGTTATTTCGCAGTGCATATGTCAGATAGCTGATGTTCTTTCTCTTACAGGAGCTGTATGATGCAAGCGGACTCTGAGAAGCTCAGGCAGGCCTGGATCAAAGCCGTCCAGAACAGCATCGCCACAGCCTTCAGGGACCGCGCAGAGGACGCAGAGGTACCACGCTTTACCACGCTTTCAGCTCACTCACGCCCAGCTGGAGGAGCTCAGTGTAACAGTGGCATGTGTTTGCAGAAGATGGACAGAAAGTCGTCCACCTCTACAGGCAGCCTGGACTCAGCGGGCGAAGCGAAGGAGAAGTCTCTGAAGGGGGACGGTGCGCTGCAGAAGGTCATGGCCATCGCTGGGAATAACAGCTGCTGCGACTGTGGGCAACCTGACCCGTGCTGGGCCAGCATCAACCTGGGCATCACCCTCTGCATACAGTGCTCCGGGATACACAGGTGCACTTCACCACACTTATTCTGCAATGTAGAATTGACCGGTTCTTGATGGCTGATGCTGATATTTTAGAGAGCAGGGTGGCTGAGCAGATTGCTACTATTAAGGCGAGACACGGCAGGCAAAAACATCGGGTTTTTTTTACTGGTCAATTTTGAGATTTTGGGATATTTGTCTTCAATAACATCTTCTTTCAGACTTGTGGTGAAAAAAAGTCTGAAATACACATTTAGGTCTTTATTTTATTACACTTTGTCTGTTTGCGTCTGTAGATTTCTCATAAATTCAACAAAAGTTGGCGTTCTTAATCAACACGATCGCTGTCTGCTCCCTGTCATCACACACACCGTTAGAAAGCTCTCTCTCTCCTGTACAATGCTGTCGGATCCAAATATGGTCATTTCCTGTCTATCAGTAACCAATCGTGAAAGTAAAAGGGCTGAATGCGCCGTTTTCTCAAAATGACTTTTCTCTCATTCTCCAAGTCCGAAATCTCCACTTCAGTAGCACCTCTATATACACCAAACTTTCCAGTCTTGTACCTAGTTATATTATGAAGACATTTACAGAGGGATTTGTAAAATATTATTCCTAGCCTGATTTATATAACATTTTATTCCAAAAAACATGGCGAAAAGAATTTTTTTAAGACTATTGACCGTATATTTTGATTTACAGGATAACAAAAGTAGATATCCATAAATCCCTCTGTAATTTTTTTCCCATCTAATATGTGAACACAATGAAAAAATTATTTTTAACCTGGCTTTATCCAATACTCAGATACTCACCCTAACTTTTTTTTTTATATATGCAAATTTGCACATATTTAATTAGATATTGCCTAATTTGCATATTCAAACATTAAATTACAGAAAACTTGTAATACATTTTTTTTATCATCTTAATGTAGGTAATCAACTGAGAAAGTTTCATGGTGATATCTGCTAGTTAAAAATGTTACCCTATTCACCTGTAGTGTCTCGCCTTAAGAAAAACATCAGGCAGAAAATGTATACTTTTAATAGAACAGCTCTGATTGGGGGATTCAAACTCTTAACGTCTGGCAACCGCAAACATGAAAGCTTGTAGTAGAGGCTTGAACATCAGTCTGTAATATTTTGTCTCCTTTTTCCCCCCAACAAAAATAAAGAGAGATTTTGGCAGTTTTTTAAACAAAATTTTAGGCTTGTCTTTTTTCAACAACAATATTGATACAGACACAGTTGAAACGTTTAATGACCTTATTCTCATCTCGTCGTCTTAGTCGTGGGAAAAGAGCTCTTCGACAAGTTTTTCACACTTCAGAAGATCTCACAGCTGAATTTGCCAAAGTTTGTGAAATTAAATGTTCATTAGATATTCAAATACGTATTGTGCTGTCAAAATAAAAGTCCCACACACTGTCAAAATGAAAGCCATCACATCAGCCAAACAGAAAAAAGGCAAATATCAGCTTTGCAGATATATCGGTCTACCACTACTTGAGTGTGCTATATATTTTATAAAATATATGTTTTTTGTTTGTCAGGAGTCTTGGAGTTCATTTCTCTAAGGTCAGATCCCTGACGCTGGACACATGGGAGCCTGAACTGCTCAAGGTGAGACACGAGGCTTCAGTCTCAGCATAATGAACATATGGGTAGGGGTCGACAGATGGTGGTTAGAGCATATGAACATCTGTCCATCTCTTTCATCTCATGAACATCTCATTACCTCGTACACGTGAATTCACAGATCGTTTTCAGACATGCGGAGTGTGATTGCACCAGATTTTAGGTTGGCTGAGTTCGTCTGTCTGTTCAAATAGGAAAAAGAGACTTCTTCGTTTCTGTCAAACACACTGTATTTTAGCTGAACATTTTTCAAGAGGATTTTTTCTCATTCTAAAATGTTTTTTTGGGGGGAAAAACTGCTTCAGTTCTTATATATGAATGAATAATACAGTTATTTTTGTTATTAAGCTGATGTGTGAGCTGGGAAATGGTGTCATAAATCAGATCTACGAGGCTCGACGAGAAGAACTAGGAGCCAGAAAACCACAACCAGGAGATCCCAGGTAAAAAATAAACTGTTTTCAACATTGATAATAACCAGAAATGTTAATAATATTTTATAATATTAGCGTTTTTACTGTATTTTGGATCCAATAAAGTCAGCCTTGGTGAGCAGAAGAGACTCATTTCAAAAGCATTAAATAATGTAATTGTAATTCGTAATGACAACCCATTTTTTGAAAACCAAGATTACTTTATACATCTATTATTTGAAAACAAAAAAGCTCAGCGTTTGTGTCTTATGACCCACAGGCATGAGGTGGAGGCCTACATTAAAGCCAAGTATGTGGAGCGAAGGTTTGTACAGAGACGGTCAGAAGATGAGATCAGACAGAAGGTTTTATCACTGAGTAAACAAGATAAATGTCTCAGCGACTGCTCGGATGCCCAGCCTACAAGTGGACCGTCAACGTCAAAATCCCATGCAGCCTCGGGTTCCTCTGGTGAGTTGATCATCAAGGTCTGATCAAACCCAATGTGAGCCGTCGTCTCTATCCTGCAACTGGACCCTCTGCTGATTCAATTCAACCTTTGCTTTGTCCTGCCATGGCCCCGTTTAGCTGGTATTATCATGTCATCATTCAAGTGGTGTAATCACCATAGACAGATGTTCATGGTAGAGGTCTACAAGGGTCCACTTCAATACGAAAACCAGAGGTCCGACCTGGGGCTAGGGTTGGGTATCGTTTGAAGGTTTTTTTAGATTCTGATTCTGCTTATCGATTCCTAATTTAAATCCCAATAAGGTAAAGAAATAGCTTGTATTAATATTTAGGCTGCATATTGTCTGCAAATAACACAGATATATGTTCATGTTTAATATTTCCTCCATTTTTGTGTTCGGCCCGTTACCTGTGTGGGAAGTGTGCAGTAGACTCGCCCACATTAACGATTTCAATACTCTCCGAAAAGACCATAAACATTACAGATAACATCAGAACAATTAATTTACATACATATGTCATAAAACTAATCCTGTGCGACTGAGACGCTGCAAACCGGGTGTTTGTAGGTCGATGTTTTGGCTGTAACTCAATGATGCCCTCTGTAGGGAATAGTAAGATGGCCGCTTGAACACTTCCGGTGATGGCAGTTTAGAGCACAATGAGCGATCAGTCATCATATAGATCAGTGGTAAGAAGTGATTGGGGTCGAGTACAGATCTCAGGACCCGAGGAGACCTCTAGCTGACCTCTAGCAGACCTCTATCTGACCTCTAGCAGACCTCTTGCTGACCTCTATCAGACGTCTTGCTGACCTCTAGCTGACCTCTATCAGACCTCAAGCTGACCTCTAGCTGACCTCTAGCAGACCTCTAGCAGACCTCTAGCTGACCTCTATCAGACCTCTATCTGACCTCTAGCAGACCTCTAGCAGACCTCTTGCTGACCTCTAGCTGACCTCTATCAGACCTCTATCAGACCTCAAGCTGACCTCAAGCTGACCTCTAGCTGACCTCTAGCTGACCTCTATCAGACCTCAAGCTGACCTCTAGCTGACCTCTAGCAGACCTCTTGCTGACCTCTATCAGACCTCTAGCAGACCTCTATCAGACCTCAAGCTGACCTCAAGCTGACCTCTAGCAGACCTCTAGCTGACCTCTAGCAGACCTCTTGCTGACCTCTAGCAGACCTCTTGCTGACCTCTATCAGACCTCTATCAGACCTCAAGCTGACCTCTAGCAGACCTCTTGCTGACCTCTAGCTGACCTCTATCAGACCTCTATCTGACCTCTAGCAGACCTCTAGCTGACCTCTATCAGACCTCAAGCTGACCTCTAGCTGACCTCTATCAGACCTCAAGCAGACCTCTAGCTGACCTCTATCAGACCTCTATCAGACCTCTATCAGACCTCAAGCTGACCTCTAGCAGACCTCTAGCTGACCTCTAGCAGACCTCTTGCTGACCTCTAGCAGACCTCTTGCTGACCTCTAGCAGACCTCTAGCAGACCTCTAGCGGACCTCTAGCTGACCTCTAGCAGACCTCTAGCGGACCTCTAGCGGACCTCTAGCTGACCTCTAGCAGACCTCTAGCGGACCTCTAGCGGACCTCTAGCAGACCTCTTGCAGACCTCTAGCTGACCTCTAGCAGACCTCTAGTGGACCTCTAGCTGACCTCTAGCAGACCTCTTGCAGACCTCTAGCTGACCTCTATCTGACGGTGTGAACGGGGCCGCGGGCTCAATGAAGTGCTTTACTCTGTGTTTCTGCCCCTCTCTGTGACCCTACCCTGCTGAAGCGCACCACGAGTCTCTCTTCTGTGTAGATGAGCTTGATTCTCTCTTCTCCTACTTTAACTCCAAGCCTCGCCGCTGTAAGTACAGCTCTCTGTGTCTTATTCAGTGTCACGGTTGAGCAAAATTCACCATGTCACCGACTCGCTTCCAGTTCACAGGTGTGGATTTGAGTTGAACTCGTCACAGATCCTACAGGATGAGACATTTACTGAATGAATTTAAAAAATCAACGCTGTCATACAAAAATTGGTGACAAAACAAATTTCATTAACTAGTAAGAATTATATTACACTTAATTATAAATCATTTTGACTAATTATGCCAATTTATTGTCTAAAATATAGATTTTTTTGACTGATTAGTCATATTTCTTAATAAGCACAACACTTTGAAAACACCACTTTAATACACAAGCCGACTTGATGACAAAGGGAAGTTTTTATTTATTTATTTATTTATTTATTTATATATCACAAAGGAAGATTGTTTTTGTTATATTTTATTTTTGTTTCATGTGCAGCTGTTATCTGTGCACTATAGAAATCTTATTTTTTTAAATAATAAATGCTTTTACTTTCAAATAAGTTCTCATATGTAGATACATTTCTTTAACTGATTAGACATAATCATAAAAAGATTAAAAAGATTTTAGCCATAAACCATGAAATGTATTTGTTTTTCTGCAAAATGGGTTAGAAAAAAAATATTCAGAATGTATTCTATGAACATGTTTTTCATAAAATAATCATAAAAAGTTAAATGCTGTCAAAAGCGCCACCATTAAACAGATTTTAAATTAAGATAAGCACCACAAATTGTAAAAATTTAAAGTTTTAATAAAACATCAAAACACCTTGACACTTTGACATCAAAATTTGAATCTGTTGATTGTTATATTGAGATGTACCAACACAAATTTATGATATTGAGATTTCACAAATATTGATTATTCATTACACTTTAATCTCTCTGAAATTATGCCTTATGGAGTGTTTTCCCTCCATTTTCTCCTTGTTTACATTCAAATTCAGTAGTTTCGCATCCTATTTGCTTCCTCAGTTCAAGATGGAATTTAGTATTTAAATTGAATTAAAATTCTGAAATTTGCTCAATCAACACCGGGTGGGTTTTCTGTGAAGGAAACACTGCAGCGTCTCTCCATCGCTCAACATCCCATCATGTGTTTCTTTGTAAGAAACTTCAACATCGCTCATGCCTATTTGTTTTCTCCTTTGAATGTTTTTTGTGTTTCTATTTGTTTTCGTGTTTTGTTTCACGCTATGTTTTGTGCTGTTGCTGGTTTGCGTACTGTATTACAGAAGAGTGTGTAAGTTGATCTCTGTTTGACAGTGAAAAGTACCGACGGTGAAGTGCAGAACCAATCAGATGGAAGCAGAGAGATGTTGAGCACGAGTGCCGCCTCCAACACGCCGAACAACACGGGTCAGTCTGAGCAACACATGAGCTTCAGGGAAAAATACTGCCGGAAGGATGCGACATTTGAGGGAAAATTAGCGTCGCGTTGTTGATTTTGAACAATTCCAGGGGGGGGGTTTTCTGATAAAAATTGTGATTTTAAAATGTGATTTAAAATAAAAATAAAAACTCCAGGTTTTGTCCTTGTTTGTAAAACTTGGCCTAAAATGTGTGGTTATATGTTAATATGACTATAAACTAATAATAATAATAATTAATTATGATAATTATTATTACTAAATAAAAATATATAAAAAAAATATATATAATATAATGGCAACTGTTAAATTACAATACTAGTATCTCTGACTGTCTTAATTTCTCCATTTTCAAACGTTCACCCTCAGGGCTACTCTGTCGTTCATGCTCTTACTGAAACGAGAAAGACATTATTAGAAACGGTGAACTTTTATTTGTGTAAACTCACAATACAGACAAAATGCTGTGCTTTCTACCGTCTCGGCCTCTGTGAACCACCAAACTTTAATTTTGACATTGCTCTGAAACATGCAGCACAGATATTTATTTAATTAAATTGATTTAATAATTATGGAAGCTTGTTTCTGTAATAAGTTTTAAAAAAAATCTAATAAAAAGGTAATTTCAACTTTTTTTCTCGTAATTCTTATATAAACTTTTTCTCACAATTCCAAGGTTATAGCTTGCAATTCAGACTTTTCTCTTGCAATTTCAATATGAACTCACATTCATTCTGACTTTTTTCCCCCAATTCCAAGTTTAAAACTCTCAATTTTGACTTTTTCTCGCAATTCCAAGTTTGTAATTTGAAATTCAGGCTTTTCTCTCACAATGACGAGTTTATAGCTCACAATTCTGACTTTTTTTCTTGCAATTACGGGATATAAACTCACAGTTAACTTTTTTTCTGCAATTCCAAGTTTATGACTTGCAGTTTAGACTTTTTTTTTTCCTTGCAATTCCGATATAAACTCTCTTCCTGCAATTCCAACATTGACAATTCAGACTTTTTCCCCATAAATCCGAGTCTAACTATAAACTCTCAATTGCTAGACGTTTTTTTGCATCTTGCAATTCTTTTTTGTATTTGCATCTTGCAATTCTGACTTTTAGATATAAAGTTGTTTATAAAAAAATATAAAAGTTATTTAGCACAATATCGAGACATTGTCTTTTCCATCAAGGAAAGTCAGTGAACTTTACGCCTCACACTTGCCCCATAGTCAAGTCATGTCACATTAATTAATTTATACAAATCAGGTTCACAGTAATAAAGAAGGAAATGACAGTGTGATTAATGTTGCACAGTCCTTCAGTTATTGCAGCATTAGTGTCATTATTCTGCTTGTAAGTTGTGGTTTGTGTTGGTGTGGTTCAGATCCTCCAGAAGAGTGTCCTGGTAAAGCTGTGGTGGTGTTCTGTGAGCCGAAGCAGTTCACCTCAGGCCTGCAGCTGTACTGGGCCTCGTTCTCACGCAGTCTACCTGACATGGCTGAAGCTCTCGCACACGGGGGAGAAGTGAACTGGACCAACACAGACGACGGGAACCGGACACCGCTCATCATGGCCGTTCACGGGGTGAGGAACACACACACACTGAGGGATGGAGTTTCACACACCACCATCACAATGCTTTTACACTCTTTCTTCTGGGTTTTTTTGTTGTTTTGTGCATTTTTTTTGGTTTCATGATTTGGTTTGTTTTTTGTTTTGCTTTTGTTTTGTTTTGCTTTTGTTTAGTTTTTTGTGATTTAATTTTTGGTGTGTTTTTGTTTAGCTTTTTTGTAGTTTGTTTTTATTTAGGTTTTGTTTTGCATTTTGTTTTTGTTTTTTGCATTTTGTTTTGCTTCTTTTTTGTTTGTTCTGGGTTTTTTTTTTTTTTGCTTTTGTTTTAGTTTTTTGTTTGTTTTGTGATTTTTACTTTTTTGTGTGTTTTTGTTTAGCTTTTTTGTGGTTTGTTTTTTAGTTGTAGTTTTTTTTTTTTTTTTTTTTTGGTTTTGGTTTTGTGATTTGTTTTTTTTTGTTTTTGTTTTTTTGCTTTTTGTTTTTTTTTTGCTATCATTTTTGTTTTGCTTCTTTTTTGTTTGTTCTGGGTTTTTTTTTTTTTTTTTTTTGCTTTTGTTTTAGTTTTTTGTTTGTTTTGTGATTTTTACTTTTTTGTGTGTTTTTGTTTAGCTTTTTTGTGGTTTGTTTTTTAGTTGTAGTTTTTTTTTTTTTTTTTTGTGTTTTGGTTTTTGTTTTGTGATTTGCTTTTTTTTTTTTTTGCTTTTTTTTGCTTTTTTTTTTTTTTTGCTATCAATTTTGTTTTTCTTCTTTTTTTTTCTTCATGTTTTTGTGTTTTTTGTTGCTTTTTTTTTTTTTTATTTGCTTTTCCTTTTTTTCCGTGTGTGTTTTGTGTTTTTTTTGTCGACATAGAGTAATTAATCGTGCAGATTAAGTAGATGTTTACTTTCAAAATAATAATTTGCTTTTACTTTTTGAATAATCAATGTTCCTGGTCTTATTGTACGATTCATCAGTGCATGATATTCCAAAAGGCATTTCTGGCTAATATTTGAATATGAAATGCATCACATTACAGACGTAATGACGAATGCTGTTTTATTTAGACTAGCAGAGACTGCGTGTTTGAAAGTGTCTCGTGTGTGTCTGTATCAGGGGTCTCTCGTCACCTGTGAATTCCTGCTCCAGAATTCAGCCAGTGTCAATCAGCTGGACAAGCTCGGCCGAGGACCTTTACATCACGCCACTATACTGGGCCATACTGGGTTAGTTCTGCTCAACACACTTCACAACAAATGCAGTTTTTGTTTTTCTGAGTTGTGAATCATGGTTTAATGCTCTTTCTTTCTTTCTACTACAGACAAGTGTGTTTATTTCTAAAACGTGGAGCCAATCAGAACGCAGCAGACGCAGAGAATCAAACGCCACTTACAATCGCAGTCGAGGCAGCAAACGCTGACATCGTCACGTTGTAAGTTCCCCTAGCTTTCACACGTCTGATGCTTATTGAGAAATTTGTGTCGATCATAAAATGTTGAATTTTGTCTCTCCTGTGTGTTCCTGACAGGCTTCGTCTGGCCAAGATGAACGAGGAGATGCGTGAGTCGGAGGGTCCGTACAGTCACTCAGGTCAATATAACTCTAACAGCCCGACTGAAATGCAGTACCGGAAGTGTATGGAGGAGTTCATTAGCTTGCAGCTCCGAGACGCCTAACACACACACACGTACATTTACGCCACAAACCTGTAGCAAACGAATGTACACCGCCAGTATATGAAGCTTCGGCCCGAAGGATGGGCTCATCTTTACATGTTACCGCTGGAACACGTGCAATAACTAGTCTTGTGAAAGAGTGACGTTACACATATGCACCTTATTTACATAGTGTATATTTGTCTTAAAACTGTCTGAATGAGCCGTGCAATGAAAGCTCAGTGTATTTATGACACATTCCTGGTATTTATCTCTTATATATTCTTGGGGAAGTGAAATTGTCTAAATCAAATCAGTGTGTTTCTAAATATTATATCTATGAAGACGTAGTAGACCACTGCATTTGGCCATAGATACAATACAGATCATTGTTACGAATGCATGTTCTGTTAATAATAACAGATCTATACTGACCATCAGTTTCAGCACAAAGTACCATTTTTATTTATTTATTTATTTTACTTTTTAAAAATCACTTTGGTGTTATGCAGATAAATGGTAATTATGTAATGTTTAAATCCTTACAATTATAATTACCTGTAAATTATGTTTTTAAACATTTTCAGCATCATTACGCCAGTCTTCAGTGTCACATGACCCTTTAGAAATCATTCTAATATGATGATTTATGAGTGAAAGTTATTTATTAATATAAATCTTTTATAACAATAGAAATCTTTACAATCACTTTTTATCAATTTAACACATCCTTGCTGAATAAAAGTATTAATTTATTTAAATAATAAAAGCACTGACCCCACACTTTTAAACGGAAGTGGATAATGTTACAAAATATTTCTATTTTGAATTTTAATTTTGTATTCATCAAAGAATCCTGAAAAAAGTATCATAGGTTATAAAAAATTTTTTTTTAAATTAAGCAGCATTATTAACCGTTTCCAACATTGCTAATAAATCATCATATTACAATGATTTCTGAAGGATCATGTGACACTGAAGACTGGAGTAATGATGCTGATGAAAAATATATATATTTTCCTGTAAAAAAATTGTAATATATATTTTTTTGTGTGGAATAGATGAAATACTTTACGTACTTAAAGTGTATTCAGCTACAATACGAGAGAAATCTGACAGTCTGAATGTTGTTATGAATATATTTAGTGCCAAATGCGCTGCAGTTCTGGCATCGGCCACAGAGGGGCGCTATAGAGCTGGACTTTACAATGCCCCACAATGCAGTTCAAGCGTTTCATTTTCTTCCTCTGCTTCATTTCGCCACAGTCGTTTACCTCTGTATGTGACCTCTCTTAAACAAAATATTATATTCGACAAATCATCATTGCGATCTCTCAACAGAGCACAGTCTAAAATTAGAGTCTCAGGTGTATTAATATGCAGCATCAAGGTGTTCAGAAGGCCTTAAGTGATGGAATTATTATATATAATCCTGCAAAGCATTAAAAACGTTGTATATTCATTTATTTACTGTCTGTTTCTCTTTCTTTGGCACACTGATACATATTATATGTGGCTATCTATCGCTCCTGTGACGTTCCTTTACGTGGAAATCTTCACACTTTCACACAGAATTATTTTCTGTGCTACTATATGATAGATATCATGTAAAGAGTCAATGAATATACTTGATATCTCATCATGTGCTTCTCAAACACTGCGTTTGCTCTTTTCTCCTGCGCTCTCCTGCTGTTCTGTGAGTTTCTGCTGTGAAGTAGAGCAGGTATGGAGCTCATCTCTGTGTGTGTGTGTGTGTGTGTGTGTGTTCTTCAGATTACAGCATGTGCTCGTGTGTGTGTGTGTGTGATGCAGATCAATCACTCTCTACTTCTCTTAATCAAGCTGGTTTCTCTTTACAGGAGATGAAACGTACCAGGACATTTTCCAGGACTTCACCCAGATGGCGTCAAATGACCCGGACAAGCTCAACCGCTACTGATTCGGGATGGCATAATCACTCCATAACAACCTCCGCATTTTTCTATGGGATTGTTTTTTTTATCAGTAGGTATTTCTCAAGTCACAATGGGACATCTTATAAAGTTTTTTTTTTATTTTATAAAATCAATATTGTTGCCCACATAATAATCTGAGCAACACCAGTTGAATTATATTGCGTTTTTTTAATGTAAATGTAGATAAAACTCTTTCATATAGTGTTTAATTCATGGCTTTATCAGCATATCTATATAGAACCTCTTGATGAATATTATATTTGAGCCATAGGATCTAACTTATGAAACATACCATACCGTTTTTAAAGTAAATGCATCAATGCACACATTTGTGTTTCATAAATGAGGCCCGTTTTTACCTAAACATTACATTTTAGTGAATTGCATCACTTGTATGATTGTAGAGCGAGGATGATACGATTTAAGTTTACATAATACCAATTTTAAAAAAAACTTGTATTATGTTCATCATGTATTTAATTGCAGGTTGATGATGTTTGAATGCATATTTGAAAGAAAAACCATTTTGTTAGCATGCACACACCCCACTGTTTTCTTTGCTCTAATAGTACACAAGCGAATCGTAATCCGACCACAGAATAAGGGGTGTAAATTATGTATATTCTGTACATACATCATCTTGGGCTGGGAAACATTTGGTATTTTGTGGTACTTTTTTTAAATGTTGTAATAAGCATGTCTTCTATATTTGATTCTGTCATAATGCAGAGTGTATGAGTCTCTGTGTGAGTTTTTAAGATTGTTTTATCCAATGCGAATGTCTCAAGATATATTATAAATTGTTTTCTCTACCATTTGTATAATGCCCGCCTTGTTTGTTTTACTTGAAATACTTGATTTATAGCACCGAATTTTTTAACTGGGGTGAGGAAATTTCTGGCTTACAGTATCAGATTGTGTGAAGAAATCTCCCGTGTCGTACGTGTCTGTGTAATGTAAACACTGGTGTTGTGTCTCTAAAGCGCGCAGGCGTTCAGTCGCTCGGGACCCGATGACATCATGCTCTTGCCAGCTGAATCACCTTTTCATATCATGCTTTTCTAAACGTACAACATTACCGTCACACTGCTTTATTTATAAACCTCGCACAATAAGACGGCTCCAGCCATGCGTTACGGTTATTGCTACTAAAGCCAAGTGTATAGTGAGTCTTAGAAGAAGTGCTTCTGGGACGTCTTTCCTTTTAAGTAGTTATTTCATTAATACAGGGTTTCCCACGGCTCCTTGAAATCCTTGAAAGTTTGTGAATCTGAAAAAAAAAATATTCAAGGCCCTGGAAAGTGTTGAAAATAAACACACAGGTCCTTGAAAGTGCTTGAATTTATTTTGTGCGAGAAAAATTCCATATTATTCCCTCAGGTCCACTAATGTGTTATTTCGTCAACACTTCGTGGCTTATGTATACTAGCTTGCTTGATTTACGCTAGTTACGCGTATTTATCCGTTGCCATGACAAACGGATAAAAAAAGCATAGTTTATTTTTTTTGCATACATGAAAACTGTAACAATGTATCTTACAAGGTAACACAATGTAACCATGCTGTCACTTGAAGTCTGTCCCCACATTAAGTCCTTGAATTTGAGGGTATTGGACCTGGAAAGTCCTTGAAAGGTCCTTGAATTTGAAGTTAACTAAGGTGTGGGAACCCTGTTAATAGGTAATGCGCAAAATATTGCAACTGACATTGTGCTTAAGTGACAGTTTGTGTCAGTTAGGGGCCGTTTACATGATGCCGTTTTCAACTAAAAACTTTTTATGCGTTTTGGTCGTTCATTTACGCGGGGGGCTTGAGAACGCAAACTTTACAAAATGGGTTGAAACCGATACCGTTATCGTTGCAAAACTACACAAACGCTAACGGTGACGTCATGCGCATGTGCATCACGTGTTCAGTCTAGAGGCGCGTAGTGTTTCTTTACATAGTGTCGCCATCTACTGGCCTGGCATGAATAAAACAGCGTTTTAAATGTTTTCGCGGATCCGTGTGAACGGGGATCATTTTGACAACGTTGTCGTCTGTGCGCGAGAAAAAGCAATCTTTTCCACTTTTTGTACATCATTGACATGGAAATGTATCCTTAGTCATCATGATGCAACATTTCATTGGCGTATATCTGCAAAATAGGGGTGTAACTATATATTGTCACAATATAATCGCTGTGGATGGCAACAATATATATTGTGTGTAGTTCACCCAGAAGGAAAGTTCAGATTTAATTTCGAATATGGTAAACCCAGAAGGTCACACCTTTGAGCTTGCGTGTTTATTAATTATTGTTAATGCATTAGAAAGAAAATACATTTGATAAAATACAATATTTAGAACTTTTAGTAAGTCTAGACTTTCCATTCATAAAACATTAGGCCAGTTAGTGGTGCTTGAAAAACATGCTAGAAAATTTCCATACGAGCCATGGAAATTATGAATGAATATCTGAATAAATATATATAAAAAGAACAGAGCCTCTGCTTTAAAAAAAACAAAAAAAAAACTTTATCAACGTGAATGTGGGTGAGTTCCATAATAATAAAACATTTAGAGAATCACTTTTGTGTCAAAGTACATCTAGATCAGATTCAGAACGATGATCTAAACACAGATGGAGTAGATCGAGTCCATCAACACCTCCAGTGCGTCACAGTCCTAGAGCTCGTCCTGGGTCGACATTTCATTCAGTAACATTAGACAGTTTTGATTTAGATGCTGTTTAATGTTGATGATCGTGTTATTTAACATCTGCATAAGCAATGCTTCTATGGCCCTGTCCCAAATGGCACACTTCATATGCACTTTCAGTTTTGTGGACTTACAATGTCCATTGTAGTCCATGAGACCGTAGGGTGTCCCATTTAGTCATTTTAGGTTTTAGAAGGGTGTTTGCGAGCGCCCCTTTGCGGTTGATATGCGCACTTTTGCTGAGCCGCACTGAAGCTCCTCAGCAGACTTCTTCCCGACAGTCGAAGCGGCGTTACGTCACGAAAGTGCCGACTCAGAGGAAGACCATGAGTGTTTAGGGTGCCATTTGGGACAGGGCCCATCTCTTGTTTCTGGATCCGTAGATGCCATTCTCTTTCAGAAGATGTGTAATAGCGTCCCCTACCCTATGACAGTGAAAACATAGATTGCTGAAATTTTTTGTCAATGGCGGAGAAGCGTTGTGTCATAAATTATGTAAAATTACGTCAATGGCGGGGAAAGAGTTACACAACATGAAAGTCACAAGGTGCCACCACTGGGTGGATTACCCCAATTGTATCCCAAACAATGTCTTGCTAACAATAACAATGAACGCTCCCTTTAACAATGAGTTTAATCTCAGACTTTTAAAAGGTTGTGCTGCTAGTTGCCAACTAGGGTGAAAGATATGGATGGAAATTCTCAGCAAGGATAGCCATGACTCAAGAAACTCCAGCTCAAATTGATGCTTCCTCATTTCCTCCAGAAACCCAACGAATTTAGGGAAAGAAAACGAGGATGCACAAATAACAAACGAGAAGCACCTTAGAAGTCCAAAGGTTGAGACTGGTAAAGTAGGGGATGAGCAGTTGTAGTGAAGTCTGGTCCAGAGTTTAGCTCTATCTCCAATCAAACACGCCTGAAAACACTAACCCAATACTGTGTTCAAGATCGCCCCCTGCACCCTCATTCACTATTCTCTACATTACTCCACCAATATAGTCCATGTGAAGGAGTGAGTGAATTCGGACACTGAGTGCCGGAAAGGCTGCAGCTTTTTCATAGTTTATGCTTTCTGTTTAATAATAATCATTTGAAACTAGCATGTATAAACCTTAATTAAACAATTTAATAATCAATTAAAAAGGAATTTATACCTGTCTGAAATTACGCTGGATTTGAAAACGGATGGATGAATGATTCATCTTCAGGTCAGACGCGGGAATTCATTCAGTGCGCGACTCTCACAGTGCATTATGGGTAGTCTCTAGCTGTTGAGCGTACATCGGTTGTACACTTATTATTGCGGTGCATTGCGGGATTGAATGAGATGACTTGATGTTCACTATGGTTTCAGACACCACTACAAATGTCTTTCCTCACAAATTGTGCCCTATTCAAGGCTATGGGGGAGATTTCAGACACGGCCAAGGTCTCAGGATTACTTGGAAATTCTAGGCAGGTGTTTTTGATTAGTGATGGAGCCAAACTCTGCCTTTCTCAAACCCTTTTCTAAACCATCCCAGTGTCTGTTTACCTGAAGAGTTTCCATTCGACATGATTTTTCAGTTATTTGCTGGGTTTCCACTAGATGTGTACCATTAGCGCTGGCTTGAAACGGCTGACAGATCTTGCTCCCTGCCTCCAGTCATCTGGTGTCCAATAACTGATTGCAAACCTCAGTGCCTCATTACTTCTGAAACAGTGTGGCCCGTCTGTCCGCTGTGCCAAGTCGTTTCCTTCCCGAAGTCACTGAACTGGTGCGCTCAGATTATTGCATTGGATGCTTCATAAAACTTAACAGTAACTGTGGCCTGGGACGGTTGAGAGTACAAAACAAATGAAGCAATGTGAAACAGATTTAAAAGTGAGTGACTTGACAGCAACTTGGAAATTATGTCATAACATTAAATCATTCATTTGGGAATTGGTCAAGATGATACAATGATAAAACTCATTCCACTCTATCCGAGCGAGTGCTTCCGGGAATCCGGGCATCCATCCGTCTCTCAGCGCTGGAGAGAGAACCTGTGGTTGGCTTCCCACAGAGAGACGGAGAGCCACTGCTTGAGTCCTTTTCCCCCCATAAAAAAAGACATTTGCACAAAAACAAAGAGGCTAAGCTCTATTAATATAATTGGATTTCTTTTTAGGACAGTCAGGATGAGGGCTGGACACTACAGTCCTCAAAAGTTAGTGACTGTTATTTTAAACTTGTCAGTACGAAACAATACAAGCTTGGGTCTGCTAATGCTTCAATTCAAGCCAAATTATGTCATAGCCTACTTATCAGTAATACCAAGTGGGAAGTGTAGAGGCCAACCATAACCGTGTTCACGGCCTACATTTGTTCTACCTCTCTGTTTAATAAGTTCCTTGCCTAATGAACCAAAGTCTTCCCTTCTTTCCCTAAGTTTGACCATTCAGAGTCATGAGTTCACATTCAAAGAATCACTAGCATGAAGAACCCAAACAGTCTTAATGGAAATATTCCTTCAGCGGTGATGAAAGGGAGCTTTCAGCAACATATTTCTACACCACAATTGTCCACCTAATGTCTGGAAAATTGTAGATGTTTCTTGCTCCGTACCATCCGTTCACTCATCTCACTCTCACTGCTTTTCTATTACTCTATTCTCACTTCCCAGAATAGGGAGGCCCTTTCTCCAGTGGAACCTCTTTTTTTTATTTTTTTTTTATAAGAGCAGAGTCCCATGGGTCTCTTCAACTACACCTCAATGCTTCGCCAGAGAATGGCTGGAAAATCTTCTGAATCCATGACAGCGAATCTGGCTTCCAGCTGTGTTCAAAGAGAGAGTTCAGACAGGTTTGCCCAGACCCTGACCAGTACAAGAAGCCTCTGTTGTGGAGGTCCATTCAATCAACACAGTGTCCGAGAGGCTATCGGTGTCCAAAATGTCTTTTGCTCTTTCCAGGGTTTCTTTAATAAAATAAACACATATATAGAGGCCCAATGAAACATATTCCGAAAGCAACTTGAAGACTGTTCAGTCTCGATGTTCAGTCAGACCCTAAATGAAATAAACTGTTTGTTTTAATTTATTAATTGAATAGGTCCTTGTATTCTTCAATACTTCCTAATCCTGCCAAGATTGGGTCTGGCGGTCTACCTGCAAAATCAAACTCCCTAGTTCCCCATGACATGAATCAGCATATTGTGAACAAATTTGGGAACTTGTAAGGGCCTTGATCCTCTGATGATGACGACTCTATCTGCAACACGATGACTAGTCTCACGGGTCGTTGAATACACTGTGACCTTTGCTGTAGATGTTTGAAAGCACAGTGGCAACGAAGACTGAAAAATATCACATTTCAGAAGATGATGCTCACCAGTTTTTATGGTGCAGTTTCAGGGAGCAAATGTTTCTGTACACTGCAACATTTTCTAAAATGATATAGGCTATAAATGGGCCTTGTACTTCCTACTGAACGAGGGAGCAGATTGAGGCACACCCAAAGACTGTGCACATTAATAGAAGCTTATCAACTATGTTCATCTCTTATATAAACTTAATTCCTTCGCTGTAGTTCCTGGAATGTGGGCACTATAGATATGCAATCATGGAAACAAACAGTTTACTGTCAAACAACAGTCCTTAACAAGATGGTCCAAAATGATGACCTCAGCTGAGGTGGAAATGAAAGAGCTGTTAGTGCTCTCGGAGTGTTTAAGGTGAAGCACCAAACAGAGTTGCAAAAAAAAAGAACAAAAAAAAAGACTTAAGTAGATTAAGTTTCAAACATCTTCCATTGGTCAGGAAACCGAGTCCCACTCCAAACCAAGAGTTCTTATGACTGGCCAAGTCGGGCCTTTCAAACAAACAGACTGGTATCGATAAGCCCCTCCCCTCGAACGCAGATGAGCAAATGGCAGTTGAGTATCAGTTGCACGGGGACCAGAACTCGGACATCTTTAGGTTTCAGCGCCATAGAGAAACATTGGAAGATCCGAAGCTCTCATCGGTTTGATGGCGTTTATGCTTGTAACTCTGATTCCAGGTATCCGGAGAGGATGGGCGATGGAATTTATTTTATTCCATTTACTAAACCCAAACAAGACCAAGCAAAATGTCTGCTTTGGATTAAGCTGTGTATTAATCCAATGATGTGGGTGCAGTAACCTAGTTCCCTAAGTATTCGACCCCAATCCCAATGTTCATTTTCTGGTTGTCATACTCTCATTAAGTTACAATTAAAGGTAATGAGTCCATGCTAAGTTACAATGCTAAGCTATGCTTACCGATAGGTCAGTTGATGCTGCTAGAAATCCTGCTGGTCAAATCTTGGTCGCCTACTGTGACTTTAACTATTCCCACTGGGGGACCATTGGTCCGATCTTTGTGTCCCATTAGAGGATTGTTTCCGCAATTCCTGCCAAGACCCACAAACTCCCAGACTCTCGAGGAACCATAAGAGACATCCCTGTCCCCAGTTCAAACGCCAACCAGCAAGAACAACAAACCGAGGGCTCTTGACCACCTCCAGTGCCTGGACACCCATCATAAACACTTCTCTTGCTCTTACCATCCGTTCTGTCATCAATAGTTACAGACTGTGACTCCACGGCAGAAAGCGATGGAGGTATTTGTTCACCAACAATCTTACTTGGGTTGGACGCGCCATTCCCGAAGTGTTCGCATACAAGACGAGTCTCTGTTGCCCCAGTACATGCTCATCACCTTCTATGGTCATATTGACTAAAAACGGGGGCAATGAAGGACTTTCAAAGATATCAACACTTAATAAAGAGTAACGATATAGTGATCTCATCTACATTTCTTCTGCTTCGCCGTGATGTCGAACTATCCGGCCAGTGGATTTGGATTCGCTCGGACTGCAATACTTCTGAGTTCAGTTGACAAGAGCACGGTCGATTAAGAGAGGTTGATGATGTCTGGGATCTGTGTTGCAAAGTCCAAACAAAAGAACAGTGGAACATTTTCTTTTTATAATTTCTGCAGTTATGACAGAATTTACAATCTTTTATCTTACAAAAACACCAGGATGCAGCATTCTGAAACGAGAGAACTGGAAGGCCCGGGATCCTCCAGACTCCCTAAAATGACATGCTAGGACAATTACAAGGAAATATAAATGATGTAAGACTATCTTTCCGGAACTGTGCCAGTTTTCCTGAAGTCAAAGTCCAAAGAATCACCACCCACAGAGCAAAGACATACGGGAAATTAATGCCTTTCCTTTCAAAACTTTCCTTTTAGGGGATATACTGGAGTATGGGAGGGAAAAAAGTGTGACTAAACGCTTCCTCCTGTCAGTTTAGTTTAGGTTGGTGGAACACTTCTGACCGCATACCATTAAACACAGTCACTTGGTAGTTTCTATAGAAAGCACCTTAGGATATACAGTACATGAAGACGGTTGCTTGATTATTTTTCAAGGAAAATTTCACTAATCGCTGTGTCCGAATATGCCTACTTCCACACTATATAGGTCAAAAACAGTATAGGAGACGAGTAGAATGACCAAATTCACGGTAAGAAAAGTACCTGGATGACCTACTAGTACCCGTGAGATTCTGAAGTGCGCATTCAATGGACACTTTACTATCCCGAGGCCACTGGAGAGGATTTGTGAATGGAGGTGGTGTGAGACACACCTGACACGGTAGGTCACATGACAATGACAAGATGGGGGATGTAGTATGTACTCATTCCACCTGTTTTTACCCGTGGCAAAGCAAGTTTCAAACCAAATGTAGCACCTACTAGTCCGGACGCAGCCATTTCTCATACTGTAATACGTGTTTACCAGTATAATGTGTTAATATGTTCCTCACTCCAGACTGTTTGTGGTTCTTCAATTAAGAACCACCTTAACATATATTAGATGTATTGACAATGCAGTGGATGGTCTTATGAAATTGTCAAAGTCTGAGGTAAACTCATAAAAAGTTGCAAAACATTGCGACCCTCATAATTGTATGTACATTAAAGCTGCTTATTATAGACCACTGAGTTATTGGGTCTTCGGGTGTATATACTGTATTTTCAATGTGTAAAACTCATTGATTTAGGTTTAAAAAGCCTAGAATGAAGTGTCTTAAAGCTCATCCACTCGTCCATGAGTCATTTTAAACATACAAACATACACATGTAAAATCTCAATAAATGGTCACCATTTCTTATTTGCTTTTTACATTTTAACCCCCTTTTTAGTCTTCGTTTCATTTTAGATCCTGCCGTTTGCAGGCATGAATTTAAGTTATGTTTTTTAAAATAGAGCAGCAAGTATTCAGCTGACAAACCAATCAAATGTCAAACAAAAAAGCATATACCGTACAGCATATTACAGACTCGCAGCAATAACAACACAGAATCGCATGTTCAACATATATATTTTTATTGTAATGACTGAATTCTGTCATGTAAAACATCCCTCAAGAGGCCATGATAGGTCAAGTGGAGGAAACAACATAAAAAAAGGAAAAGAAGTGGGCATTTCGAGTGGGGTCCCGGACATGCTGAAGTCTAACACCACCTGCAAGAAACAGCGGAGATCAGGACATTACATTTAGTCATTGTAAAGTGCACACAAACCCACACCAAAACTATAAATATAAACTAATGTAAGCAAATGGTACAGAATGTAAATGTAATTTATATGTACACCATTTCTAAGAGCAATTAGAGACAGAAATGTGTCAAAATACAATCTCTCTATAATAATTTCTTAAAATTATAACTTTTCTATTCTAATTTAAATCATTAGTTTGAGAATCAATCGGCATAAACAAAAAAAGACTGAATATATTAAAAAACACTGCGACGAAGCCCTTTGGAGACGTGGAGTAGGTGTGTTTGCAGATCTGCACAGTGTGAAGCTTCTCTCGCTGCTTACATTCCTCAGGAAGTGAAGGCTTTGAACCGCGTGCAGAGAATAAAAGCCTCTAAATTTACAAACGGCACACCATCTAAGGCCAGAAACATCTGGGAATAATGGCCATGAAGGGATAGTGGTATGCAAGTGTGTGGGAGAAACTGCACTGATGTCATGTGTAACACAGTTAGGTCAGAGAGAGTACCTGTAGGGGGGAGGCGTCTCACTCGTCGATGTACTCGAAGGGCTCCGGGGCCTCGGGCTCCTGCTCCTCCTCCTCGATCTTGGGGCCGTGAGCAGAAACGGGCTCCACCAGCTCCTCATCTTCCTCACTGGTGTCTTTCAAGATGATGATGCCACCTGTGTGTAACTGGGGGGGGAGACAGTGGACGGAGAGGATTACTATACTGTGATGGTAGTCGTCTAGAAATGCAGAATGACTTCCTGTTAAAGCACATATTTGCATTTTTGAAGTCTCCTAAAATCCAAAAAGAAACAATTTGCGGCTCTTAAAGAGGTTTACTTGGAGGCGATTGTGTTCCCTCTGAAGAGTCGCTCTCATTTAGCAGCAAGAGTGGTTTTCTAACATTCACAACAGGCCCAAATTAAGAGTAAAGGTCCTTGCACACTTGAGTCTGAAATACTCATCCGAAATAATTGTCGTCCGTCATTTTTTTTCTTTCAATTTTCAGTTTTTTCCGCATCCGTAGCAAGCATTTTGAGAGGTGTTTTGACAACTCAGAGCCACCGTACAAGCATACGCAAATCCAGAACTGTTTCAGGATCGATTGGTTCACGGATATTGGTGGTCTTCTTTTTAACATGTGGCTCTAGTATCGCTAGCAAAGCATCAAACTGAGCCTCTGACATCCTGAAGTAAACTCTCTGGATAATCCCGCAGTGAACTCTCCTTCCTCTCTATGCAATCTCAGGATTGGATGATGGACCCAATATTTCCTCTTTCGGTTTCTCTTTTTAAGAAGAGAGAGGACATGAAACCATCCTCACTGCTTGAAGACTCCATTTTGTATTGTTTTGCAAATTTTTTCGTAACTGATTAATACGCATCGGACTCAGTGTGCAGGGACCTTTAGACCCATAATCACACACTGTTGGTTCATTGGCCAGAGGAGAACTGAGCGACTGAGCCTGGGTTCTCCCACGGTCTGAGAAATGTTGCATTATATTCCTGTTATCTCAGTGAAGCTGCTGTGAGACACTCTGTCCTGTGAAAGCGCAGTGTAAGTGAAGGCGACTGGACTCACGGGTTTGAAGGGCTGGTATCTGCAGTCAGGCATGGTGAGGACCTTGAGCTGGGCCGGCATTGCACGCGCTGGGTTCTCCAGCATCTGGAAGCTCGGCTCTGGCTCTTTCTTCTTCTCTTTTTCCTTTTCTTTCTCTTTCTCCTTCTCTTTCTCCTTCTCCTTCTCCTCGGAGTCTTTCTTCTCCTTTTCGGCCTCTGCCTGCGTTTCCTGCATCAGATAAAGTGTTTGGTGGTACATGTCATGCTAAATTAAGGTTTCAGGAAGTGCTTTGCCAAAGCTCTAGATCTGATGTTGGACATTCATACCACTTCCATCTTTTCCTCCTCCTTCTCTTTCTTCTCCTTCTCCTTCTTCTTGGCTTTAGCCGTGATGGACAGAACGGCAGTGGAAACCTGACAGAAGACACAAAATAAGCCATTAAATCTGGATCTTGTTGAGATTTGTCAAGTAAGGTGTGCGGGTTGACGGGTAAAACAGACCTTCTCCTTTTCCTTCTCCTTCGGGACTTCCAGGGGTGGAGGATAGGCGAAGGTGGAGGGTTTGCAGTTGGAGCGATACTGCACCTTCGGCATCTGTTAATAGGACAGAACTTATTCATTAGAAACTGAAAAGTATTGATTAAATTTCATTGCGATGCAAGTGCTTTAGTTTGAGAAGTGCTGTTTGTATGACCCCAGAAATTGGTGCCCCTGTACATCCTTCCACAAGGGTCACATGTGAGGTTCAATGACAGTTAGGACACAGTCCATGTAGGCAAAAGCAAGAAAGTTCACTTGGGTTTGAACAAAGCTTTATTTGAGATAGTGATGGGTCATTCGTGAACATTGCGTCTGTCACGTGACAAATGAACGAAAGACTCGGAAAGGTTACGAAATTATGTTCCCTGTAAATAATTTGACTACATTATAATGATTTCTTAATTCAGAATATGATCACGATGGCGTAGGTGGACGTGTTCGGGGAATATGGCTGTTAAAAGTATAAAATTTAAAGCCACTCAAATAAAGATTTGTTCATTTTGATGAACGAGATCGAACAAGAGAGCCAGTAAAATGATCCTTCCCGTCACTAATTTGAGAGTTAGTGGCATCTGCTTTCCCTACTTCTGCCAATGTGCAAACCCAGGGGTGTCTATCCTGCTTCTGGAGTGCCTGAACACACCCGCCTGGAGGTTTCTAGTACTCCTGAAGACCTTGATTAGCTGGTTTTAGTGTGTTTAACTGGTGTTGGAGCTGAACTCTGCAGGACCGTGGCAGAAGAGGATAGGACACCGCAGAGCTAACCACAACACCAATGCTCCAACTTCTGCTAACTCTTCTAGCATGGATTAATGGTTTGGCTCCTCACTGGATGGATGGGGATCTAAACTTTTGTTATACTAAGGCCGCGTGTCCACCAAAGTGTTTTTAGCCAGCTGAAAGACTTGCATAGCATGCTTTGCTTGTATGATACGGAATATCTGCGAAAGTGTTACTAGAATCTAATTTCACAGATAGTTTGTTTCTGTGTTGTTTCTATATTAAAACGTCAATACAATGTAAAGTATTAGCTCTGGCTCTTGTTTTAAATGATTTTGTTCTGTTATCATGCTTGTTGTCGTCATCGGTTGAAGTTGTACAAGCAGAATGTGGCGGTTGGTCGGTGTGGTATTAGTCCCGCCCCTCCTCCACTGTGATTGGACGGATGGGTAAAAAGTGCCAGTGATGAGCGCTGCGTTTTACCCAAAGTTGAACATTCTTCAACTCTCAGCATCCGGTAAAAAACGGTGAGTGCTCGGCGTGAAATAGACGCGCGGATCCTCGTTACGCTCCTGGCGTTTTAAAAAACGCGGCGCTCCCATTGAAAACAATTGGAAAATACTCCAGACACGTGAAAAACACACTTTAGGGCCTAAATGCAGGATACACGAATATCCTACGACAAGCGTTTCTGTGGTCCCACGGTGACGTCACATTTTGCAGTATAGGTCAGGTCGGACATTTCTGCTTACCTTCAGGTCCTTGTTGAGGCCGATGATGGCTGTGGGTACGAAGGCCAGGGAGAGGAAGTGAGAGAGCGGGAACCAGAACCAGAACTGGGTGAAGACCAGCAGACCCACCACAGACGGCATGTGTGTGTGGCCTGTGCGAGACTGCAGAGAGATCGTCACGTTACGCCCACCTGAGAACAACCAGGAAAGAGAAGAAGTGTTATGCTCCTCAACCAGCCTCTTCTCCTCTAAAGATTCGGTCACAGTAATGACATTTCGGCAAAAACGGCTTTAGTGTAGCAATACATGAAGCACCGCTCGCTTTCAAACCAAGCAGCGGTCGATGCGGTGACTTTGCATGACCAACCTGAGCACGAGTGACATCTAAACTTTTGCCCTCAAACGAAACTCCCCATCATGCAATTACCTATTGAAATGACTGGATTTCACCCATGAAGCAATGTTAAATGTGACCACTCCTTAAGCTGGCGGTTCTTATCCAGAATAAGTGATAGCGGCTATGTTTATATGCAACCAAATAATCCGTTAGTAATGGGACTGACGGCTCAATCGGACTCAAAAGCCTTCATGTAAACACTTTAATTGATCCGATTGAGCTCGATCCCAATGGAATTTCGATTGGATTGAAAGGTGTGATTTATTCCTTTGCTAATCTGATCCAGAGAACATGTAAACACTTGATCGGATTGAAAACCGAAACTGAAAGGACTGCGCATGTGCAATGACGTACAGAACGAGCTGTTCTTCATGTTGAATAGTGTCATATAATGTCACGTCATCCTAAAATTCTCCTTTCACTGCGTCTGTGAAGTGGAGCACGAGAACGTCCCACCAGTCCTGACTTCAGACTCTAATCCACAGACGACTATATTACTGCGTGATCGATAAATATTGGATATTTTATTGGAGATATTGGAGAAATATTAAGCTGTTTAAAACAAATTAAGAACCAATGTAGGAGAATAGTTATGTGCAAACAGCAGGAAACTCAGTATAATCGTGCAGTGAGAAGTCAAAAACTATATTCCAAATTGAAGCTTGAGACAAACGCGCACCTCAACCCGATCACGTGTTTAGCGTTCATATAAACGCTACGTTCAGATTCATCAACTGGAATTAATTCAGTGAAACCAAAGTTGTGCATGTAAACACAGCCACTGTGACCAGACTTTATACTGATATTTAAAAGGACAGGTCTTGCTAAACGGGACTATGCTCTTCTGGATTGGTATCATTACACTATATTTAAACGTTGCAAATGCAAAAGGACAAGGGCATAGGCGTGGATATCTTGATTAACAGCTAGCGTGTCAGATGTCCTTTCCCGTCGAGGTGTACGACACATGCAGCCGATACAGATTTGGGCTGTTAATATGAGAATAAAAGGTCAAGGCCAAAGACGACTCCACCCTTAAACTGCCTGAGCGGACAATAACGGGAGTGAGGGATGAGTGCCAGGACGGGAAGAGGTGTGCACACGTCCATAATGCATTTATAAAGAAGATAAATGGGGAGAGGGAATGCATCGATTTGGCTCAGAATGAAAGGCATCGCAGACAATAGCTTACTTTTGTCACAGCCTGTTAAATTATTAGACTGCAAGTTTCCTGTTGGCATCTACTGTAATTGCCTAGAGAAATTATGGCCTGTATTGTTTATTTTGACTGCAGTGACTTGCATAATTTGTAGACAACCAAAAACCCAAGTGTTCAAACTCTCGGCCAAACCAGGCCATGAATCAAGCCGGACTGAGAGAGACTTCAAAATGTCATCGGGGGTCATAATTTCAACAGGCATTGCAATTTTCAGTCATAATTTATTTTAGGCTCCAATTCTCACTATTAACTAACTATTAACTATGACTTTTCGCTCAATAAGGTAGTTAAGTTTAGGTATTGGGTGGATTAAGGGTATGATCATGCAGAATAAGGTATTAATATGTGCTTTATAAGTCCTAATAGACAGACAATATCCTAGTAATATGTATGCTAATATGCAGCTAGTTAATAGTGAGAATTGGACCCTAAAATAAAGTGTTAACCAATTTTTTATGCAATGTTTATGCAATGTATTGTATTGCTTATTGGAGTACTGTGGCATTAGCTTAGCAACACATTACCATCAAACTCTAATATTTGTACTAGCTATTTTTATGCTTTTTGGTGTATTGCAAATGTTAGCTTACCCAACATATCAATGCCAAACACCAACATTTGTGCAATGTGTATTTGTATGCCTATTAAATTAATGTGATGTTAGCTTAGCACAATATTTGCGTTATGTCCATTTTTATGCGCATTGAAATATTGTGGCATTAGCTTAGGAACAAACTAACATCAAAGTCTGTTGAAGTCAAACTGAAATACTGTCCTGAATCTGCGCTACCCTGTATTGGGTTGGTATACAAGCTGATATTTGGGAAGCATCTTGAAGGTCAACGCATTCTTTCAATATTAATAGGCAAAGCCCCCCTTGGGAATGAGTGAATAATTGCTTGTAAAGTCATGAAGACGTGGCGCTATCTGGTTTCTAATGCCACATTCTTGTCACGATCCTATCAGTGCTTTATCTCACACAGCCTTAAACGGACTTACCTGCCTCGACATGCATACAAAGGCTTGTTTTCACCCTCGCATTTTGCACTGAACACCCAACCATCGAGTTATTTGAGACAAGACTCTACAAAGCACATTAACCCAGAAAGTAAAAATGAAAACTAGACAATACTTCCAAATATATCTATATATTTACCAGTTGACTTAACAGAACTAAAGCTTTAAAAGGAGAATCTCAGAAGTCACATTTGACTGCAAAATCAAAAGAAATTAAAAGTAAAGCTCGTTTTTATCCACATTTGGTACTGACCTGCATCCAGGATGCCTTGAGCCAGAATGGCCCCAAATTTGGCCATCACATCATCATGCTTGTCGTTGATCACCTTTGAGTAGAGCTGCCGGAACTGGTTCACCTGTGGAAACAGAGGCGATGATCAGCTGATCTCTGTAGACGGACACATGCGCTTTTAAATTAAATAATTAGCGAGAACAGGAAACAATACACCAGCAAATCTCAAAGTGAAATCAAAACTGACCACGTTTACTTTCTAAATAAATGGCTCTGGTCTTATGCTGCATTAATGACTTGTCATAATTACTGTAATTAAAAGATGATATCTCAGGGATTTGACTTCAAGACTTTCACATCCTCTGACTCAGATATGATTAGCTTCTATGGCAACGCTCATGGATTCAAGTGCGAAATTACTTCATTCGCTTTGCAAAATATTGAAGACATATCTGAATTCAGGAGGCATACACACGGTTAAACTGAAGTCTGTTTAAATTCATAATCTGCTTTCTTTCCCCAAAGGCCAGGCACATAAAACGTGGCTAGCGTGAATCAACGTGTGCCCGTAAAGGGAAATTTAACTCCAGCTCTTTATTACTCCATAAAACAGGGATTTTCAAATCAATTTCACTTTCATGTGGCCATTAAATTTGCAGCCCAGTAATAATCATGTGGTAAAATTGAAGGAAAATCACCCCAAGAAACAAGCAAATGTACCGTGACAACACAACCACACTGTATAAATGATTGGACGAAGTCTGAAATTACAAAAGGCCAATATTTATGACTTTAGGTGTGCACTAGTATCTATAATAAACAGTAAAATGACAGACTATAGTTCATTTTCAGTCTGTGTAGTCTCTAAAGCCCACATAACTCCACCAACTTCCTTCAGATAATATACATCCATCCATTATTTATTGGAACCTCATTGGTTGTTGGTTGAATGTTCACGTATTTATATATTAGCATTAGCTGTGATTTTGTAGCTTTGTCACATTTCACTGTTAGGCAAGGCCTGAAACATTTGGTACGACGAGGTTTATATAGATTATAGTTTTATATAGATTAGGTTGACTAATCCCATGAGCCAAATAATTAACCCCAACAACCTCAAATCCCACACACTCCCCTTACCTTTGGACAGGTGACCTCTGACTGTTGGATCATGATCAGAGCAGACGCGATCAGAGCACCCTGTCTGACGTAATTCACCGGGTCATTGGTCATGGGCTCCAGGAGATTGATTGCTTCCTGTTGAAGGAAATCACCATTAAATGATAAATAATGAATATAAGAATAAGCATATCTTGACACAGCATGCTGAATGGTTAAACCTAAACCACAAATTCATCAAGTATCTAATCATCTATGAGAATTTGTGGTATCATAATATGGTAACCTGAATATATAGAGGAGAAGTAGGGATATTCAGATCCTAATTGACCTAATGACACACAAACCACGAAGAAAGAGCTTTCCATCCCTTCCTCTCAGAATGGATCATTTGGGTTTGTTTAAGAGGGGTATTTAGTGTCACATTTGATCTTCAGGCCGAAAGCCAAACCATGTCACGTCAAGCACTTTGTGAATTACGACTGCACTGAAGACAGTCCAAAATAGCAAATTTGGCTCATAGATAACTAAAAGCTCAAGTATCATTACACAACATACAGTATCCCATCGATATACATATTTGTGCAATTGCGTCAGAAGTTGTTTGGAACGATTCAGCCAAAATAAAGCAGTCATTACCTGTAGCCCAAGACAGATGGAGCCAAAAAAGGATTGAAACAACTGCGCTAGGCATTTTGTGTCGGCAGAAGTTATATCGCAGTAAATATAACCAGGTGTATAAATTACAGACCCAAAGCAGAATTTGTGACCCATTTAAAAGGCCTGAGTGTGGGAGAGTTTGGCTCATACGCCAGTGATTTCCCAGCATCCCCACAAAACCGCCCATGACTGTATTTGGGCACCTGAGAGGGATTTGGATTAAAGTTATTATTATAAGTCAAGTGGTCAAGACCAATCTTCACATATCCCCTTTTTCCAGCTCACCCAACGAGGGAGTTGAGTGGCAAGAACATTGTCCGTTTGAATCTCATCTCCACTCAAGTAGTAAATGTGCCATCTGTGTCTCCTCCACTGGTAATGCAATTAGTCGCAGAACCAACCTGAGCGTGTACAAGACTCAATAACATCACTCAGGATTGTTGTAAGATAGCTCAAACATCTCTCCTGGGTCTCGGCAGACCTTGCTCAGCTGTTTCGCAGACTTAAGAACTTTTTTTTAGCCGTCTAACCTTTAACATTCACAATCAGAGCTCCAGACTGTGAATAAATTGGTCACAAAATGCAACCATAACAAAAATAGTGAAAGTGGGTTAAAAAATCTGCTAAGTTTGTATGCGCTATGTGAGTGTGTTAAATACATCGGCCTATCACCAGGGCTTGACATCAACACCCGTGTATTTCAGCAATGGCGTGTCACAGTCACTCCTACTAGCCACTTTGGCGGGTTTAACTTTAAATAATATACATTTTTCAATTGTAGTCTTTTAAAAAGGCATCTGAAATAATAAACTAAGTGCAAATCTAGTGTTGTCAAAAATATTTATTTTTCGATACACATCAATACTGAACTATCTGAAACTCTTCCGCAGGATATACAAAACCAGCTGCGCGTTCTCGCTCTCACACAAACCCGCATCCCTTTACTCGCTCGCTTTATTTGTTCGGGATGAATGTGGTTGTTAGAGGGCTTGAATTTCGGCACGGGATTACGCGCATTGAGCATAATTTCACTCATTCCCGCAGATTTTGTGTATATTGGCTATATAAAGCAGTATACTGGGTCTGTGCGTCAGGTCTTAAAGTGACAGCAGCCTAATATACCGGCTGCCAAATTATGAGTTAATATTAAAAATATCTATAAGGCAATTTTTCCCCATGGTATCGATGTCAAAATTGTGGCCAGTGGAAATGCTGAGTGACTAGTAACACCACTAGCCACAGTGGCTGGTGAGCAAAAAAGTTAATGTCAAGTAGGGCTGCACGATATTGAAGAAAATTATGATATGCGATAACTCATTAAATAATGCGAAATTCAATAATGCTTAAAGTGTGTAAAATAAACTTAAATTATCTTTAAAATATATTCAAAATGATTTTACTTTTTGTGACGAGAAAACATCCCTACAGCTTCTTAAAGTGAACATCAGTGTTTTAGTGAAGCATAAGAAGTGTTATTCTAACATCAGTGTAAACTACGGGGTTTAGGGGTTCAGGTTATCCTACATTAGGGTTATTTAACAACAGAAACTTAATAATAAACACTGCTTAGTTTTCACTGTATGAATTAAATAAATCCTGATTCTTATTAAAGCTAAAAAAAAGTTATTCAGCCGAGAGCAGCGAGTGATTTTCTCTTTGTCTTTTGTTCATGACCCCAGTTATTGCAGGCCGTTGCGATATGCATATCGCGATATATACATTTGCGATATTTCGATTCATATTGTGCAGCCCTAATGTCAAGCCCTGCCTATTCCATTACTCATATTGCACAGCCTCATTAACAGGCTAATTCAAGGAAACCGACTGTACCTTGTTACCGGTGCCAGCACAACAGATGCCCAGAGCCATGGCAGCGCCGCAGCGGACGTGGGGGTTGTAGCTCTCGGACAGCAGGGAAACCACACTGGGACATTGTTCTGGAGTCCTGTAGACACACATATATAAAAAAAAAACACTTGAAGGAAAGACCATAAATTTTTCACAACGGTTTATTTTCCCTGACAGTAATACTTTGGATCGGGTGAAGGAATGCGGGGCTTCAGTTCTTTGTTCAAAGTTTATGCAAAGGAACTCTTAAACTGGCGCACAGGCTCTCAAGTCAAATTGTCGTTCGTAACACAAACGATGCTGACTTGATGCAACAGTGCAGGACAGCTATTTCAGTTTCCAGTTCTCAAGTATATATTTGAAGTATAGATGTGTGGTTACTATGAAAATGCCATAAAATTATGGCCAATTGTGACAAACGTTTTTAATAAAAGCAGCAGACAAAAAGTTTTCCCATTTTTGTGAAAACCTTAGTTACAAGCCAGGTAACACGGAGATTCAACTGGTTAAACTACAGTCAAGCTGCCCTTGTGCAAAACTAATTAGCTGTACTAAAAGGTCAAACAGCAAATCGTGATTTCACCAACTATACTCGTCACAACTACACAGTCCCCAGTGTCAAAGTTTGTTTACATAGAGTATTTATGATGTGAATTGCATATTTAAATTCTGCCGTCGGATTACGTCACACACTGAACTTCAAAATCACACTGGTTTGCTTACACGTGTCATGATGAGAAAATACATCCCATATTTCCAAAGCCTCTGTTTAACACTGCAGTGATGTCATTCTGGAGGACTAAATGGCCGTCTAGGAATAAAATGGTCAAATAAGCACCTCATTTTCCTCATTAAATCCTCAGAGACTCTGTTACGCCAACACTCACATAACACACAGTCAAGGAAAGATGAAACATATTATATTAAAGAGAATTACTTGTGCTGTTTTACTTCACACTGAAACTATTTGCAATTTACATTTTTTTAAAACACAATAAATACAATTATAATTTCAAGCTGTCATATGAGGGAGGCACAGATATAGAAATTCTGCTAATAAAAGCATATAAATGTGTCTTTGTTGTGGCCAATAACTGAAATGAAAGCCTATATACTTCTGTATAACTTTATCACTTTAAGCTCCAATCTTGATTTTACGTGTTTTAAGCTAAATCAGTAGGGGTGTAACAACACCCTCATGTCACGATTCGATCCATATCACGATACTGAACTCACAATATGATATTGCGATGATACTCCAAGACATATGGTAAAAAGTTAACAAAAACTGTTGATTAAAATGCTGTGTGTAAATGAATAGACTTGGTGCTGAAACCCAAAGCACAGGATAATAGACACACCAGAATAACAATATTCATGATTCTGAAGCTGAAAATACAGGATTATTGTAGATGAATATGTTTGCACTGTCACTGACTAGATATATTTAAAATAATGTGGGCCACTTTTTACTGGTAACAAGACATTTGGCATTATCAGGACCCACAAATATTCCCCCATTGCATTATTATACATTACATTCAACATTTATATATAGTAGTTTAATGCAGTACTGACACTAAAACTCTGTAAACTTTCAATTTGGGTGAATTATACACAATACATCTTGTCACTATCCACGATACATATTGAAGCACTTTTGTATTGCGATATATTGTTTTAAATACATAAAACGGCACAAAGAAAAGATGAGTAACTTTATTTTCTATTGGTATCATACTAATCTGATCAGCGTAGATCATTTGATTGGCTGACACCAATATACTAACAAAAGCATTGCGCAACTTTACCTGACTGACAAGTATAGTTCAGTTTAGGTCCAGACCAGAGTAGCCAATACACAGTCTTTTAGAATAATCTGGTCTGTAATAACGCACAGCATGTCCAGTTGAGACAACAGCTCGAGCTCTTCCCACCGCAAAACCCTGTCCGTGGGAAGCTAATCCACGGTTTAGCACTCGCATACGAATGCCACTAGCAATAAAAAAGGATTTGACCTTGATCTTTCATCAGGCTGGGATTAACGTGCTGCGCTGGATATCAAGGGTTCTGCCAAACTTGGCAGGCTGGGAAACACAGTTTCAGTGTTGATGAAGTTGGGAACCTTCAGTACAAATACAAATCTTAGCGAGGGTCTTACGCCAATTCACGAACATTTAGTTCATCTAATCCTGACTAGTCATTTGGGCTTAGAAGCTTCAGTCTCAGATTCAGACTGAAGCTTCATTTGTTTACCCAAAATTTTCACTCAGAAATCTAGATTTGCCTTCAATACGTGATGGTATTTATTCATAACCACTTTAACAAATTTTGCAGAAACCCCTTTAAGTGCTAATCTACTTTCTGCACAATATATTAGGGATGTCCCGAGCTCAAGGATCAGTACCAGAGCCGACTTTGCAGAGCTGTCATGCAGGTGTCATACAGTAGGTGGCGCTATGCACCTTCAAGTGGGTTTGCCAATCGCCATTAAGAGGAAAACTAGTTCAAATGTGCTTCCGTAACGTGTGAGAACCAATGAAGTTTGATTAAGTGCATCACACAAGCACGGTTGAGCTTATTTAGCATGTTTGATGCGCAGGTTTGTAACGATTAACGAATCACTCGAAAGTCGTTTATTTACGATTTACTTTTATTTGCCGTCAGAGGCATTGTTGCCGTAACACTTTGCTATAGGTTGCGTTTTGCTTCAGACTTGAGTTTATGCTGTCTAACTTTGTTTCTTTTTATTGCAATTCTTCTTCTTAAATGTAACAGTATCCCCATAACTTTATTAGTTAGGCTAGTAGTTTTGCTGTGGTATCAGTGTTGGGTGTAATGCAGTACTAAATACTCAATTACTGTAATTCAATTACTTCTCCCTTCATTTCTTAATTATTCTGTAATTACAGTTTCTTCTGATGTAATTGCATTAAAACACACACACACATACATACACACACACACACATCAGCCTTAACAGACTCTTAAATCTTCAGCTAAAATCTCCCTCCTAAATTTGTTTTGTCTGATTTAAGTTTTTTCTTGTTAACTTTTATAAACAAAAGCCGGAGCGTGACACACTCCAGGAGTCAGAGGCGTACACGGTTCAAGAGTTTCTCTTTGCCAGACGCTATCCAACGCACCAGCAAACTGAACAAACAGAAGAGAGACCTGTACAACAGCCCTTGTTTCACCGAAAAGCACTTCTTTACTAGTTTATCATCAAAGTATAGGATTCAGGTTTATGGGCTGTTATTCTTTTCCCTTTAAACAAGCATTTAAAGACATTTTTGCATTAAGTTTCCATTTACACACACACACACACACACACAAACTACAAAGATTTTCAACTGAAATATCTCTCATGATCTTAAAACTTTTTGATCAAATGGCTTAGCCTTAGACAATACAGATGTCTTCAACACCAATAACGAGCATGAATGCGGATGTGTGAAGTATAATATTTTTGAAGAGAGCAAACATGAGCTGATAATGAATGCAAAGCAGCCAACAAGTGTCAAATACACATCAAATACACATACTCTACAAAAATGATAGGGAGTCAAGTCCTCACTCGATCTTAAAATATGACAGATCAGCCCCTTAGTATTCATAGTGTGTTCAATGACAATCCCTCCAACCTGGATTTATGGATGCCTGAAGAATATGAGCTTGGTGCGTTCAAGGTTCAAGTCTGGAGAGATACTGATACCCCTTTTCCACCAACAAGAACCGGGTGCTGGTTCAGAGCTAGAGCTATTGCCAGTTCGGAGTTGGTTCGACTGACGAGCTTACTAAGAACCGGTTTGCGTTTCCACCGGCCAGAGAGCCACAACAGAGCTATATCTTACGTCACTGCATACGTATCATGTTGCCCAGCAACGCTAGTGCGGCAGCGCCAAACACAAACACACCAGACTTTTGTTCGAGATGCATCGGCTTCTCGCAGAACGATCAGCACATGAAATCAAAGCACTGCGAAAGCGATCAAAAAGCACAAGGAGTCGTATGATCTCCAAACACTCCCGCAGCTCTGATTGGTCCACGCTGCTCCGATGCATCTCGAACAAGGCATCAACAATAATAGACGTTGCGTTACTATGGATGCTCATGGGTTTGCGAAAATAAATCGGCATCCAAACACGGCGAATCCAACGCGTCCTTGCAGCTCGCCGTAACTTACATGGATGGATATTATAATCGAGCTGCTATTAGCTCGACTAGCTGCTATTTAAAAATGGCGGTCACAAGTTTCTCTTCAGTCTTGTTGGACACGGTAACCCCGCCCCCAGTCTCTGACGCAAGCGGTTCTTTCTTGGCTCCGTTCTAGACCCTGCAATGATTTGGTGCTACTTAAGAACCAGTTTTACTGGTTCGGAGCTGGTGCTTTGGCGGTGGAAAAACAAAGAACCGATTTGAAACTAGGCTCTGGCTCCGAACCAGCACCAGCTCTGCCTTGGTGGAAAAGATGAGCTTTAGATTTTTAGTTTCTAAAAAATGCAGAGATTGATGAAAAACGACCTGTTTCTGGGGAGGGGTTTGACACAAATGAAGAAAAGTGGACGGCTGGGATGTGCAGAACTTATTAAAATAGTCTAGTTGACTAAATGTGGGGAATATGGTAGTAGTCACACTGCTGTATAAGACAATGACTGACAAATATGATGAATAGGCTCTCGGCTGCATTGAGGAAACGACCCCCCAGGATCACTGGATCCACCCCGGTGTCGGCACATCCATCAGCTTCTCCAGGTCTAACACGCGAGCGAGAGAGAGAGAGAGGGAGGGAGGGAGGGAGGGAGAGGCAGAGCGAGTCGTAAACACACAGACAGAACGAGAGAGGAAGGGTTAGAGGACGTGTGGAAGTTTTAGACCGGTGATCATGATAGGTGATGCGGAGAAGATCTGGGGATTCTTCCAGCTACTCGAGAACAGGGAAATTCCTCAGCACGAAGCCGAAAGAGTGAGATGATATCTGGATCTTTTCCCACCAAGAATTTGGACAACCTAATGTTTTTGTTTGTACTTTTTTTGGGGTGTAGATTATAAAAAGGCAATAAGTCTCAATATCTGAGGGACGTTTAGTGCACTTGCTTCAACTTGCTGACAATGAATAATACGGAATTAAGCTAATGAAGAGGAAACACACAGTATTGAGCTCAAGGTAAGTAGCAGAAATAATTTTCCAAAAAAAAAAAAAATCCCAAAATTTTTTTTTTTTCATTTAGAAATATTTTACATTTAGAAAATATATAGTTAAATATTGTAAATGTATATTGGTGAGTTTATCTTATAAGAATAAATAGCAACATTTCAAACGGTGAACAGAGTTTGTAAGGGAATCTACTTCCAAAGAGCTTCTAAACAAATCATTTTGGTTACACTTTACAATAAGGTCTCATTTGTTCACATTAGTTGCTGTATTAACTAACAATGAGCTATACATTTAATATACATCATCTTTGTTAGCATTCGTTAATAAAAATTCAGCTGTTCATTGTGTTTTCATGTTAGTTCTCGGTGCATTAACTAATGTTAACAAATACAACTTTTGATTGTAAAACTGTATTAGTAAATGCTGAAATTAGCATTAACTAAGATTAATAAATGCTGTAGAAGTATTGTTCATTCTTAGTTCATGTTAACTAAGATAGTTAACTAATGTTAAAAAAAAAAACGTAAAGTGTTACCCAAATTATAAGGTAAATTAATTTAAATTTTCTATAAAAAATATATTATTTTCAATATATAACAGAAAATATAGATTTAAATAAGCAAGATAAATAAGATTACACAACATTTGTTTGTCTGCATTTCATAATACTCATTACATAATGTTATGCCAGAAGGAACCATTTCCAAATTATAATGCAATTATGAAATCCTAATTATTCTGAGAACATACACGTTGTTTATGAAGTCATCTGCCTCGCCTGATTGGGCTAGATAGGGACGCAAATGACTCCATGTGGTCAACATTCACAGATCATTACTGATAGCCACTTCCTTGCTTAATTACAAACATGGTCTGGTACACGTAACCGCTAATCACATGACAAGAAAATCATATTCATCATATGCCGGTTTAAGATAATGTGTTTTGAATGATTCGAATGCTTATATTTCCAGGAGTGTAAAAGCGCACAGACAGAACAAAGATGGGCAATACCTCGTGCACCATGTGACTGCTCTACTCTAAACTCTGGTTGCATCTGGAGGAGATAATCATTTGGAAGGGAAACTCACTTTCTCGATAACTTGGCTTTTGCAAGCAAACAGAAGTGCATCACATGAATTGAACACACTTGGCCACGATCTGATTGGAGGGGAGTCTGTGACAATGCTGGACGAGCCCACGGAAAAAACAAAAGCTCAGTGTTACGACGCAGAATGGCTAGCTATAGTGTCCGCAACCAAACGGGGAGCGAGGACCGGGATTTTCTCGAGCCCGGAGAACAACTCCGCTGGGCCGCACTGCTCATCCTCCTGGTCATCTTCCCCACCATTGGTGGAAACATCCTGGTCATTCTGGCGGTGTCACTGGAGAGAAAACTCCAGAACGCCACTAACTTCTTCCTGATGTCTCTGGCCGTGGCCGATCTGCTGGTGGGATTGCTAGTGATGCCCATCGCTCTGGTCACTGTGCTTTTCCGTAAGTAGTCTGGAACTTTGATTGTACAAATTAAAAAATAAAACAAGTTCGGTAACACTTGAAGTCTTTATGTATAATGCATTATAAACGCCTTATAATGCATTGTATGGTCTCATGAATAATTGTAACCACAGTTATAATACTTATCTATTCAATGAACACACCTTTAGAAAGTATAATGCACTAAAACGCATGTCAAACAACCAATTTCAGAATCTGCAAATATTATAAAGCATTATAACTGTTTACAATTATTTATGAAAAGATATAACGTATTATAAATACCTTTATAATGCATTATACATAAGGGCTTTAAGTAAAGTGTCACCAATAGTTCTTCCAACATTAGTTTGGTGGTTCCATAAGGTTTGTACGTTAGTGAAAGTAGTGAAGTAGACTTTTTTTTGTGTATGATTTTTTCAGTGTACCACTAAAACCACATTAAACAGAATAATAAAAGACCATGTTTCGTTTCCCTGCACTGACAGAGCGAATACACACAGCAGGCATTAAAACAAGTCTCTCACAAAACTTTCAAACATCTGCCAAGCTACTACTACTGCCGTTCTTATGCCAGCGTGTCTTTCAGCTCCGATGCCAGAACACTCCAGTCGGTCCATTATTCCTCATTGATTGGATTTGATGACATTTATTACTTCATTTGCTGCACCTGGTCTTCACACATTAAAGCTTAAGGTGAACCAGAACTTTGCTGGCTTCATCACAATATCGGGATAGTTCACCCAAAGATTCGGTCATCGATTAACTCAACAAAACTTCCAGTCTTCTGTGGGACACAAGAGAAAATGGTTTCACTTTATTATAACACATTCTGTTGACTATAAGTAACGTTGCACAAACCTTGCAAAGTTACTTATAGTCAGTAGAATGTTCAAAAGGGACCATCAAAATAAAGTGTTACCAATAAAATTATGACAGAATTGTCATTTTTAGCATGAAATATCCCTTTAACTCCAGTCATCTGTCCTGGAAAATACTTTCAACAGATGCTATTTATCCAATGCAACTTGTCAAACACTTTGTTGAGAAATTGGGGAAAATGTAAAGATGGAAAGGGATTTTTTTTCTGAAAATGAAACTTGGTCCTTTGAGGTTTCAGACATTGAGTTAAACCAAGCCTTGATGACGTGAAAACATTGAGTCGTCCCCCAAGGACCATAAGGATAGGAAAAGGAGCAAAAGTCCAGGTTTTCTAAAGGTGTTCCACACAAAGAGAACCATGTGTGAACGCAGAAAAGAAAAAAAAGATTTTGCCAAACATCTGAAGCTCACCAGAAGTCATGAGCACTGACAGGTAATTAAGTTGAGTTACCTTAGGAGGAAGGGGTACAATAACACATTTAGGTTTGAGTGCAACAACTTATTGACCAAGAAAGAAGTAACTCTAGATACAACTTAGCAGTAACTCTAGACCTTAATTCTCAAGATAATAACTTGCGATTAAATGTAATCATCAAAATAAAAGTGAGCTTTTCCAATTGGAGTAACTCAAAGGTTTGGGTCCTGTCGAAGATGTGCTTGCTCAAACAGTAAAACCAATGTTATACCAAAGGCCACGTCCACATCTGTGGACCAGGTGAAGACAGAAACTGAAGTTAAAGCAACTGACTGAACACTGAAAATCTACACAGCGCTTGATAAAGAGTCTCAGCAGGGCTAAAAACAAGAGCCTACCCTCGAGAGCACACACCACACATGTATTTCTCTGGGAAAGAGGGAAATATTTACATGAGGAAGTTGAGACTTGGCAGTGCAAACCTAAAGTGTGGTAGAGTGTCTGTCTATTTAGCTTTCAGGAAGAGAGGGCACACTTTCCTGACAGTCTATATGGAAACTAGGGATGGACGATGTAGTGAATATTAATGATATGCTCGCTTAGATTCTGTAGGCATCATAAAATGTTGGAATATCGCAAATATTGCAATCATTTTTCCTATTCAACTGTCCGAATTTCACCTGTGAAAATTCGCCAAACAATGGTGAACATGGACATACGTTTAGACTCTACAAAATAATTCTTAGATCTGAATCTATTGAGCAACAATAGCATTTTGGTTAAAAGAGGTTTCCTGTGATTGGGGGGGGGGGAACTCTAAATGCAATTAAATTAACCTACTACTGCTCAACTGCTTCACATACTGAAAAAAAATTCATATTCAAATTTCACCAGATATGGCATGGAAGAAACACTGCACAATTTATGCAAAAAAAAAAAAAAAAAAAAACTAATTTAATGCATGTTATACATTTGACTCATGCTGATTAAATCAATTCAGATCAAAAATGATTCAGAAAGCTTCAAAAAGCCCAGCTGGCAGTAATGTACCCTCTGATGAGCTCCTATGAAGGTCTGTTTAGTAAAGAGGGGTGATCTGACTAATGCCAGTTTTCAACATCTGGTCAAGGCCTCTCCAAACCGTGGAGATCTGCTCATAAACCACAAGTTTGGAGATACACTGTAGTTTAGGTCCATGCAAGCTAAAAGAAATCATGTTTGAAAACACATATACCCCAAAATGCAGCTTTGTTCCAACTTATCCAATAACTTCAGGTTTATGATCAACTTTTTGAAGAATGTTACAAAAAATTGTTTTCACTTCTTGTCATCAGGGCAATAATCTGGCATGTACCACCGAGTTATCTAAAGACAAACTGAAAAACTGGCAACATGAAAACAATCTTATTTAAAGGCTTTAGACAATGTCATCTGTAAGTGCACTGGGATGAAGATCAACTCAATTCACCATTTCATGTCTGTCACTAAAATAAACCGCATCAGTGATGAAGAGCTTGATGAATGAGCCAAAAGCCCCCCGAGTGTCTGATCTTATGAACTGTTTTTTGTTCAACTCAAGCTTGTCTCAATTTATTTATTTATTATTCATAACGTTTCAGATCCAATAGATGCAAGATGAGATGCAAAGGCTGTGATACATTTAAAAGTAATGCATTTCCTAACGTCCATGTCCAAACAAATGAAAACCAGTCTGTTGACATTTACAGTGAGTCCTGCGTTGTGAGAAATGCAACGGCAACGAAAAGTTGCAAAGCCATCTGAAAGAATTGGCAAAAACATTGTAATCATGTATGATCATCTTTTTAAAAAACTACTCTAGTGGAATCTGTGATGTAAAATGTTCATAATAATATTAGGCTTGTTCTGCATGGGTGACTGAAGAGGAGTTAAACTAGTTTTGAAACTTTGAGGGAGCAGGTTAGGGCTGGATGTCTCCAGAAACACAACATAGCTTCTTGTCAGGGTTAGTAGTAACCCATTCGAAGTTAAGTGTGTCACATCACAAAATTGCAAAAAGTTTGTCGTATCTCCAATTCAGCAAAACCACTGATTGGTGCTTAATCTTCTCTTCGTATTCCAGACTCCAGATGGCCCCTTCCAGACTTCCTGTGCCCTATCTGGCTGTTTCTGGACGTCTTGTTCTCAACGGCGTCCATCATGCACCTGTGCGCCATCTCCCTCGACCGCTACATAGCGATCAAGAAGCCAATCCAGCACAGCCAGTTCAAGTCCAGAGCGAAAGCGTTGGCGAAAATCGCACTTGTCTGGCTAATCTCTATAGGTATGTCAAAACGATATGAATGAATGCATGAACAATTACAAATACTCATTTAAATATTCATATCTACTACAAAACGAAAAGGAAACATTGCCTTTACAATTGCAGGGAATGGCATTAACCCAATTTAAATCAATTTTAAAAACACAACTGCCACAATTTTCTCTCGAAAGATTAAGAGGCAATACGGTTTAAAAAATGGGATCAAGCTCAAATCTGGTTTCATTACCTACATTTAATAAGATGTGTATAGCTATATACAAACTGTGGCAAACCCCAGTCCTTAATCTCCACACCGATCAATGATCTCAACACTCGCCGTCTCTGGAAAAGTCGCATACGCATAAATTTCCTTTATCTTGTGTCACTGACTGGCCAGCAAACTTCCATTTACACAAGCAATATTGGCTTGCGGGGGTGAAATGAAAGTAAACACCTTGAGATTTCTGCTCGTTAACAACAGTTGTGTTGTTTGAACGACCTCAAGGCATGGCTCTGGAATCGTTTCACCACCATAAAAAGGCAGGCCACGTGCTTTGTCACTTCAACCCTGACCATAAACACCACATCTCTGTGTACTCCTGAGAACGGTTTCACATATTCTCACATTTGACAAAGCAGTCTTGCTGAGAAAAGACAGGAGCTCATGGTTACGGACAGGGGTGCACATAACTCTTTTGGTCTGGTTCTCAAGGAAGCACCTGGAGACGCTGCTTGGTACACACACTTTACACGGCACACTTATCCTACAAGCTATCGTCATCACTTTCCTCCCGACTGCTCTCCTCATTATCTTTTTTTCTCTCAAAAACGAATGACGTTTCCTTTTTCTTTTTTCTGAACATTAATGACACAGACAACAGCAGGAATATTAGGCTGCCATCACTTTAAGACCGAATGCACAGAACAAATATACTAACTCGCATCCGGTTTCTTTCTCAACTGTTGTGACATAACTGAGAGAATACTTGCCGAGACGGGTATTTTGAGGTAATTGTGTGTGTGTATGTGTCCATTCAAGCGCAAGTAAAGGCAAAAGAGGAATAAATTCAGTATTCAAGAGCTGTCTGAAATTTTCATCTCTTCTTCCACGTTTAAAATCATTTCAATGTGTAAATTAGCAAGAAAAAACATGTCCGAATGATGCAATTGCTCTCTATGATGGCTAAACTTCGCAGTTAATCCGCGAATCACATGATTGCTGAACCGTGCAGATCACGGATCAACTGCGATCCGTTGCACCATTAATAATTAATGAACACACTTATCATCATGATTGCTATCTAACCATGGCTTATTTTTACCACGCATGCGCACCAGTTATGGATGCTTCAAGTAAAAGTCCAAGATGTGTTATCGATGTCATAAATGCTATTATTAGTAATAATTGGAAATTTTATAAATTTTTACACAAGAGCTCCACAATATCAAGAGCAGCATCTCATGCTGTTTTTGATTGTACATTTCTAAAAGCTTTGCATTTTAAAAAAGGCCTCGAGACCAGCGTTCTGTTCAATAACAGAGGCACGCCTAGAGGAACACCACATAAGCTGAACTGTTCAAGGTTCTGAATCAACTAGTCTTTCTGGCAACCAATCAACTAGTAGCATTTTATAATAAATAAATAAAAGGTATCTGCCAAAGCACAAAACTATTTGTTTGGCAGGAGCTTAGATAGGAAATGAATGACTATGCAATAACCTAGTCCAGGGGTGTCCAATCCTGTTATGTGGGTCTCCATCTTGCTGGACAGTTTAACTCTAACCAGTGTTGTAGTCGAAACCAGCTCATTCTGGGCTGAGACCCGAGTGGGTTAAGTCATGTCATGGCAGAGACTTGAAGAGGGTTTGAATGTTTCAGACAATGTAAATATGCTTTTCTTCGGGTGAATGAAGCGAATCCAACCTGCTCTAACACACCTGCCTAGAAGTTTCAAGTAATCCCAAAAGGCCATGATTAGTGAGTTTAGGTGTTCACTAATAGTTGAAGTTGAACTGTTGGAAGGTGGTCCAGAATGGACACCTCTGAATTAGTCCATTTCAACTAGCATAATCATTTTAATGTTCTATTTAAACCTTATTCTCTGCTCAATTTAACGATTAGTCTTTCTTTATCAGGTATTGCAATACCAATTCCAATCAAAGGGCTACAAGTCTCCGATCATCCAAACCCCACCTTCAACAACAACCACACCTGTTTGTTGTCACCAGAGGGCTTTGGGGACTTCAAGGTGTATGGGTCTTTGACGGCTTTCTTTATACCCCTTACAATTATGATGATCATCTACTTGCTGACAATCCAAGTCCTACGCAAGAAGGCTGATCTTCTGAGATCGAGAGCCAGGAGGCCCACCGTTTCCACTGTCTTCCAGCAGGAATTGCCGGCTCTCTCTTCACCTGAGAAAGTGGCCATTGCAAACGGAATAAAAAGGGACAGAACGCTGAGCTCCGTCACAGGGGATGAGGTTCCTCTCCGCAGGATGTCCACCATAGGGAAAAGGTCCATGCAAAACTTGACTAATGAACAAAGGGCATCAAAGGTTCTGGGAATTGTATTCATGTTGTTTGTTGTGATGTGGTGTCCTTTCTTCATTACTAATGTGACTTCTGTACTCTGTCAAGGGTGCAACGGTAATCTAGTGGAACACTTGTTGGATATCTTTCAATGGGTAGGATATGTTTCATCGGGCATCAACCCTCTGGTCTACACGCTGTTTAACAAGACGTTCAGGCAGGCCTTTAGGCGCTACATCACCTGTAACTACAGACGTGTGAGGACTCCAAAAATGCAACGGAGAAGCAGAATTGCTTTCCGGTCACCAGTGACTGAAAACTCAAAACGGTTTATGAAACACGGTATGAAAAACGGCATTAGCCCTGTAAGCTATCAGAGTCCTCTCCGGCGTCGGCCCACGAATCTGCAGACCTCCACCAATATCACGCTGGACACGTTGCTTCTGGCGGAGAACGAAGACTGCAAACCTGACGAACACGTAAGTCACGTGTAGTATATCTGACACGCTTCAGAAAAGACAAGATAGAGACTTGCCATAGTGTTTCAGTGGCATAAAAAACGACAAGTCCTCATGGGAACCAATGAGATATGGTAAAAAAGAAGTTCAAGGCCAAGTCCAAGGTTTGTTCAGCATCGCAGCCAATACAATACTCCATCTTTAAACCTTGGATTGGGAGATGTAAGATGAATGTCTGAAAACCACCAAAAGACACAAAACAGATTTTGCGTGTGAAAATAATGGGCAGCTTAATAATTGGTGGTACTGTGAAAATAAACAGTACTTAAGGGGCAAGAGAGGACTGTCTACGCACATCCCAAATTTGGTTGACAGGGTCTACAATGTGAAGCCAAAAAAAAAAGACATCTTAATAAAGATAAGCACAAATAGCTCATTTAAATCACACCTCCACTTACCTTCTGTATACAAGGAAAAAATAAATGCCTTACTGAATTATAGCAGGGCTTCTTTATTTCTGTAGACTGATCTTGAATCAAAACAAGTGCTTTTGTAAATGTGAGAAATAATTATCTGTAGATACTGACATTTCTGAAGATTCTTGGAACTATTGCCAAATAAATTTTTTCTCTAGATAATCATTATGGTTTCATTGTGAATTAAGAAAACAATGTTTGTTTTTTTGTATACTGAATATGCAAGTGCTCCTTAATGTTTACAATTGCAAAAAAAATGTATCTATGATGCCACTATAACATGTTTTACTGTTATATTCTCATAGTTATAATGCATTTGTAGCAAGAGATCCATCAACACCCACAAAACTGTTTTGCGTGATTTGCATGTCTGCGGGACAGACGACAGAAACCTGTTGAACTGTTGCAGATCTATGCACTCTCTAAACAAAGGAGGGGTTTACATCAAAATGATGTTGTTTAAATGACAGTTGATCATGGGAATATCGCATGGCCTTTTTAGGGCTTAAAATAGTTCACCAGTTCTACTTGGCCCAGAACCCTGAGAGGCGTCTGAGGGGGAACTTACTGACACCGATAACAAAAGACTGTGCAAAAGAATTAAAAAATTTCAATATATGGGACAACACAACGTGTCCTACCAACTGCATGCAAGATGTCTTCAGGTGTAACATGGAACCCATGGATGCCTAGCTAATTAAACACTACTACTTCAGGGTTCCAGACTAACTTTTTTTACTAGGAGTGCTGGAGCCCCTGACTGAAAATTTTAGGAGCGCAAGCAGAAAATTTAGGGGCACACCTTAAATCAGCCAATTTCCCCCAAAATAACTGTAATACTGACAAATTATTTAATAATAAATAGACTTAACGTACAGATATTACAATTTGCAGTTTTAATTTAAGTTCACAGGCTCCAGACTAACATCTGAGGGACTAACACCGCAGACACCGAGTTCTACTGAAAATATCTGGTAGGACTGGGGCTGACAATAAAGCACTGAGCTTAAATTAGGGTGTAGAGGAAATTAACTTTATTATCATTCATAATGTCTTAATATTAATTAAAAAGCAAAACGAGTAAAAAAAAAAATTATATTAGGGAGTGAAAATAGCCAATAAGCCTCCTACTGTTTGCAATGGTGATTTTTATTGTATTTTTATTTTTAAATAAGTGTTTAAATAAGAGTTTTCCTACATCTTAAAATTTTCAGTTTTAGGACAATCTTTGAAGGATGAACAAAAAATGTGTTGGTCATCACGTTAAAAATCACATTTATATGATATTATAGTTTTGAAGTGCTGGAAAAAGATGTGAAGTACTTGTAAGCGTTTGACTATTTCTGTCACAACAGAGTTACTACATTAGCCTAAATCCATGGTGAATGTTGCTGATTTGTTGACTGAAAACCTTCTAGAAGTGTTCCTCCTGGTTTCCACGTCAGCGCTGTTTGATCTGATATCTATGGTTTAGAACAGAGAACTCTGCGCCTAATCGGAATGTTTCTCACTGGATCTCGCAGCGATGATGTTATTATGGATCTCCGAGTAACAGTGTCGCGAGATCGAGATCGGCCCGCGACTGGCAAGTTCAGGGCGCTGCGCTGTCTATTATTGGTCCAAACTAATAAACGGTCCGTGAAGCATAAATGAGTAGCGCATTTTCGTTTGCATTCGCTGCTTGGTCGCGCCGGCAGGAAAAATGGTCGCAGTCTGGAGCCCTGTACTTTAAGGTGTTTTTGTCTTGAAAGCACAGATTCTCTTGGTCACCAAATATTGTCGTAGAGATCAATCAAAGATCAATGCTGTCTAGCTGAGACCATTTCAAGAATTACTTGATGTTCAGATGTTTTGAATGCAGGGACGCATATGAGTGTGTAGTGGACATGACCCTAAACTCATTAAACAGAGCTTTTACGATTGACAACCTGACTTTGAAAACATGCATTTCTAAACCTGTAAAAATGTGGGGTCTGACAAAAAGCATAGAAATAAATCTGAGGGCATGACAACTCATTTTTGGTTTAACTACAGCTTAAGAATATGGCACAAATTCTGTTGAACTGATGACATACAATCAATGCAGAAACACTAAGTCAGAGCAAAAGAGGATGGAAAATGTGTGCACACTCTCACTGACAATAAAGCAAGTGCCACGGGGCACGATAAGAGGAAGTGATCGATCTCTCAATGGGATCGCAATCAAATACCGGCAACAAGCACATCAGGAGACACTCCAAACACATTTGGGAAAGCGCTACAGAGGAATGGGAGGAATCTCGTCTGTGTATACATTAAGGTCTGATTAATCCGTTCCTGGCAAGCATTCAGAAAGCGGCTCGTCTGTTTATGATGAAGCGCAGGACGAGACGACAGGGCGCGTTGATGAGAGAAGAGACAGGTGAGGACAGGCAACATACCTGAACATGATGAAGCCGATGGACTCGACGGCAGCCCTCCGAACATCGTCGTTCACGTCACTCACCTGACAGGAAGAGGGGCGAGAAATCAGACAAAATATTAAACTCACTAATCGTAAATCTAGAATAACATAATTAACTAAACATTACTTTGGTTTGAGCGGATATTGCCAAATGTGCCATGTTGCCAGCACTGATGTAAAAAGCTGATCAATTATAAAAAATTCATGGCATTTCATGTTCAAAATATTATTACAATTAACAGGTTTTCACATGTCCACAATTTCCGACCTATTAAAGTCCTTTAGTCCTCATGCAAGCGAACTCTTAATCACTCACGGAGCAATGGCTAAATTTAGCTCAGTACGGCACGCAGGTTATTTTCTTGCCGTTGTATAAATAATCAAGTAATAATTAAAGTTGAAGTGCCTGAGCTTAACCAGAGGCTAAATCTCAAAGAAATACATAAATTACAACACTAGCATATTCATGTTTTAGAGTTACACAGAAACACCAAAAGCTTGTTTGATGCAAGTACAACATAGAATGGAAATGTCGCCACCTGAAGGAAACGCACGATAGACCCCATGCTCAAAAAGAGAAGAAAAACTACACTAAGATAACAAAAAAAAGTGCTTTAAATTAAAGTAAAGAAAATTAAGTCTTTATTCGTGATTAATTAGGAGCATGTCTTACTACTTGAAATCTTTAAACCATGTTAAATGTCCTAAAATAAATATCAGATTATGGCCTCGTTTTTTTTTTTTAATTCACACTATGGACTTGTTTGGTAATATCTAATCTCATAAAGCTACTCTCAGATCATACATTTCAATGATTTTCAAATGGTTTTCTCTCATGTAATTGTGGAATGACCCTTATATTTTTTTGGGGGGTGTCTAATAATCCATGTCGTTTGTAATATTTGCTGGTGTAGACTCACAGCCACGTGTAGCAGTCGTCGGATGGCTTTGTTGTTCCCAGATCCGCAGTATGCCATGGCCACTGTGTACATTCCCGAGCGGCGCAGGATGGGGTCCTGTCAGGACAGAGAGATAAAACAGAAGCTCAGTGTGCAGACCAGAGCCTCAGACATCAGCACGCCGCACAGTTAATATATTCACAGAATAAACATAGCTCTCTGGAAACGGTTAAGACTACAAAGAACGCATTCTGCATGGAAAATTGTGTTACTGCCCTTAAGGTTTTGACTTTAACATTTTCAAAAAACCTCCCAGCAAACATTACAATATCTAAAAAGTCATACAAAATGTTAATTAAAAACAGTGCTCACCTTATCTCTGCAGAGACTCTCGATTAGAGCGTCGGCCTCTTCCATCCTTCCGTACATTACCATGGCGATGCCAACAGCCAATCCGCGCAGGATCTTCTCATGCTGGGTCTCCTGAGCGTAACCCACCATGTCCTCGATCGCCTGGGCCGACTTTGAGCCCAACATCACCAGCCCCAGAGCAAGACCAGCCGCCTCTCCTGTGACAACACCCATTAACAACATGACAGTGAGCTTGACCTTGAAATATAGACTGGGTTGGTGAACATTTAAAACTGAACAGCATTATGATCAAGTATTCTGGGTGGTCGCTAGGGCTACACACTAATCGAGTTTCTGACTGTTATTACGAGTATGGATGCCACGATTACAAAAAAAAAAAAGACCACCTACATTATTCTGCGTGCTTAAGAGGTGTGTTTAGAGCATGTTACGCTGTGAGAGGCGAATCACGACTACTTCAGAGAACCAGCACAATAGGAACTACCAGTGTACGCCGAAATAAAGTCTCTCACCGCAGAAAAACAGACTTTCCTGTCCTGTTTATTTTCACTTTGTGGTGGCTCACTCCAACATTGGATTAACAAACACTAGTTTGGGACTGCTATTTAATAACTTAACCTCATAGGCCTACTGTTTATTTATCAGTATTAGCCATATTCTTACAATTTATGTGTATGTTAAGTAAAGGGGGACCGTATTTGTGTGTGTGTGTGTGCGTGTGAACAAATTTTGTGTATAAAATGTATTATAATAGGCCTATATATACACATGTATATATTCCCTAAAAAAGTGGGTCGCGGCTTGATGACCATGGGGAAATGTGGGTCCCATTGCCAAACGAGTTAAGAACCACTGGTATAAAACTATTCAAAACCTCACTCAATGTAAATTGTGACAATCGTAATTAATAAATCGCAATTACAATTTGTAAAACAAGTGGTCACCTTATATTTTAATCATTAGTAATAGTGATGCTTGCCTTAGTGAAATCTACTGACAAAAATTAACCTTTTAATAATCGTGATAATGATTTTTTATATACGATGTTTTACGTGCCTGTTACTGCATCATCTTGATAGAGGTTTGATTTGAGCAGATCGTAGACGTCTTGGCGGGCGGTGCCCAGGGCAGCTAAACCAAGACCAAGAGCGCCACCATGACGGACAATCTGCAAAGAATGAACATGGAGAATTATTCCTGCCTTTTTGGAGTCGCAGTGCAGCAAAAGTTCATTTGAATACGATTATGCACGTACATCATTACTGGCACTCTTGAGCTGGCTGAGAAGGTAGTCGATGATTTCCCCGCCGTGATTAGCATGGATCAGGCCAAGCGCATACAGCCCTCCCCCTTCCTGATAGGCTGATCCTGGTGAGGTGTCTTTGGGCAGATAAGTCGCCATTAGCTGTAGTGCTTCCTTTTCATGGCCCTGGACACAAAAGCAAATGCATTTAATCAATGAAAAAAAAATAATAATAACATCAAATAAATGTATTTATTAAGAAAAAAATATATATTTCAGGCATTTTCCACAAATAGTACTAAATACAACCTTACTGCTATGCAGGAATGACCCATGTTTTATAGCATAGTAATTAAAATAGTTTTTACAACAATGAATTTTACTAAAACACACAAACATTTGTGGTGTTTAAATGTAGTTATAATTAAGAATGTTTAAATATATGTAATGGTTCTCACTACTAACAAATATCTAAATACACATCTAAATAAACGAACATCTAAAAGAAACATCTAAACAAACAAAAGAAACATCCAAACAAACAAACCATCTAAAACAATAACAAAACATCTGAAACAAACCTAAAGAAAGAAACCGAAAACAAACAGAAATCGAAAACAAACAAAAACGGATCGAAAACAGACGAGAGATTAAAAACAAACAGAAATCGAAAACAAACAAAAACAGATCGAAAACAGACGAAAGAGATTAAAAACACACAAACAGAAATCGAAAACAAACAAAAACGGATCGAAAACAGACGAGAGATTAAAAACAAACAAACAGAAATCTAAATCAAACAAAAACAGATCGAAAACAGACGAAAGAGATTAAAAACACACAAACAGAAATCGAAAACAAACAAAAACAGATCGAAAACAGACGAAAGAGATTAAAAACACAAACAGAAATCGAAAACAAACAAAAACAGATCGAAAACAGACGAAAGAGATTAAAAACACAAACAGAAATCGAAAACAAACAAAAACGGATCGAAAACAGACGAAAGAGATTAAAAACACACAAACAGAAATCGAAAACAAACAAAAACGGATCGAAAACAGACGAAAGAGATTAAAAACACACAAACAGAAATCGAAAACAAACAAAAACGGATCGAAAACAGACGAAAGAGATTAAAAACACAAACAGAAATCGAAAACAAACAAAAACAGATCGAAAACAGACGAAAGAGATTAAAAACACAAACAGAAATCGAAAACAAACAAAAACGGATCGAAAACAGACGAAAGAGATTAAAAACACACAAACAGAAATCGAAAACAAACAAAAACGGATCGAAAACAGACGAAAGAGATTAAAAACACACAAACAGAAATCGAAAACAAACAAAAACGGATCGAAAACAGACGAAAGAGATTAAAAACACACAAACAGAAATCGAAAACAAACAAAAACGGATCGAAAACAGACGAAAGAGATTAAAAACACACAAACAGAAATCGAAAACAAACAAAAACGGATCGAAAACAGACGAAAGAGATTAAAAACACACAAACAGAAATCGAAAACAAACAAAAACATATCGAAAACAGACGAAAGAGATTAAAAACACACAAACAGAAATCGAAAAACAAACAAAAACGGATCGAAAACAGACGAAAGAAATTAAAAACACACAAACAGAAATCGAAAACAAACAAAAACGGATCGAAAACAGACGAAAGAGATTAAAAACACAAACAGAAATCGAAAACAAACAAAAACAGATCGAAAACAGACGAAAGAGATTAAAAACACAAACAGAAATCGAAAACAAACAAAAACGGATCGAAAACAGACGAAAGAGATTAAAAACACACAAACAGAAATCGAAAACAAACAAAAACGGATCGAAAACAGACGAAAGAGATTAAAAACACAAACAGAAATCGAAAACAAACAAAAATGGATCGAAAACAGACGAAAGAGATTAAAAACACACAAACAGAAATCGAAAACAAACAAAAACGGATCGAAAACAGCCGAAAGAGATTAAAAACACAAACAGAAATCGAAAACAAACAAAAACGGATCGAAAACAGACGAAAGAGATTAAAAACACAAACAGAAATCGAAAACAAACAAAAACAGATCGAAAACAGACGAAAGAGATTAAAAACACACAAACAGAAATCTAAATCAAACAAAAACAGATTGAAAACAGACGAAAGATTAAAAACAAACAAACAGAAATCTAAATCAAACATAAACAGATTGAAAACAGACGAAAGAGATTAAACAAACAAACAGAAATCGAAAACAAACAAAAACAGATCGAAAACAGACAAAAGAGATTAAAAACAAACAAACAGAAATCTAAGACAACAGATTTCTGAATCAGAAAGAGACAAATCTAAAGCAAACAAACAGAAATCTAAAGCAAACAATTCGAAACAGACAGAAATCTGAAACAGACAAAAAGTAATTTGAAAGAAACCAATCTAAAGCAAACAAACAAAAAGTAAATCTGAAAGAGACATAAATCTAAAGCAAACAAACAGAAATCTGGAACAAACAAACAGAAATCTAAAGCAAACAAACAGGAATGTAAAACAGAGAGAGACTGATAGATAACTAAACTGTTCCCTATTGGTGGAAAGTGCCTTGAGCGTATGATAATGTTAACCTTGTGAATGACGCCAAGACTCGCTGTTGCTGTGAATTTGGCCCAATTAGTTGCTCTCGCCAGCCACTCCAGATTCTCTCTGTAACATAAAAAGGAGACAGTTGTCATCTCAGTTTCCCTTATCTACATCAAGAGGCCAAGTGTCGATGAGTGAGCATGTGAATGTAGAAACCGTACCGTAGAAACTGGTCACTGGTTGTTCCCGTGTGCATGAATGAGTTTGCTATGACCGTCGCCGTGTGACACACCGAATTTCGCACTGCATCCTGAAATGAATCAGGAATAAAACTATACTTAGCTTATGAAGTATACCAACATCTGGGATTTGATTCATGATAAAAAAAATGACACCAGCTGATGTCAAAGATCATCAGAGCCGGTTTCTCACCTTTGTGTTTTTGAGAATCATCAGGTCTGTGTTGTTGTTTCGAATGAGGAACTGAAGGTGAAGCTCAATGGCCATTTCGCCACTTAATATTTTGATCATTTTTGAGTTCTGGTCTTTCGGCTCATCCTTCTATTTTAAATACATAAAAAAAATTAAAAAAAATAATAATAATAATATACATGCACTTTATACAAGCCTAATATCTGATGAGTTAAAAGACTGAAAGTGAAGACTCACCACTTCCACAGTCTTTCCAGCAGGAGAGCTTCCAGCTTTGTCTTCCGTCTCCATTGCGTCACTGAAATATGGACATAGAACATATAAGGAACATGTCATCTCATAAATATTTTTTTTACAATGGAAAATACAGTACACTTCACTCCCCATGAGGCTGAATCTCACGAACACACGAAATCAAAAGAATAAATGATAAACATTGGCGATGAAACAGCCTATTTTTAGAGCGCATTATGATATTTATCACTGTATTACAGTAAAAACGTTGTACAATGATTTTAAAAGGTAGTACGATAAATACTACCATGATGATGTATATAAATACTTAAAATAATGGTTTTTAATATGATATTTTCACATGACATGAGTATAAAGTGAAGCTCACACTGATAGCATTTCAGTATTCTTGCTTTACTTAATTTCGCACTTGCATCATCAAGTAAGAGATTGCGTAAACAACATCTCTAGAACGCACGTACGCCAAAGAGAGGCCGTTTAGAGATTATTATTTTTTTAAAGACAATATTATAGGGGTGTCACAATATATCGCAATGCAAAAATGCATGAATATGTATCGTGGAGAGTTTTAGTGTCAGTACTGCATTAAACTACTATATATAAATGTTGAATATAATGTATAATAATGCAATGGGGGAATATTTGTGGGTCCTGATAATGCCAAGTGTCTTGTTACCAGTAAAAAGTGGCTTACATTATTTTAAATATATCTAGTCAGTGACAGTGCAAACATATTCATCTACAATAATCCTGTATTTTCAGCTTCAGAATCATGAATATTGTTATTCTGGTGTCTCTATTGTCCTGTGTGTTGGGTTTCAGCACCAAGAATAATCCTATTCATTTACACACACAATGTAACACCAAATTCATCATTTAAATCAACAGTACATTTGTTAACCTTTTACCATTTACCTTTGAGCATCGCAATAATATCGTATCGTGAGATCAGTATCGTGATATGTATCGAATGGTGACATGAGGGTATCGTTACACCCCTACAATATTAGTATCTTTCCTAACACACACACCCCTATCATTTTACCTCAGAAGACATTATTCATCTACTGGGCTTGTATGAATTACTATCATAACTATGTGCTTTTTGAAGCTACAGCATTTTTGGAACCCATTCATTTGCATTATATAGATTTTCTCTGAACACATTGATCAATTTTCACTCATATATCAATAATACACAAGTAACAAACAAGCATTCATTACTTCAATGAGCTCATTGTTTCTGCATTAAATTATTACATTGTTTAAATTAATACTTTTTTTCGCTAACTGTGATTTTGTATATGTACATTTCTGAAATGCACAACTTACACAGTTACCTCTGATAGCAAATTGTAATGTGGACTCGTGCATTTTCTGTGAAGCTGCTTTGAAATGATGTGTATTGTGAAAAGCGCTATACAAATAAATGTGAATTGATTGGTGAAGACACTGGTGGTGGTTGAGGACGTGATTGTAACGCACTTCGGGTGTACAGTAGTACATTATGAAAAGCGAATACACCAACATGGAACAGGTAAAATGCCCACCTGTCTTTCTCCGGTGTGGGCACAGTGCCCGTGTTGGTGGATCCGGGCACAGCGGGGATGGGTGTGCCGACGGTCCGCAGGTTCTGGATGACCGAGGACAGGAACTGCTGGCTGGCGCTCTCATACAGGTCAAAGCAGATCTGATAGGCCATCAGGAGGTTATCCTCCTTCACCAGCTTCTCCAGAATATCACTCACCGCTTGAGGGTCGTCGAGGAAAATCAGACACTGTGATGAAAAAGAAAGATGTTAGAGAGGAACCTCTGAATGCAGGATAAAGCTGAAGCGCGCTCAGGACAGGTCACCTGGCACACGTTGATGAAGTCCGGCTTCTCCAGGTTCATGTACAGCTTGACGAGGACTCGCAGAACTTCGTTTCGAAACTTCTTGTTCTGCATGAGGGACATGCAGATCTTCAGGCTGTAGGCCAGCAAACCACCAATGTCAGTCTGTAGGACAACAAAACGTGGTAAAATGGTGAAAGCTGTAAAGTCGTTGAAGTTATGACATCACATTCACAAGTACACAACATATTACATCCAGAGTGCGAATTACCCCCACCATAATTGGGGGGTACTGCTCCTTCACTTCTTCTATGACCATCATGGTCCACTACCATATCAATCCCCACCGTGATCGCCAAGTGCAACATGTGTTGTGCAACACACATACAAGGTCTAAACATGCGACAAACTGATAATCAATAGGCTACAGAATATCTCATTGTTATTATTTATCCAAAAGAGAACTGTTTTGATCAACTCCCAAAAGTTAGATGTTAAGTGCACTGAAATACCATTCTAATTACTAGTAAATAGTAATACCTTTACAAGATGCCTATTGCCTATTTCAGGGTTTTTCCAGGCTCAAAATGAGGCGGAGGTGGTAAAATCATAATAATGTATTTTAATAATAAGATAATTAAATGTGTATTTTTTTGTAGATCATCATATAGCCTAATGTGTTTTCCACAATTTTTTCTGTGGGTGGAGCTTGGTATCTCTAGGGGGGTCCGGGGGGTCCGGGGGGTCCGGGGGGTCCGGGGGCATGCCCCCCCCCCCGTAAGAAAATTTTGTACATTTTAAAGATAAATTCATTAATCTGGTGCACTTTGAGTCACCCGAATCTACTATTAAAAATAAATAATCCACCCGCAAACCGCCTATATTTAGATATCTGCATCTGATCATCACATTACAATTATTCAAATTCTCAGTGTTAAGCATGATAATATGGTAACATATCACGGCTGATTTAAAATGAACATTTATTTAAAATAAAAGTTCTTCTTTTGGCAAAATTACATTTCCTTAATAGCCTAAACAGAGGCTTTACTCCCTTCTAGCTTAAATTGTCAATGTTTCATTACATCACTGTTTGAAAACACTCAGAATCATTTTTTGTACCTTTATAAAGGGCATTTTCCCCCTTTTTTATTAAATGTATGCTCCATCTTTCATTTCAAATTCTTAAATTTGATAAATATATTCAATTAAAATAATTAGACACTAGGCTGTTACCAATACAATTTAATAATTTACATTGAAAGATTATAACTGTATTAGATTATTTTAAATATTTTTGAATATACAAATAAGGAATGTTGAAAAGAATAATACTTTATGAAACTAGCGTTTTGTCATTCAACATTGACACTTGCTTGAGAAGGTGAAGTCGTTCTCGATCTCCGTTGCTTCTGGCCACGGTGGTTAAAAATGGTACGGTCCACAATAGGGGTGTCTGAAATCGCTTTACATTAAAATGTTCCTACAGTGAAAATAGGAGTTGACTTGTATTGTAACTGTAATTATATTTTTTCACAATATCAGAAAAATTATCTGACACCCCCAAAACTGATATTTCTGACCCCCTGTAATTCGAACTATGATTACATCTTAATAATTGTATCTCTTAAAAACTCATTTTTAATCACCAAAATGACATTTAAACCTTTTTTCCTTACAAAAAATGTCTACATGCCTTAAAATATCTTGAATGTAACTCGACACGCTTGCCTCATTTAGTATACGCGGCTCTATGAATATAGATGTGTAAATGCCACGCTTCACTCTGAAACTGCTAGCCTAGCGCATACATTTAGCTAATTAAACTGCATCCTGTGAGATTTGACACTAGAGGTCACCGTCGGCCGGAGTGACTGCGGTCACACACACTGAGTGGCAGAAACACTGAGCGACAGCATTGGTTTTCAGCCGCGAGAAACACACAAAACACATTTAAAACGGGAAAGAGCTTTGCTATTGACTGTACAACTACATTTGACACGAAATCTGAGGTATATTTTCACAGACTGTCGAAAGCTACAGAACAGAGAAGCAAATGGATCGCCGCAATTCACAGAAACAACTGGATCCAGCCAGCGAAAGGTGGATTTGCAGTTATCTTTGAGCACGTTCACATGCACAACAGTAAGCTGATAACTCACAAATATCAGCTAATTGAAATAACCAGTTTTCCCCGTTTACACGCAAACCAGTAACCATGACAACGCAAGTAAACCGCGGCGCATTTACATTACTTTAGTAACATATCAGGCCATGCCCCTGTGTGACGACAAACTCATTTGTGTATCAGTATTTCATTTGTTATGTCGGTTGTGTTTTTAAATAAAGCTTGCAACAGTTCAGCGGGAAACTTTCAGCTCGTACATCATCCTCTCATGCAGCGACAGATGCAGCACTTTGACTGGTCCACTTCTGCTTCACGAGATGAGGACATGTGTGTAATTTTCTGGGTCATGAAAAAGTGATATATTTCCATCTTCCTTTCCAGCAAAATGCTCGCTCTGTCTGGATGTGTTTAAATCTGCATTGAGGATGCTTTCCTGTCACGTTTCACACATGCTTCACACTTCAATAGGCTGACAGAGAAGAGGTTAATGCGTTTACATGCCGCGCAAAATCAGAGTAAGAGGCAAAAAATGACCTGTGTCGACCCGGTTTATGACGAAAACGTGTTTCTGCGTTTCCATGACCATGTGCGTTGTCGGCTTATTAAGCATAATCGGATGTCTTTAAATAAACACGGACAAAAAAAATATACAAGTTTTAAGGCTGGACGATATGACGATATATATAACACTGATATGAGTGATCAGCCGGATTTAGACCTATATTGTATTTATATAAAGCGTTCACATGCACATTTGCTGTATGTATTTCCCCGGCGTGGAAATCAGGCTCATATAAATGTCAGGAAACATGTTCCTGCTGCGTGTCACGGATCACTGGATCTTTGGTAAGTTGTAAGGAACACTATATCAGGTCCGACCTTTAGTTTAAACTGGTAATCGTTTGTTTTACTCGCGTTTCCACAGTTTCCCCTGTTAATTCCCGCTCTTCTGCCACTCAGTCCGGCTGAGGGAGCGTGTTCCCGCGGGAAAGTGACGTCAATGCATTCCCTCAAACACACGCGATATTGATTATATTCCGCTTTATTGCACACTCATAAACTGCACACTTCACAATATGAAGTAAGATTCTGCAGATGAGCAGCTTACAGATTCCAGGACGGTTTTCTCAAAGATGTCCAGGCGTCTGGTCTCCAGCGCGATGCCGATGGCCTGTTTGTACTTGTGATCTCCCAGGCAGCGCTGGAACATCTTGTTGACGATTCCCTCCAGACGAGGATCGATGCTTTTCTTCTCCTCGTCCTCTGGCAGCTCGGCGTTCCCAACACGCAGTTTGGTGTAGTGATCGATACACTTGGCTGATGGGAGAAGAATATATATACACTCATTAGAGTCGCATTTATTTTGATAATTTATGAATTACAACTTCAAATAACTTTGAAACCGTGATACATTTTTTCAGGATTTCTTCAGGATAAGCTGATCACTTACCAATAATGGTCTCCACATATTCGGAGTCGTCGGTGACGTTGAAGAGGTCTCCAGCCCCCAGCGCGTAGTTTAAAGACTCGTCGAAAGCCCCGAGGTGGTAAAAGACTTTAGACGCCACCAGTGCGGCAAACTCTCTGCTACGAAACGTCTCATCCTCATACAGGACCTCGCTGACGGAGGAACACACATTTCATTAGCATCTAAAACACTCGTATGAAAGGCTTCAGTATGAGCTTATTAATGTCAGCCATTTCATTTATAATAACAAGAGAAAATTAGACTGGCTGCTCTTTTCTGTAAAAAAATATGCTTTCAATATTATAGAAAATAGCAACTCGGATATTGTTTCCCTGTTCAATATGGGTTAAAAAAAAACATTCATTTTTAATTAATAATGAAATACTTTTGCAATAATGGTATTGCACTGTAAAATAAAAAACAAGTACTTAATTATTTTTAATTATTATACATATTTTTTTCTATTTTATTATTTAATAAAAAATCAATACAGAAAATACTATTGTACGTACAGTAATAAAAAAGCATTTAATAATTATTGTTGGCATCATAATTATATTCATTTTAATATTTTAAATTACTTAAAAGTCAATAAAGAAATATCGCTATTGGAACAGTAAAATAAAAATATATTTAATTATTAATATAATAGTTAGATATTTATATTATTACTATTATTAGGAACATTACTACTGCAATAGCACTATCGTAACATAAAATACAAAATGAGTTTTAATTATTAGTAGCATAATATTAATTACAATAAAAACAAGTATTATTATTTTACAGTAAAATTAAATTTTTTCTTGGATTTATGCAGTTCACACGGGTTATACTTTTCATGTTAGAAAATACAGAAATCAATGTACATCTTTTTCATATTTATGGCAATTTTTGGGTGAACGCCTTCAAAAATGAGCCACGATCATCAGAGCTAACGTTACTTACATTTTGTCTACGGACTCGGAGATCTCTGCCCAAAAGTCGTTGACGATGGAGTTCAGTTTGTGTAGAGCGAACTCCTTAAAAAGAAGAACAAAATATTGTTAATAACCAGATCCATATAATAAGCATGTATGTGTTCATTTGAGCAGATCCCGTACCTTGAGCTGTGGCTCATCTTCATCCAGGAGGGAAATGATACCAGCTACAAAACAGCAAAACAGCCATCAGTACAGTATATATAGTCTTATATGTCTATAATGCTCTCTGTCTATTTATATATATCTGTGTGTAAATAAATATATTATTCAAAATGCAAGTATAACTTTGATGAAAGAACTTTTGATCCACTTCAAATGTTGACTACTATATATATATACACAGTACAGGCCAAAAGTTTGGAAACATTACTATTTTTAATGTTTTTGAAAGAAGCTTCTTCTGCTCATCAAGCCTGCATTTATTTGATCAAAAATGCAGAAAAAAAAAAATTAATATTGTGATATATTATTACAATTTAAAATAATTGGTTTTCAATTTATTATACTTTAAATTATCATTTATTTCTGTGATGCAAAGCTGAATTTTCAGGATCATTACTCCAGTCTATCACATGATCCTTTAGAAATCATTCTAATATGATGATGTATTATGAGTGTTGGACACAGTTAATATATATTTGATGAATAAAAGGTTAAAAAGAACTGCATTTATTCAAAATAAAAAAAATATGTTCTAATAATATAAATCTTCTTTACTATCACTTTTTATCAATTTAACACATCCTTACTGAATAAAAGTATTGATTTATTTTAAAAAAAGAAAGAAAAGAAATGACTGACCCCAAATGAATGACCAGGGGCCTGTTTCAATAAGGAGGTTCAACCAACTCTGAGTTAAAACTTGAACTCTGAGTTGACTGACTCTGAGTTAAGCGCGTGCACCACAACTATAAAAAGCCATTATCAATGGAGCGCAGATATTACGAGTCACCATGGCAACAGCGCCAGACAAAAAGAGGTCTTCATATTTCTTCACATTTTAATTACTGTTATACAGTGATGGGTGTAATTAATTACCAAGTAATCTAAATACTGTAATTTAATTAAAGGGATTACTCTTAATTCTTCTGTAATTTAAAGTTTAATCTGATGTAATTGTATTAGACTATAGAACAATTCTGTATAGGCTATTTAACATACATTTTTAAAAGTTATATTTTTAATGTAACCTTCTCCCTCTACACACTTTGGTCAATTCAAGAATAATTCATGCAATTGTATATTTGAAAGCATCAAAAGTGCAGTTTCTTGTCTCTCCTTGTATTGTTCAAGTGTTTAAGGTTGACATGGGATTTAGTAATTAGTAATAAGTAGACCAATAATTTCTAAAGATAGTCATTATCACATCTAATTACACTGTTGAAGATGTCATTTGTAGTTAGTAATACAAGTAACTTACCCAACTGTTATAATATCAGAGGTGAAACTGGAAGAACAGTATGTTATTCAACCTAATTTTAATTTTCATGGGTGCAATCCTGCAGGCATTAAAAGAACATGGCAGCAGCTGAAAATTTAATATAAAAACATAATTCAGTCAAGTAAGGCTTGAGCATATAATGGGTGTAGGCTACCTGACTTAACAAACATTTGAGATATTAAATAACTAAAGCATCCAGTGTCTAGCAGTGCAGCAGCATTTACAGCTGAGGGGATTCCTGGAGGGACTTCAGAGCCAGTCCCAAAGATCCAAGGGCCTTCATAAAATGTAAGAGGCTATATTTTTATATAGGCTATTTTTGAGATTTCCATTTATTTTACTTTGGGTTAGGATTTTTGTTGGTCCCAATAGATTCTGATGGTAATGTCTGTCTTTTGGAGCCTCCTGTCCCAACAGAACCCCAGGCAGTCGTAAGCCTACTCAATACACCAGAAATTATGACAAATAGTGTTATAAAGTTATACTCAACCAAATGCTCATCACATGGGGATAAAGAGTTTCTGCTGCCACAGAGAGGCCTACAGAGGTAATGTTAAAGGGGTGGTTGAGTGTGATTTCACTTTTCTAACTTTAGTTAGTGTGTAATGTTGCTGTTTGAGCATAAGCAACATCTGCAAAGTTACAACGCTCAAAGTTCAAAGCAAAGGGAGATATTTGCTTTTAAAGAAAAGGACTACAACAAACGGCTGGTTGGGACTACACGACATTCCTCTCGGGTTAGTGACATCACTAACCCTAGAATTTACATAAACCCCGCCCCCAGGAACACGCAGTCCATGTTGAGAAGAGGAAAAGTTGTTGTATAAGAGTACATTTGTGAGTCAGCTCAAACTTTAGCATCCATCTTTTCACATGCAATAGAAAGTCACTCTGTGTGCATCTCACAACAGTTCATATATGAGCAATTTATAGATTTATCATGACAGAATATCCTAATTGAAGATAGTTAACTCCACATCAGCAACATAAATTCATCAACTAACCATTCAGAGACGTCCTGTTGCATTCTACATGTTGTCACTTCTTCTTGAGTCTCTCCATCCTTATCTGACTCCGTTTAACATTAAAGGCAGAACAGTTTCTGTCATTTTAGTGTGTCTGCGTGAGGTAACAGCAGCTGCTAACACACACGAGCTCTTGAAACCCCGCCCTCTGCAGCAGCTCATTTGCATTTAAAGGGCCAGGCACAAAACGGTGCGTTTTTGCAAACCCTCAAAAAGTGACAACTTTAACTTGCTATATAAAAATATCTGTGGGGTATTTTGCGCTAAAACTTCACACACACACTCTGGGGACATCATAGATATATTTTACATCTTGTGAAAAGGGCATTATACCACCCCTTTAACATTATGTGTCTACACATCACACAATCTACACATTCACATTTTTATGTGGAGTAGCCTATAGAATCTAAGTTTAAATCTAAGTATAAATGGGTATTCTTATCTCTCCCTCCGCCCCCAGAGTGTGGAAGAACAGCAGGAGGACGGTCCATCAACTTCTGGTGCACAGATGAACACAGTTCAGTGATTTCCAGTAAATGCCACAGTTTAATTCTGTAGAATTTGTTTAGAACTACATTATGTAACTCTAATCTACTACTGTGTTTTCAGTTGCCAGTAAAGGAGTTATATAGACTTCATCTTATTTAAAAAAAATATATATATATTTTTTTTATTTATAATAAAAGATTAATTTTATTAATAAAAATGTACTGAAAGAATGAATGAGGTGTTTAAACACCACTTCCTCTTTAAAAAGGGGAGGAGACCGAAAGAAACTCTGGGTTTACTGAAGAAAACCTGCTCCCGACCAGGTTAGGTTCACAGAGTAACTGACTCTGAGTATAAGTTACCTCTCTTTCAGAAACAGGCTCGACTTACTCTGCTTTCTCAGGTTTAACATATACCTCCCATTCTGAAACAGAAAACTCAGAGTTTCCCTCATTTTAGGGTTAACATACTCAGAGTTTTCACTTAACCTCCTTTCTGAAACAGGCCCCAGTAGTGGATATTGTTGTTACAAAAGATTTCTGTTTTTAAAACATTTGCTTCTTTTATTTTTTTACTTTTTATTCATCAAAGTATCCTAAAAAAGTATCACAGGTTATGAAAAAATATTAGGCAGCAGAACTGTTTCCAACTTTGATAATAAATCATCATATTAGAATGATTTCTAAAGGATCATGTGATAGACTGGAGTAATGATCCTGAAAATTCAGCTTTGCATCACAGAAATAAATGATCATTTAAAGTATAATAAATTGAAAACCAATTATTTTAAATTGTAATAATATATCACAATATTACATTTTTTTTCTGTATTTTTGATCAAATAAATGCAGGCTTGATGAGCAGAAGAAACTTCTTTCAAAAACATTAAAACTAGTAATGTGTCCAAACCTTTGGCCTGTACTGTATTATATATATATATAGCCTGTATGTCCATCTGTCTTCATATCAGTCCATCTATCCGTGTTACAAGGCTAACGTTTAGCAACAATGACATGACAGATCTGCTAAATAACAACCTCAGACATGCGTTTTTATTAAACATTAACATATAAATGGCTTTTTGATATTATTTATATAGTCAAAACAATGTTGAGACACATATATCAGATCTACTTTTCAAAAATCACGCTATTTTGCCGATGTAAACAAACCACAGCAGTGAAAACACCACGAGAAGTGACATTAGCAAACCTTTACACTATCACCACCGCCTTTACGCGCTAAAGCAGTACATATAGCATACTTATAACTGAAAATATATTCGCATTAAACACAGCTCGAGTTCTGAAGCTCGTCGAGGTTTTGCGGCGTGTGTTAGCCGTTAGCTGTGTGACTCAGCTAAATCAAACGCACTCTCTCTCGCTCACTCGCATTCACTCACCGGCTGAAGTGATCATGTCTGTTTGCGACGGTCACTGGATCTCCTCCAGCACAGTGATTTAAACACACAAACAGTATTAAGAAGAATAGAGTCTATTTGACTGTCAATGAAACTGTGTGCGCTCGAGCGATCGACTGCTATTACAGCAGCGGCACAAACTCCTCTGACTGAATGAGCGCTTCTGCGCCGGAACGCCGGAAATAGCGCCTGAAAAATACGAGTTGGCATTTAGTATAAAATCACATGCTGCAGAATACATGAAGGTGGTGATAAGCAGATATTATACAACTATTATTTTATGGGTAATATCTGTTATTTTTAGATTAATATATTGTATGTGTAAGGCATGTGGTAATTGTTTCCAGACAGGCTTTGAAGCGGGCAGCCCGTCAGTGGCTCTTCTTCTCTGCCGTTCAGTGAAGGCTGTGTGGTTCGTCATGCCACTCTGTGGTCCAAGATGGAACACATTTCCTTCTGTTATATATATGTATATATATATATGACATCATTAGTTTAAAAAAACGACATAAAAAGTCAAAATTCTTACAGAAAAGTGAAAATTATGACATAAAAAGTCATAATAATGAGATATTAAGTCATAATTATGACATAAAAATAGGAAATTATGAGATACAAGTCAAATTTATGACTCATAATTTTTACTTTTTATGTTACAATTTCAAATATCTCAAGATGGAACAAATTTCCTTCTGTTACATCTATAATAACTGTAGCCCATTTCTGAAATCATAATTTGGTTATTCATAATTCTGAAAAAAAATGAATATATATATGACATCATTAGTTAAAAAAAAACGATAAAAAGTCAAAATTCTTACAGAAAAGTGAAAATTATGACATAAAAAGTCATAATTATGAGATATTAAGTCATAATTATGACATACAAATCGGAAATTATGAGATATAAGTCAAATGTATGACTACTTTTTATGTTACAATTTCAAATATCTCATAATTATGACTTAGTATCTCATAATTTCCACTTTTTATCTCATAACTTGTCATAATTTAGATATTTTTCATAATTCTGATTTACAAAAGCATTTTTTTTTTTTTTTTTTTGTGGTGGAAATGGGCTTACAGTATTAGTATTGTACATGTGACATGTTTATTTTAGTGGTTTTAGCAGCTCATAATTGTAACTTACAGTAAGGCCCGTTAGAAGTGTCTGAGGACCCCTAGTGGCCCCGGGTTGAGCACCACTGTGAGAAGCTCACCTAAATGATTCAGTGCGTGATCATCCGTTTGAATCATTCTGAATCACAAACCGATTCAGACCATTGCTGTCCGGTGTGATCAATCAACTGAAAAGAACCGACTCAAAAGAGTCACTCATTCACGAACATTGATTCAGTAGTTCAGATTGTAAACAGCCAGCAGAAAATCCCAAATATTATTTAGCCTATTCTGTACGCAGTACGTATAAATAAAATCTGTTTTAATTAATAAGAATCTATGGAAGCCCATTTCTGCCACATTAAAAAACAAGTTATGCGTTGTTAAATCTTAATTATGACATAAAAAGTCATAATTATGACATACTAAGTCATAAAAAAAAAGTCAAACTTATGACATAAAAAGGCAACATTTTGATGTACTAAATCAATTGTGAAATAAAAAAATTTAATTATGAGATTAAAAAGTCAAAATTATTATAACTTTGAAATTTTCAGATACTAAGTATTAATTATGATGAGATAAAAGACGAAATTATGGAGTACACAGTCATAATTATGAGATAAAATATTAAATTATGGTGTACTCATTCCTTTAGGTAAACATTTGAAATTGAGATACTAAGTCATAATTAAGAGATAAAATATGAAATTATGGTGTACTCATTTATGAGGTAATATTTTGAAATTGAGATACTAAGTCATAATTATGAAATAAAAAGTCAAACTATGATGTACTCAGTCATTATGAGGTAAAAAAAAAAAAGTAGAAAATATGTGATTAAAGTTAAAATTTAGACAAATTTGAAATTATGAAATACTAAGTCATAATTATGATATAAAAAGACAACATTATGACGTACTCAGTCATAATTTAGATAAGTCGAAATATGGTGTACTCAGACTTTCTGTCACAATTCACTTTTTGTCATAATTTTTACTTATGTCATAATTATGATAAAAAAAATATGATAAAAAAAAGTCATCATTAAAGGGAAGTTGCGCTAGTCTTTTCTTCCCTGTTGTGACAAATACCCGAGTGAAATGCTTGTGGAACAAGATCAAATGTGGGCGGGGCTTGATTTAGTCTACAGGGATTGGTTGTGGTGATTGATGGATGGTTGTGGTTTGCTATTGGTGGATCTGATGTGATTGACAGGTTGCCCCGCCAAAGGGAGAGTACGTAATTTTGATTAAAGAAAATGAGGGCATGTGAATAAAATAAAACAATGATGTGCACAGATAAATCAGTTAGAATAAAATGCCATATTCAATACAAATAAAACACACAAACAAGAACTGTCCATTTTGATTTCATGGTGACTTTAATTTTTCAAGTATTCAAGATTATGGTTTATGAACCACTGGAATAGTTTCTGAACAGCTACAATTCATTTCCCAGGTTAGTTCAGAATCGCATGAGGGAATAGTGCAAAACTTACTGACTATGATGCAACAAAGTGTTTCTTTAATTTATAATAAGAGCAATTAATGCATTACAGTCATTCACAGTGTTCAGCAATTGTCACAATAGATGATTTAACACTAATAATCTCCGACTCTCTATATGCTACTGTGATGATAGCAGTGAGACTTCCTTCTGATATCAAGCATGTATCATGATGAATAATGCAGTAGCAGCCTTTTGTCGCCTTCATTTCTCGACTGGAAAGTTATAGTGCAAGAGTAAATGACCTGAGTCGAACACAGACAAGTAGTTTGAGGCTTGGTTTTCCACCATCTCGGTCTGTTTGGGAAGCGTGTCTGGCGTCATTGAGCCGAGGGCTTCGTCTGCAAGGGGATTCCTTCTTCGCCTGGGTTTGGATTTGCTGCAAGAGTAAAAAGATTGCACAATTAAATCAATAGAGAAACAACTGTTTTTGAAACCAAATGCGAATGAGTGTCCTCATACTGTTGGTGTTGAAGTCGGCCTGTCCTCTGTGGCGCTTCCTGAACATTCCTGGTAAACATTTCAGGGGCCAAAACACACCGCTTTTACTGCCAGCGCCGCTATCTGCAACATAAAGAGCCATTGAGACGGGCCTCATTAGAAGCATTCTCTCTTTCTTCGCTTCTTCTTGGGGCCTCCATTCATTATAATTCCCCAAATCATGTGACGCATGAACAGAGGAGTTGTGACAACAAACCCAACAGGCGTATGAGCAAAAACACTCAACATCTTCCCGTCGCTCGAACGGTTCTTTATAGTGGAAAAGGTTATTTGGATTATTTAAATGTTCTTCATACAAAAAAAAAAAAAAAAAAAGGTTCTTCTATGGCAACATTACTTGTATTTTGTAGAGTGTAATGGCCAAATGCTGTCTAGGTAGGGAGCTTACTAGATCGTCTAGTCTCAAAAAACTACAATGGCTTTTGGATTGTTGCCGAAAATGAGCTCTATGACCAAATAAAGTTGGTTCCTTAGATTTTGTTCGTCAAGATAACTTTGTTCACAAATGAGCAGAACTTGTATGATTTTTTTTTACTAGAAGTTCTGACAACATGTTAATTGCTGCTGTCTATTTTAAAATATTTAATTAATTTGATTTGTTTTGTTTTTTTGTCTGTATCAATGAATGAGTCAATGACTCACTCATAAAGGCTTCACTTGTTTCATTACTGAATGAATCAGTGTTTTTGAAGAATCTCTTGAATGAATGATTCAATGACTTGCTCATAAAGGCTTCACTTGTTTCATTACTGAATGAATCAGTGTTTTTGAACAAATCTCTTGAATGAATGATTCAATGACTTGCTCATAAAGGCTTCACTTGTTTCATTACTGAATGAATCAGTGTTTTTGAACAAATCTCTTGAATGAATGATTCAATGACTTGCTCATAAAGGCTTCACTTGTTTCATTACTGAATGAATCAGCTTTTTGAAGAATCTCTTGAATGAATGATTCAATGACTTGCTCGTAAAGGCTTCACTTGTTTCATTACTGAATGAATCAGCTTTTTGAACAAATCTCTTGAATGAATGATTCAATGACTTGCTCATAAAGGCTTCACTTGTTTCATTACTGAATGAATCAGTGTTTTAGAACAAATCTCTTGAATGAATGATTCAATGACTTGCTCATAAAGGCTTCACTTGTTTCTTTACTTAATGAATCATCTTTTTGAAGAATCTCTTGAATTAATGATTCAATGACTTGCTCATAAAGGCTTCACTTGTTTCATTACTTAACGAATCAGCTTTTTGAAGAATCTCTTGAATGAGTGATTCGATGACTCACTCAAAGACTTAACTTGTTTCATTACTGAATGAATCAGCTTTTTGAAGAATCTCTTGAATGAATGATTCAATGACTTGCTCATAAAGGCTTCACTTGTTTCATTACTGAATGAATCAGCTTTTTGAAGAATCTCTTGAATGAATGATTCAATGACTTGCTCATAAAGGCTTCACTTGTTTCATTACTGGACGAATCAGTGTTTTTGAACAAATCTCTTGAATGAATGATTCAATGACTTGCTCATAAAGGCTTCACTTGTTTCATTACTGAATGAATCAGTGTTTTTGAACAAATCTCTTGAATGAATGATTCAATGACTTGCTCATAAAGGCTTCACTTGTTTCATTACTGAATGAATCAGCTTTTTGAAGAATCTCTTGAATGAATGATTCAATGACTTGCTCGTAAAGGCTTCACTTGTTTCATTACTGAATGAATCAGCTTTTTGAAATATCTCTTGAATTAATGATTCAATGACTTGCTCGTAAAGGCTTCACTTGTTTCATTACTGAATGAATCAGTGTTTTTGAAGAATCTCTTGAATGAATGAATGACTTGCTCATAAAGGCTTCACTTGTTTCTTTACTTAATGAATCATCTTTTTGAAGAATCTCTTGAATTAATGATTCAATGACTTGCTCATAAAGGCTTCACTTGTTTCATTACTTAACGAATCAGCTTTTTGAAGAATCTCTTGAATGAGTGATTCGATGACTCACTCAAAGACTTAACTTGTTTCATTACTGAATGAATCAGCTTTTTGAAGAATCTCTTGAATGAATGATTCAATGACTTGCTCATAAAGGCTTCACTTGTTTCATTACTGAATGAATCAGCTTTTTGAAGAATCTCTTGAATGAATGATTCAATGACTTGCTCATAAAGGCTTCACTTGTTTCATTACTGGACGAATCAGTGTTTTTGAACAAATCTCTTGAATTAATGATTCAATGACTTGCTCATAAAGGCTTCACTTGTTTCATTACTAGAAGAATCAGTGTTTTTGAACAAATCTCTTGAATTAATGATTCAATGACTTGCTCATAAAGGCTTCACTTGTTTCATTACTGAATGAATCAGCTTTTTGAAGAATGTCTTGAATGAATGATTCAATGACTCACTCAAAGATGTGTTTGACTGGAAGCGGCTCCGCGCAGACTTATCGGTGTATGACATCAAAGCGCCGCAAGAGTAATTAGAAAGCATAAGGAGCCGTCTGTTTTCTCTCAGGGTAATTTGATGTCATACACCGATCCACCGCAGCGCCGCTTCAAGTCAAACACACCTTTCACTGTTTCATTACTGGATGAATCAGCGTTTTTGAACAAATCTCTTGTATGAATGATTCAATGACAAATAAATTCTTAAGTCACTTGTCGCCACCTACTGATGTAACAATGTACTGTAATTGTAAGTGAATCTTTATTTGAAGCATAAATTTACTTTCAAAATGTGATTTACTCTATTTTAATTGCTACCAAAGAGGGTTTTATATCCAAACTGTATACTTCTATGATCATTTGAATAATTGTATCACAGAAATAACGAAACTGTGTGGTTGAAAAGACTGTTTTTTGAAGTGGTTTCATACATGACCACTCTTCTCTCTGGATCAACGGCAGCACCAACGCAAGATTTGAATGTTTGCTGTGATTGAACTTGTCAAAGGTTTAATAGACATAACCAAATCACTGTCAATAGGAATAAGATCACGTGCGTGTTTGAATCGAGATCGCGATCTTTTAACGATTAAATGTGCAACTCTACAAACTGCAATAGAAAAAAGCTTAAGTTAACGAACAACACCATAGTTGCACCACCATTAAATTTCCGACAAATCTTTCAGTCTTTATTTAGGAAAGTTTGAGTTTTAATAGTTTGCAAGAGCACGAGTAGACAATGAGTCAGAAAAAGCAAATTAGTGAGTAGATGAGTATTTGTTCGATGACGTTTAATGTCCCTGACAACCTCTGTAAGAACCAATTATCTCCTTGTTAACAATTTAACTTAACAATTTTATGAAATGCTGATTTTGCATGAATTTGTGAATTCGCTATTCTGAAATTTTTCTCAGAATTTCATGATATAAAGTCACAATTGTGCGATAAACTCACAATTGCCAGTTATAAAAGTCCGAATTGCGTGATATAAACTCACAATTGCGTTTTATAAAGTCAGAATTGCATGATATAAACACACAATTCGGGTTTTATAAAGTCAGAATTGCGATATATAGTCATAAAGTCAGTCTTTTTTCCTCAGATTTGGAATTTATAACTCAAAATTGCAAGTTTATATCTCACAATTGTGAGAAAAGTAGTCAGAATTGCGAGATGTGAACGCAATTGTAAGAAAAGGAGTCCAAATTGTGACATAAAACGCCACAATTATCTTTAAAATTATTTTATTCCATGGTGGAAACAAGCTTCCATACAAAAGGTGCATTGTGGTGGAAATTATAAGTCAATGCTTTTGCGTTCTTTCGTAAACACTTGCGTTGCCCCGAGCAACAAAGTTTCTCGGCGGAACGCAACCGTTTTTGAGAGGGAACGCAAAGATTTAGCGAGGGTACGCAAAGTTTTTGGCTTAAAGCAAAAGTTTTGGCGAGGGAACGCAAAGATTTTGGTGGAAAGCAAAAGGTTTGGCAAGGGAACGCAAAGTATCTCGAGAGAACACAAAACATTTGCGAGAGAACGCAAAAGCACTGACAAATAATTGTTCATCCACCTCATTTTTTTATATATATACTTCACCATGTGCCTTTAAGGGCTCCGTAGTGATGCCCAAAGAGTGCACTAGGGTTGAGCGTCTAACCTGCAGACATTGAGGAGTTCACAGCCCGGCAGGTGCTCCATCTGATCTCCTGCAACACATCCGGGCACTTTGACACGTACCGGCCGGTCCATATGGCCTGTTGGGGGTGACTGATAAACACTGATCGCATTGATCGATCCAGTAAGTCCACTGACTCTTTGCTCTCAGATTGATCGCTGTCCGTGTGAACGAGTCCCAGCAGAGCCGGGCGGAGCGCGTTTCTCTTTAAGCGAGCTCTCACGTCCTTCAGGATCTCCCTCAAACACACCTCGTTCTCCTTAGCGCACACATAATCGTGTCTGAAGATGAATATGATCACGGAGCATTTGATGGCTCTCTGCTTGCCGCCGATGTTTCTGCTTGAACTCACGCTTTTATTCTCGAGTGGATCTGGTTTCTTGCTCTTGGTGCATCGATCATCAGGAACACATGAACTTTGTTCTGATTGGTCGGGAGTGCAGACGTTTGTTTGGATTTTGATTTCGCCGTTGCTGTTGCCAATAGAGTCGTGGATTTCTTCATGCTCCCCGTTATTAAACATATCAGCGATAAAGTCCTGTAAAACGCCGGTGTCTCCTTCAGGTCCGCTCACCGCGCTTATTAAATGAATGTTACTTTTTCCACCGATTTGAAGCAGAATTTGCTGGAATGGATCATCATGCTCGCTTTCAGAGGCCATTACCAATGTAACTCCTTTACCAGGCAGCTCGTCTATGTCTTTAGCACAAGACAGCGTTGTCAAAGCTATTTTAAAGGGCAAACTTACTTGAAAAACTCATTCGCGACCATTTTACATGAAGAACTGCAGAAATCTCTCTGTGAAAGTGGACGTGTCCGTCTCGTGTGTACGAGGGTTTATTTACACAAGATTGACAAGCTCGCCGTGAAGGTGGGAGTGGTGCTTCGCTTCTGATTGGATAAGCAAATATATAGGCGGGGCTTATTTCAATGTGATTGACAGGCTATGAGTTTCCTCTGATTGGCCAAGCACGTGTGTCGATAAGACGCTCGCCTTGGAGGTGAAATCTTTTTTTTTCCTAATTATTATTTTTTAAATACACTTTATGTTCCAAATTAGAATTATAACAGTAATTTAAACAGGCACTGTAAATCCCAGAATTACAGGGATATCAAAATCACTGATGCCACAGGGTTCAAAACAGGGTACATTTCCTATATAATAAAGAGTATAAACTATATAATGGAATCTTAGTAAGATATAAGTCAACATTTAAACGGCATAAATTATTATTATTTTTACATTTTGTATCATTAGATGTTTAAAGGTCCCATATTGTCAACTGAAATTTCTTTTTTCATGATGTAAAATAAATTGATGCACGTCAACTTACTGTATCAGTAGGAAAGCAATAGTTACATAGCTGCATTCGGTGTCTGTCTGCTAACCTTACATTATAAAGCAGTTAAGTGTTTCAAAATCAGTGTATAACTAGCTATTAACGTACATATTTTGGAATTTGACCACAAAAAAAAAAAAGTCTGAGTTTGTTTACAGACAGTTTAAATTAGCTTAACGTTAACGCATTGATGTTTAATAATACTCTTACAATAACGCCGAAAGTAAGGAGGTGGTTGTTTGTCTCCTGTCGTTGCCGATTCGGGGTCTGAGTCCGCCTCGAATATATAAGGCCGAATAACATTTCCCTCAGCAATGTCCATCATTACAGGCGTTTTATTTACCTTACTTGTGTGAGCATCACCAGACCACAGCATTCTACAGCATACATGACCCTAGTTACCTGTGTTGGCCTGGGCGTGCTTCACTCATAAAACAACAGGCCAATCAGAAGAGAGGCTCATGAATATTAATTAGACAGGCCAAAACCAACCTGTTCTTGGCAGAGCTCCAGAGATATATATATTAGGGCTGTCAATCGATTAAAAAATTTGATCGCGATTAATCACATGATTGTCATGAGTTAACTTGCGATTAATCGCAATTCATCGCACATTTTTTATTTGTTCTAAATGTACCTTGAATTTAAACTTTTCAAGTTTGTAATACTCTAAATCAACATGGGCATGGATACATATGGATGCTTTATGCAAATGTATGTTTATTACTGAAACCATAGTCAACATAGAGCATGAAGACGAGACATGTTTCAAATGTCATAGATGTTTTTCAAAGAACTTGTTCATGTCTATTAGACACATGTAGAAAGAACAAAGAAATACCAGGTTCCCATTATTCTCTTTCTTTGCACTGAGCAATTTACTAACACAAACATGTTTAGATTTTTGCATGACAGGGCAGCTCTTCTGAAAATGCTAAATGTACATTTATTATTATTATTACATTAGTTTGTCTCTCTCTGTGCCCATTTTAATGAAGCTAAATTCTGAATAAAACTGTTTTCATTGGTATATTTTACTGTTTTTTTTGTCAAACAACGGAATGAATATAAAATAGTGACTGAAACGCGACCCAATAAACATAACCAGCTCTCCCTTCCAAGACATTAATCTGCACAAAAATCCTGATAATCGAGCCGTCGTCTGATGAAATCAAATACACATAAGATAGAGACAATATTTGTGTTGTGATTTCGGCTATACTTGCATGTAAAATTAGAGAAGCAACATAATATCTGTGTTTAACTGAATTAAAGCGCTGCTCCTCTCTGCCGCGCGCGAACGCGCGCGAGAGAGAGAGAGAGAGAGAGAGAGAGAGAGAGGTGCGCGCGCGTGCTGGGAGAGCAGTACCGGCGATTCTCATAAACTAAATAAGGTTTGGGCGCTTTTTTGAAGGGAAAAAATCGCTAAAGGGGTCTGCAATGTCGCTAAGTTGGCAACACTGTGTATCTCCATTTCTTCAACTAGGGGTTGGGCCACGGGTCAAACAGAAAATACGCGCTGCGTTAATCGCCCGTTAAAAAAATTAGTGCCGTTAAAGGTATAGCGGAGGATGTTTTACTTCCTGGTGGGTAACCTATACTATTGGTCCTCCTAATTGTCAATCATTCTGGTGAATCAATCAAACTTTTCAAAAAGTGGAGAGGGCGGGTCTTATCTAAAATTTGGAAAGATCCTCCGCTATACCTTTAATATGATTTTGCGTTAACGCGTTATTAACGCGCTAACTTTGACAGCACTAATATATATATATATATATATATATATATATATATATATATATAATTATGCCATTACTTAGGGCCTACATGTATTATTATTTTTCATTATTCAAATTTTTTTTTTTCCCCCTTAATTAAAAACTTAAAATGTCAGTTAGCTATTAAAAAGCATTCAAACAGTTCCCCTCAGGATATTTTTCAATAAATAACTAGCTTTGTAATTAATGATAAGCTGAAGTCTTGGGTAAACAGTCCTCCCGACCTTTGACCAGCCGTGACTATTTGCAGTCTTCTTCATTGCAGAGGATGATAAAGTTACGGTAATCAGTCTGTGCATGATCATTTGTAAACTTGTCATTTAATCTGACACGTAAAATCATGTTTACTGGTTGTTGCTCACTAAAAATATCAAAATGCATTAAAACATACATAATCTGTTGGTGATTTTAATAAAAGCACTATTCACTATTCAACTGATCAATAAAGCTGCTGTAAAATACCGCTGTAAGGAGTTACAGGAGTAATAAATTGCATTATATTAATTGGAGTTCTGAATCTGATCAGTCATATGGCATTTATGGCTCAGGAAACTAGATGAAATCTAAAACCTGTTTTGTTTTTTGTTTTCAGCAGAAAGAATGAAACATTTATTTTATTTGCTATAATGTCTGTATATTTCATTAAATATTCATCTTAAAATACAGAAAAATGTAATACATAAATGTAAGTTGTTTCACTGACCATCTATCCATGTCTGATTTTAGAGCTTTGATCACATTCACCTGTATGTCTTTCCCTCGTTTAGCTCTCCCCATATACGCCTGGGTTTCACGTGCATTCCCTGCGAAGTCTTGTTAGTTGTTTACACTGAATCTCTGAGCGTTTTCCTCTGTTTTCCAAGTTCCTGGTTCTTGATATCTGCCTGTGTCCTGGTTTTCCCGTTCCTGTCTCACCCTCTGGATTAGTTTGTTTGATTGGACTGATTTTCTGTGCTCTGACCTCTTGCCTGTTTTCGACTACGATTGTGGATTATCCTTTCAATAAACTGCGTTTGGATCCTCAACCTTTGTGTCTCAGAGCAGTTCGTGACAGTTTTCAATAAAACAAAATATATTTATATACTTACTTGCTCTTCCAACAATTTCACAGGTCCCTCTTAAAAGAATTATCAATTTATTGCTAGAAGTGTTTGTTTTTCATCAAAAAATGTGTTCGCAAAGTATTATTATTATTTTTTTTACTTTTCTTTACAAAAAGAAAATATGCAACAAGCTTTAAATGTATAAACACTTTTGCTGGAAAAGAATGTCATGACAGTTTGTAACTTTCAACACGTTTATCCAGAAGACTAGCTAACATTATCTTTGTGACAAATCAGACTGTAATCAATAAACCTTAACATCAGATCCTTTTATTAATAAAATCTTTCACATGAACATTAAAAATGTTCGGACATCAACACCAGTACTTTTAAACTAAGGACATTGGTGAAAAAGATTTTTATTTTAAATATTTATTTATAAATCAAATATTTGCAGTATAGCTGAAAGTGATTTTTTTATTTTCTTTTTCTTATCTGACTGAAACGTGGCAGTCATGTGTTTTGAAACTCCATCCACTAGTTTTTTATAAGTCAGACCAGGTTTGCGACTAAAATATGTTGCAGGTCAGGATGACTATTCACAGATTTCAAGTATGAGGAAACATTATGTAAATCCCATCAGGGTCATACCATGTGAACTTAAAACCAGAGGTCAAACACAAGAAGTGCTTTCCCCCCATTTTAGAACTGACACCGTTGAATTATAATGCAACAAAGATTTCTAAAGTCAACAGATTTAACTACCAATCTCAGTGTAAAAAATAACATAATCAAATGACTGTCATTTTGGTCCTATTGACAAAATAGTGGATTACTCAGTAAATATATACTTACTGAGTATATATAAATGTAACAAATTATTATTATTATTATACATCTGTGACATTTAATATTTTGGCTTTCATATTTATATTTTGATTGATGTCAAATAAAAAAATTTTAGCCGGGGAAGTTTCTGAAATTTGGTTGTGACCCATCAATCATTCTTGGTAACCGACACGCTATCTGGAAAAGCACGTTTTTAAACAAGTAAATCTGAGGGGAAAAAAATACTGATACTTCTTATCTTACCTTAACTGATCTTTACATAACAGTTCACTTATTTAGGTTTCTTGAAAATTCCGCATCACTGATTCTGGTTCATTCACTTGAAGTGCCAAGTAGTTTCACAACATTTAAAAAATGAGAAGCATTGACTTGATGGGGGTTCAGATTGTTATCAAGTGTGACTTCTCAACATATACTGACTTCCTCCAAGTAGATAAATGTAAATGCACACGTCTGGGGTACGTTTTAGTGTTAAGGTTAGAATTAAGATTAAAATTAGTACAATAAGTAACAACATTTGTATTGGCCAGAGTATATAATAGCCAGGAATTTTGCCAAAGTTTTTAAAATATATTTATAATTTATTTAAAATATATCGCATTACTTATAAATAAGCTTTAGATTTTCCTATAGCACATTAAAAAGTCAGATCAGGATAAAATTAATAATGCAAATTGATGTGGCTAGAAACAGTATAGGAGGAACTCATAGAAACTGAATGGGGGGAAATGGCAGCTGGAGAAAAGGTTTTATTGATATTTCACATTATGTTATAGAAACACTTCAAATTTGATAAATAAAATGAAAAATAAACATTTATTTGCACAAAATTTAATTAAACAACTGACTTGACAAAACCTGTTTAATCTGTAAAGTGCCAACTTCATTGTATGTTGAGGATTGCATGTGGACGGACAGAAGTTTTCCATGTCAGATCCTTAGGCCAACAATTTTCTATGTTTCTTCACAGTAATCCTGATGGTCCCATTAATGTTTGCTTGGAAAAGCTTGGCAAACTGAAATGAAAATTGACAACTTTATATGCATGTTAGGAACAACACATTCCAGGTCCCAGTGTTATGGCAGGGCTCATCTTTTACTGCCACAGTGGAGAAAGGTTTGCTACATTTCGATTGGATCTTGGTGGATTAGTACCAAAGCCAACCGCAACTTTTTGGATTAGTTCATCTCTATTTGTTTAGAACATTGCCAAAAGTATTCTGGTGGTGGTTTGGAAAGTGAGAAATGCATTGATAAAACGTACTAACGTAACCTTGGTTCGATGAGATGACGGGAACGAGTACTGCGTTGCTAGACGCAACGGGAAAAATCATTTTTCTCCGATTACTGAAGATTATAGAATAATGCAGTGAAACGCCATGAGCCTATGGTGAGAAAGGCCGCCAAACCCCGCAGAAATGGGCGGGGCTATCCATCTATATAAGAGGGCGTTCTGCCATAGGGAATCGGGTTAATTCAACTGAAGCGAGTAAGTTCCCTTTCGATACGGTTCACTCGTACTGCGTCGCTAAATGCAATGGGAATCCAGTCTAATCACGCCGTGCTTAGAACTGCGAAATGACAATTGTTCTGGGGCCCTGGCCCAGGGTGCATGAGTAAGGGCCCAAGGGTGCCAAGGCTAAGATTGGGCGGTATAACAGCCCAAAAACAATGGACTCAGACTACATGTCAGAGTCTCATGGAGTGTTCTAGCGGGTTGAGCTCACGTAGAGGTCGAGGTACTTGTAGCCCAGGGACATCCAAGTTATAGAATCTTGCCAATGTGGACAGCGAGGACCAGCCGGCCGCCGCACAAGTGTCGCCAATGGACACTCCGCGGGACCATACCCAGGATGAGGCCATGCCTCTGGTGGAGTGCACTTTTAATCCGATGGGCCATTGAAGCGTAGGTCAACGCAATTGCATCCACTATCCAGTGGGACAGTCTTTGCTTTGACACCGGATGTCCTTTGGTGTGGCCGACAAAGCACACAAAGAGCTTCTCTGACTGCCTGAACAGGAGAGAGCGCTCAATATATACCGTTAAGGTCCGAACAGGGCAGAGTAAACGAGACTCATAACAGTTCGTTTATTTAGGCTTCTTGAAATGTCCTCATTACTGATTCTGGTTAATTCACTTGAAGTGCCAAGTAGTTTCAAACATTTAAAAAATGAGAAGCATTGACTTGATGGGTTCAGATTGTTATCAAGTGTGACTTCTCAACATATACTTGTTGATACTTCCTCCTAATAGATAAATGTAAATGCACACGTCTGTGGAACGTTTTAGTGTTAAGGTTAGAATTAAGTGCAATGGATTGGGAACACAGTCCAATCGCGCTGTGCTTAGAACTGCAAAACGACAATTGTTCTGGGGCCCTGGCCCAGGGCGCATCAATAAGGGCCCAAGGGTGCCAAGGCTAAGATACTACCTACTCCATAGGTTTGTGCAGCTTATTCTATAATCTTCAGTAATTGGAGAAACGGTAGTTTTCTCATTGCGTCTAGCGACGCAGTACGAGCGAACCGTATCAAACAGGAACTTTGAAGACACTGCTCTAACTGTGTACTTTGGGCCCCGTTTACACGTACATGGTTATTTTGAAAAACGGAGACATTTCCCTTCAGTTGTTTACACGCAAACGGAGAATTCGCCTCTGAAAACGATTCTTTCTAAAAACTCCGGCCAGAGTGGAGATTTTGGAAAACTCTGTTTGCACGTTTGCATGTAAACTGAGAAAAACTGAGTTTTAGGCAGTCGACGTCACAGTATGCGACAGAACTTGCACTGCGTCAAAGGTGCGACCTATATTTTCGGGATTGGGCTTGAGCTTCTCGTTACACTGCCACCTACAGGTTTGGCCATAGGGTTTGGCATGCTCTTGACGGCATATACACGGGTTTGTGTAAACGAACACTTTTCTGAAAACGGAGAGGGTGAAATGTCTGTTTATGAAAATAACCGGCCACGTGTAAACGTAGCCTTAGATCGGTGTTTCCCAACCCTGTTCCTGGAGGCACACCAGCACTACAAATTTCCCAACTCTTCCTAATCAAACACACCTGATTCAACTCATCAGCTCTTTAGTAGAGACTCCAAGACCAGAAATAGAAAGGAGACATCTAAAATGTGTAGTGCTGGCCGGTGTGCCTCCAGGAACAGGGTTGGGAAACACTGATCTAAAGCACACAGTTAGAGCAGTGTCTTTAAAGTATTAAACCGCCAAACATTTCAATTTCACTGAGTATTTAAAGTTTGTTAACTTTCTTTGCTGATTTCTAAAAATGTATATTTTAGGTCTGCTGACAGTGGATCTTGACATTTGTCTGATTTGTCATAAGTTTCACTGTTTTTTGAACTTTCATTTAACAAAGACCTGGCTTGGTAAAAAGTTTGATGTCATGTCAACAAAATCCATACTATGTAAACATCTTACTTTAAAGTTGAAATTGACAGCTAAGTTTGGGTTTTGAGAGATGTCTTTCTAGTCCAACCATAATGCAAAGACAACATCAAAATTTATTTTTAACCAAACTTTGACATCTGTCCAACGTTGGACCTTGACGTCATACAAAAATTAGGTTTAGACGTCAACGCAATTTTCACTTTCAACCAATATTCGACGCCTGTCCAATGTTGGCGCTTGACGTCAAAGAAATGTTGGGTTTACACGCCAACCGGGTTTTCATTCTTAACCAAAATTTGACATCTGTCCAATATTGGAGTCCAACATCTTCCTTATGTTACATTGACGTCCAGTGCCCGCTGGCGTAATGTCAATGTGTCATGCAAAGAAAAGGGATTCATTCAAAATAGTCTCACATAGCCAGATAGTATCACATATACTTTATGATCAAAGTCATAACAGTGTAATTTTACCTCATCGTTCGACATGCCTGTGAATTGCAGAGCTTGTGTGAACATATCCACATCTTTCTCTATGATGAGATGCATTTTCCAGCATTTTTTTTATGTGTTTATTTTATTATTAAGAGAAAAGCGCACAGCACACATGATATGATATTTACATATCCATCTAAACGCCGCTCTCAGCAGCGTGGACAGTGTAAGGCTGTTCGTTAACAGTACATCACTGCAAAGGTATTTCCAATTTCTTTTTACTTCTAAGCAAAGAACGAAAAAGAACTTTGTTGTGACTATATTCGGGTATTGAATCACGTTCAGTCTCTTGTAAATTATGTGTGCAGGAGTGCGAGCAATAAGTTGCTGGGTGCAGTTCACTTAACGGCCACCGGTGCGCTAATAACAAGGGGTTTCTGAATTATATATAACCCCTTTAAAAAAGAGAGTTAAGGGGTTATGAGAATTGTTGTTTCTTTCATGCCATGAATACATTTCAATTGTAATTGCTTGCTGGACATATTTTTGTTCTTAATGAAAAAAAAATTTAACTCAACAGATTTTTAAAAATTAGACAGAATAGTTAAAAGACAAAATATTAGCTTACCTTGTCAATATATGTAATGATCTCATCATCGCTCAGCTCAACAAAGGATCTCATTTTAAAAGTTGCATAAGCAAGTGCTGTCATATCTATAAAATTCACATTAGATGCATATCAGCATAGGTGAATACAATTTTAATAAGAAAATCTTGGTGGCGAATAATAAAAACTGCATAAACAGATAAAATTAATTTAGCTTACTTCGGGGAAGAACATCTGTAGATGAAGATGTTGACTGAGCTGTGGATGTTGGTGCAGTTGTTGTTGATTGAGTGGTAGATGTTGGTGCAGTTGTTGTTGATTGAGTGGTAGATGTTGGTGCAGTTGTTGTTGACTGAGTGGTAGATGTTGGTGCAGTTGTTGTTGACTGAGTGGTAGATGTTGGTGCAGTTGTTGTTGATTGAGTGGTAGATGTTGGTGCAGTTGTTGTTGACTGAGTGGTAGATGTTGGTGCAGTTGTTGTTGACTGAGTGGTAGATGTTGGTGCAGTTGTTGTTGATTGAGTGGTAGATGTTGGTGCAGTTGTTGTTGACTGAGTGGTAGATGTTGGTGCAGTTGTTGTTGATTGAGTGGTAGATGTTGGTGCAGTTGTTGTTGATTGAGTGGTAGATGTTGGTGCAGTTGTTGTTGATTGAGTGGTAGATGTTGGTGCAGTTGTTGTTGATTGAGTGGTAGATGTTGGTGCAGTTGTTGTGGTAGATGTTGGTGCAGTTGTTGTTGATTGAGTGGTAGATGTTGGTGCAGTTGTTGTTGACTGAGTGGTAGATGTTGGTGCAGTTGTTGTGGTAGATGTTGGTGCAGTTGTTGTTGATTGAGTGGTAGATGTTGGTGCAGTTGTTGTTGATTGAGTGGTAGATGTTGGTGCAGTTGTTGTGGTAGATGTTGGTGCAGTTGTTGTTGATTGAGTGGTAGATGTTGGTGCAGTTGTTGTTGACTGAGTGGTAGATGTTGGTGCAGTTGTTGTTGATTGAGTGGTAGATGTTGGTGCAGTTGTTGTTGACTGAGTAGTAGATGTTGGTGCAGTTGTTGTTGATTGAGTGGTAGATGTCGGTGCAGTTGTTGTTGACTGAGTGGTAGATGTTGGTGCAGTTGTTGTTGATTGAGTGGTAGATGTTGGTGCAGTTGTTGTGGTAGATGTTGGTGCAGTTGTTGTTGATTGAGTGGTAGATGTCGGTGCAGTTGTTGTTGATTGAGTGGTAGATGTTGGTGCAGTTGTTGTGGTAGATGTTGGAGCAGTTGTTGTTGATTGAGTGGTAGATGTTGGTGCAGTTGTTGTGGTAGATGTTGGTGCAGTTGTTGTTGATTGAGTGGTAGATGTTGGTGCAGTTGTTGTTGATTGAGTGGTAGATGTTGGTGCAGTTGTTGTGGTAGATGTTGGTGCAGTTGTTGTTGATTGAGTGGTAGATGTTGGTGCAGTTGTTGTTGATTGAGTGGTAGATGTTGGTGCAGTTGTTGTTGATTGAGTGGTAGATGTTGGTGCAGTTGTTGTGGTAGATGTTGGTGCAGTTGTTGTTGACTGAGTGGTAGATGTTGGTGCAGTTGTTGTTGATTGAGTGGTAGATGTTGGTGCAGTTGTTGTTGATTGAGTGGTAGATGTTGGTGCAGTTGTTGTGGTAGATGTTGGTGCAGTTGTTGTTGACTGAGTGGTAGATGTTGGTGCAGTTGTTGTTGATTGAGTGGTAGATGTTGGTGCAGTTGTTGTTGATTGAGTGGTAGATGTTGGTGCAGTTGTTGTTGTGTGAACTACTGTTGTTGGTTCAGGTGTAGATGTGGGTTCAGTTGTTGTTGTGTGAACTACTGTTGTTGGTTCAGGTGTAGATGTGGGTTCAGTTGTTGTTGTGTGAACTACTGTTGTTGGTTCAGGTGTAGATGTGGGTTCAGTTGTTGTGTGAACTACTGTTGTTGGTTCAGGTGTAGATGTGGGTTCAGTTGTTGTTGTGTGAACTACTGTTGTTGGTTCAGGTGTAGATGTGGGTTCAGTTGTTGTTGTGTGAAATACTGTTGTTGGTTCAGGTGTAGATGTGGGTTCAGTTGTTGTGTGAACTACTGTTGTTGGTTCAGGTGTAGATGTGGGTTCAGTTGTTGTTGTGTGAACTACTGTTGTTGGTTCAGGTGTAGATGTGGGTTCAGTTGTTGTTGTGTGAACTACTGTTGTTGATTCAGGTGTAGATGTGGGTTCAGTTGTTGTTGTGTGAACTACTGTTGTTGATTCAGGTGTAGATGTGGGTTCAGTTGTTGTTGTGTGAACTACCGTTGTTGGTTCAGGTGTAGATGTGGGTTCAGTTGTTGTTGTGTGAACTACTGTTGTTGATTCAGGTGTAGATGTGGGTTCAGTTGTTGTTGTGTGAACTACCGTTGTTGGTTCAGGTGTAGATGTGGGTTCAGTTGTTGTTGTGTGAACTACCGTTGTTGGTTCAGGTGTAGATGTGGGTTCAGTTGTTGTTGTTGTTGTGTGAACTACCGTTGTTGGTCCAGCTGTTGTTGTTGGTTCAGATGTAGATGTGGGTTCAGTTGTTGTTGGTTGAACTACCGTTGTTGGTCCAGCTGTTGTTGTTGGTTCAGATGTAGATGTGGGTTCAGTTGTTGTTGGTTGAAGTGTAGATGTGGGTTCAGTTGTTGTTGGTTGAACTACCGTTGTTGGTCCAGCTGTTGTTGTTGGTTCAGATGTAGATGTGGGTTTAGTTGTTGTTGGTTGAACTGCCGTTGTTGGTCCAGCTGTTGTCGTTGGTTCAGATGTAGATGTGGGTTCAGTTGTTGTTGGTTGAACTATCGTTGTTGGTCCAGCTGTTGTTGTTGGTTCAGATGTAGATGTGGGTTCAGTTGTTGTTGGTTGAACTACCGTTGTTGGTCCAGCTGTTGTTGTTGGTTCAGATGTAGATGTGGGTTCAGTTGTTGTTGGTTGAACTACCGTTGTTGGTCCAGCTGTTGTTGTTGGTTCAGATGTAGATGTGGGTTCAGTTGTTGTTGGTTGAACTATCGTTGTTGGTCCAGCTGTTGTTGTTGGTTCAGATGTAGATGTGGGTTCAGTTGTTGTTGGTTGAACTACCGTTGTTGGTCCAGCTGTTGTTGTTGGTTCAGATGTAGATGTGGGTTCAGTTGTTGTTGGTTGAACTACCGTTGTTGGTCCAGCTGTTGTTGTTGGTTCAGATGTAGATGTGGGTTCAGTTGTTGTTGGTTGAACTATCGTTGTTGGTCCAGCTGTTGTTGTTGGTTCAGATGTAGATGTGGGTTCAGTTGTTGTTGGTTGAACTACCGTTGTTGGTCCAGCTGTTGTTGTTGGTTCAGATGTAGATGTGGGTTCAGTTGTTGTTGGTTGAACTACCGTTGTTGGTCCAGCTGTTGTCGTTGGTTCAGATGTAGATGTGGGTTCAGTTGTTGTTGGTTGAACTACCGTTGTTGGTCCAGCTGTTGTCGTTGGTTCAGATGTAGATGTGGGTTCAGTTGTTGTTGGTTGAACTACCGTTGTTGGTCCAGCTGTTGTTGTTGGTTCAGGTGTAGATGTGGGTTCAGTTGTTGTTGGTTGAACTACCGTTGTTGGTCCAGCTGTTGTCGTTGGTTCAGATGTAGATGTGGGTTCAGTTGTTGTTGGTTGAACTACCGTTGTTGGTCCAGCTGTTGTTGTTGGTTCAGATGTAGATGTGGGTTCAGTTGTTGTTGGTTGAACTACCGTTGTTGGTCCAGCTGTTGTCGTTGGTTCAGATGTAGATGTGGGTTCAGTTGTTGTTGGTTGAACTACCGTTGTTGGTCCAGCTGTTGTCGTTGGTTCAGATGTAGATGTGGGTTCAGTTGTTGTTGGTTGAACTACTGTTGTTGGTTCAGCTGTTGTTGTTGGTTGAAGTGTAGATGTGGGTTCAGTTGTTGTTGGTTGAACTACCGTTGTGGGTCCAGCTGTTGTCGTTGGTTCAGATGTAGATGTGGGTTCAGTTGTTGTTGGTTGAAGTGTAGATGTGGGTTCAGTTGTTGTTGGTTGAACTACCGTTGTTGGTCCAGCTGTTGTCGTTGGTTCAGATGTAGATGTGGGTTCAGTTGTTGTTGGTTGAACTACCGTTGTTGGTCCAGCTGTTGTTGTTGGTTCAGGTGTAGATGTGGGTTCAGTTGTTGTTGGTTGAAGTGTAGATGTGGGTTCAGTTGTTGTTGGTTGAACTACCGTTGTTGGTCCAGCTGTTGTCGTTGGTTCAGATGTAGATGTGGGTTCAGTTGTTGTTGGTTGAACTACCGTTGTTGGTCCAGCTGTTGTTGTTGGTTCAGATGTAGATGTGGGTTCAGTTGTTGTTGGTTGAACTACTGTTGTTGATTCAGCTGTTGTTGTTGGTTCAGGTGTAGATGTGGGTTCAGTTGTTGTTGGTTGAACTACTGTTGTTGGTCCAGCTGTTGTCGTTGGTTCAGATGTAGATGTGGGTTCAGTTGTTGTTGGTTGAAGTGTAGATGTGGGTTCAGTTGTTGTTGGTTGAACTACCGTTGTGGGTCCAGGTGTTGTCGTTGGTTCAGATGTAGATGTGGGTTCAGTTGTTGTTGGTTGAAGTGTAGATGTGGGTTCAGTTGTTGTTGGTTGAACTACCGTTGTTGGTCCAGCTGTTGTCGTTGGTTCAGATGTAGATGTGGGTTCAGTTGTTGTTGGTTGAACTACCGTTGTTGGTCCAGCTGTTGTTGTTGGTTCAGGTGTAGATGTGGGTTCAGTTGTTGTTGGTTGAAGTGTAGATGTGGGTTCAGTTGTTGTTGGTTGAACTACCGTTGTTGGTCCAGCTGTTGTCGTTGGTTCAGATGTAGATGTGGGTTCAGTTGTTGTTGGTTGAACTACCGTTGTTGGTCCAGCTGTTGTTGTTGGTTCAGATGTAGATGTGGGTTCAGTTGTTGTTGGTTGAAGTACTGTTGTTGATTCAGCTGTTGTTGTTGGTTCAGGTGTAGATGTGGGTTCAGTTGTTGTTGGTTGAACTACTGTTGTTGATTCAGATGTAGATGTGGGTTCAGTTGTTGTTGGTTGAACTACTGTTGTTGGTCCAGCTGTTGTTGTTGGTTCAGGTGTAGATGTGGGTTCAGTTGTTGTTGGTTGAACTACCGTTGTTGATTCAGCTGTTGTTGTTGGTTCAGATGTAGTTGTGGGTTCAGTTGTTGTTGGTTGAACTACCGTTGTTGGTCCAGCTGTTGTTGTTGGTTCAGATGTAGATGTGGGTTCAGTTGTTGTTGGTTGAACTACTGTTGTTGATTCAGCTGTTGTTGTTGGTTCAGGTGTAGATGTGGGTTCAGTTGTTGTTGGCTGAACTACTGTTGTTGATTCAGCTGTTGTTGTTGGTTCAGGTGTAGATGTGGGTTCAGTTGTTGTTGGTTGAACTACCGTTGTTGGTCCAGCTGTTGTCGTTGGTTCAGGTGTAGATGTGGGTTCAGTTGTTGTTGGTTGAACTACTGTTGTTGATTCAGCTGTTGTTGTTGGTTCAGGTGTAGATGTGGGTTCAGTTGTTGTTGGTTGAACTACCGTTGTTGGTCCAGCTGTTGTTGTTGGTTCAGGTGTAGATGTGGGTTCAGTTGTTGCTGGTTGAACTGCCGTTGTGGGTCCAGCTGTTGTCGTTGGTTCAGATGTTGTTGGTTGAACTACCGTTGTTGATTCAGCTGTTGTTGTTGATTCAAGTGTTGTTTGTGCAGCTAGTAATATAAAATAAATAAATAAACAACAAAGCTTTAATAGATAAAATAGAAGAAAGGCATAAGATGGATATATAATATAATTTAATTGTTGAACTCTATTTCAACATGGTTTAAAAATAATCAGATGCATTGTTGATCACTCTAACCAAGCACTAACAAGTATAATTCTCTGTGTAATTTTCATATGTGACCGAAGGATAGTGTCACTTAAAAATCAGGCATGAACACCTTTTCAACTTCACTTGCCCTTAATAAAACAGCTCAATGGCATTGGAGGAAAGACAGAAATTCTCCTGCATTACATGCAGCACAAAAAGATTGATTAGTTCGTTTTACACAGATTCGAAAACTGAAGGTTCAACCTTTTAGGACAAACGGTTTGCATTTTGGGAAAAAACAATAATTCACAATGAGAGAGACAAAGAGCAATCTATGAGCATATCTGAACCCTTGAAGGGCTGAAAAAAATGAAACCTGAAAAATGACTTGAGCAATTATTTTAGCAAGGACTACATCTGATAGTCATTTCAAGGAAGTAACTTTGAGGTTTCTTTTGACTTCCTGGTAATCTTTTTTAATCTGTATTATAATGATTGCTTTCATATATTTATATTTTCACTCCAATTCATGTGTATAATATTATTTTACTTACCTGTGTGTTTATTTTTTGTTTTTGTTTTTTACCTTTGTTGGGTTATATTTTATATAACTTCTTCTGCCTAAATATGCACTGTTATACACTGTATCTACCTGGTGTCTTTATATAAATATGTACCTATATTCAACCCCCACAAAAATTAATATATTATTAGTTTTCTGTCTGTAAAAATAAACAGAATGAAGTAACTACAAAGAAAGTCGTTAGAATAATCATGAGTAAATATTTTAATAAATTGACAGACCTAATTTAAATAATTTAATTACAAGCTGGCTTTGATGGAACATATAAGTAATTTAAAAAATAATAAATAAAATTCAGTGAAATGAAATGCAAGTGGCACACATTCTTCGGCAGATTTGTTGATTAAGGGAGTGGTTTCATTTTGTGCCTGTTATGTTTTTTTTTTTTTTTTTGTTATTGTTGTTCACATATTTGATTCTTTTAAAAATATGTTAAATTATGTTACCACTGTCATTAATGTGTTTTGGTTTGAGACCAGTAGATTTGCAAAAAAAAAAAAAAAAAAAAAAAAAATCTGATAAACAACCACATTTTCTTTTCTTTTCTTTTTTATATAAAAACACATGCAACGATTCAGATTGCTCAGGCTATCATAATGGAATCCTATTGGTTGGAAAGGGCTTTGAACTATTATGAAAACTGATAATGTGGGACCTGGGGGTTTTCCATAAGTATAATGCTGAAATATTGTTTTGTTTATTTTGTTATATATAAATGTTTATTTCATTTATGGTTTTTTTTCTTCTTTTTAATAGTTAGAAATAAAGACTTTCATTTCAATTCAATTCAATTCAATTCAAATCTTACCGTCAAACACCGCACTCGTGGTTGATTAACCCAAACCTTGCTTACTCGAGGTATGCTGGTTCCTTATTATATATATTTTTTTCTCGTTTGCCTAAATATTTGGAAATGAGAGCACATGACGATGTGTACGATCGTATTTGTTTTATAGAGATAACCAGGGCAATTCACCCAAAGCAGCTGCTTATTTGTCTTTTATATCAGGTATGTTTTCTGTTTTATAGGCCTACTATTTTCTCATTTAATGTGATTTATTTATTTTTTAACTCAATTTATGTTTCATGCTCCTTTTTTTTGGGTCCCTTTAACTGCATGGAAGAGAAAACAAGGGCGATTCACTCACAAAGAGGCTGCTTGTTTTGTGTTTTATGTCAGGGAATAAAAGCTCCTGTTAAACTGCCTCCTGCTGTCCCGTGTCTAACTCCACAAAGCTACGCAGAATCAAGTGTTTTATAACTGTTGTTGCTGGCTGCACATCACGCTTTGCGGTTACACTTACCCTTAAACATACCCAGGTATGTCACATAACCTGCTTCAATAAATACCTCTCAGCTACAACAGCTTAAAGTGCTCTGACAGGGAAGTCTCATTTTGGTAACACAATACTGAAAACGACCATGAACCGTGCAACATATTTAATTATCAGTTGTGTTATTAAGTGCTTTTTTTTTACCGTTGGCACGAACACAATCAAAATAACTTAAGTTACAAGTTTGGTTTGTATTCGCAGGAATGATTTGCTTTGCCTTTGCCTTTTGTTGGCAGTTGGGTTTGGAATGTAATGCGTAATAATTAAGGCGTTTAAGGAGTTGTAGAGCAAGAATTGAGTTATTATAATACAGGTCAACTTAAATAAACACAACCAAACTTCACCCAGTTTTGCGAAGAGGAGTTTCAGTACCGAATCACCATGTGTGAATTCAAGAGCGAACCACAGGATTCTGTTTGCCTGACTTGTGATTTATTTTTTATGAAGATGGGGTAGGAAAAGTATTTTAGCATCCAATTAATTATTAATAATAAATTATTTCTTGGGTATTTTGAATGTTGTATTAAATACTTGTAATGCATTAACAAACATTAATACCAAATGAATTATTGTTATTGTTTCATTTTTCATTCTGATTTCTGATCTGATTTCAGATTCACAGATTATAATGTTGGATATTTTTTGTTACCAAAGACTGTAAGAAATTTTGCACTCTTTATATTCCTTAACATTATTGACAATCATTCATGCAGTTTCTACCATTAATTCAAATTCTACTCAAATATACTAAATAAGCTTGTCACGATATCTCACAATATATTCCAATTGTTTTAATCATTTTTGTGGCAGAGATGTAATTCTCTTACATGTTTAGTGCTTTAGTCTTTATTATATTCTCACATCACACATACTCACATATTTAGATTTAAATAGACTTCTTACCTGTTAGTATTGATCTACCAATCAGTAAAACCAATCCAGCATGTAAAATAAATCGATACATCTTTCAAGAGTTTGCTAACGAAGAATAACCTCTGAGAAGCAACCTAATGTGAATAATGTTTACTGACTAATCATCTTCCGATTGATTAATATGGAGACGGACAGAGGACTGATGTGTTTTGACATCAGACTAAAACTGTCCTTAAACTCCACCCATCGTCTATTTTATACTAATATAACAGGTTCTCAGAGTGGGTCCCAGTGTGTGTTCAGTACGATTTCTGTTTTAAACTGGTACAACTTTACAAGAAGGTTTCATTTGTTAACATTTTAAACATGAACAATAAAAAATACTCAAGCATTTATTAGTCTTAGTTAATGTTAATTTCAACATTTACGGTACTAAAACATTTATTAAAATCAAAAGTTATATCTGTTCATTATTTAATGGACTTGAGCTGACATGAACTATATCAATGGACAGTTATATTGTTATTAACTATAACATTAACAAAGATGTTGAGATTCCAGAATGTTCACCGGAAAGCTTGATCCTTTCTCCTGCGTGCTTCCCTTTGCCTTTGTTTGTTTAGCTTTGACAGGTGCGTGCTTGTCAATTCGCTGGGTTTTTCTCATGTCATTTAATCCCTTTACTACTCCTTATTTAAAGATTGCCTTGTGCATTGAAGCTGTCCAGCTCGCTGAGCGATTCGCAGCACTGTCAGTCTGTTTTCTCACTGTAGTGCTTTGTTTGTCACTGTGTTTTGCTCTCAGACATCATCATCATCCTGGTTTCTCTCCAGTGGGACTCCCGGATCTCTGCCCATGCTGTCGTTTGAGCCAGTGCTCAGCTTTACCCTATAGGCGGATCATCTACATCTATGGTTAATGCATTAACTAATGGACCTTATTGTTAAGTGTTCCCATTAAAGGGGTTGTATAATGCCCTTTTCACAAGATGTGAAATAAGTCTCTGATGTCCCCAGAGTGTGTATGTGAAGTTTTAGCTTAAAATACCCCACAGATATTTTTATATAGCATGTTAAAGTTTTTTGAGGGTGAGCAAAAACGCACCGTTTTTGTGTCTGTCCCTTTAAATGCAAATGAGCTGCTGCTCCCGGCACAGGGGGTGGAGCTACAACAGCTTGTGTCCTTTTACCTCACACAGACATGCACTGAAAATTTCAAAAAAATTCACAGACATTTACACACCTCACCTCCTACCATCTTCATAATAGAGCAGTGGATTCTGTATAGAAACATATTTACGTAATCATTGTATCTCCTTCTGTAACATATGCTAAGAAACATTTGGTTATTAAAAGACTTGGAGGATTTGTGTCTCACGGATGTATCTCAAGCTGTCTAGTATGGCAGCTCGAGCACCTTAGAGCCAAAGATTGTCAAGAAATTTAATTCTCAAAGTGGTCCTGACTGAACTTATGTAACTGTTATAATTGTACTTATAGACCTTATTCACAGCAGCGCCATCTTTGGTTTTTAATGGGAATGAAAGCGAGGCTGTGAGGGACAGACATACATCTCTTCAATGGGCTGTACTGTTATTTAATGTGTTTTTGGATCGTTCTGCTCATGAAACACTGGAAAAATATCTTTCCAAGAAATTTCAGTTGACAAAAAACTCCCGACAATATAAGCTGTGGAAAATTGTAAGTAGCCAATGAGCTTTATACAGCCTTTTACAGCGGATGCCATTGGAAACACGACAAGTCTGTCCCTCACAGCCTCGCTTTCACACCTGTTATGGCGCTGCTCTGAATAAGGTCTATACATTTGAACACTTTCACTTTTGACTGCATTGTTGTGTGAATATAGGCTACATGCCAGAAATACATACCATTCATTACAGTAACATTAACCATTCATTTACGGTAAGGAAAAAAAAGTTTTTTCTATAAAAAGAATGTAAATACATTTTTCTTATATGATACACTTAAAAATAAAGGTTCTTTATTGGCATCTTTGGTATAGTGGAAAAGGGTTCATCAGATTATGTTTTTTATGTGCTTTAAATAAATGAAAATGTATTTAAAAAAAAAAGAGCAATAGCAAATTTAAAGTTAACATGAACTTAGATGAATAAATGGGTGTATCCTTGCATTCCAGAAAAGAACGTTTAAATGTACAAAGTCAATATGTCATCCTGTTCTACAGAGAGAGACAAGAGACTATTGTTTTCTGTTAGTGTATGATTTCATTGATTATAAACAAGTATAAACAAGTCCTGCAAGCTACCTGAGAAACTACGCGCAAGTGTACCTGGACAAAAGCCGTTTTAAACGCAAAGGGTCGTTACACCATATATTGATTTGAATTAGTTAATAGAAGTTAAATCATAAATAAATTCAATTTGTGATTTTATTTTTGAAAGCATTCTCACTTTTTACACAAGTGCCAGTACTTTTCACAGTCCTGTAGCTTTGCAGGCTGTATATAGTAGCCAGCACAAATCGCAAACGTGATTTATCATTTACACTATATATTGCTACATTAAGCACCAAAATAATTATATTTGAAACTAGACTTCTTATTCTGAAAATATTACTATAAATTACAGCAACGCCACCCTCTTTGCTAACAGTAATCTTGCGGGGTGGACTCATTTAAAGTAATATAATCGTCTGGTTTTAGTCAGGTTTCTGTCAAACACAGCACATAATTCACAGCAGCCATATCACCCTGTAGCCCAAGACTGGTTGCCCACTGAAGCTAAGCAGGGCTGAGCCTGGTTAGTACCTGGATGGGAGACCTCCTGGGAAAAACCAGGTTGCTGCTGGAAGAGGTGTTAGTGAGGCAATATGGCTGCCGTCGCATCATCCAAGTGGATGCTGCACATTGGTGGTGGTTGAGGAGATTCCCCCCTTCTATGTAAAGCGCTTTGAGGTCTCAGAAAAAGCGCTATATAAATGTAACAAATTATTATTATTATTAATTATTATTATAATCATATCATTAACAATAAGTGCTTTTGAAGTAAGGGATCGAATATTCAGCAACCCAAGCTTTATCATTTGCTCATTTGTATTATATCTGTTTTTTATTTGTTGAACATCAATTACATTTTTACCCTTTGATGGGTTTGGAAGTTTTTTGTATGTCCTAATTCAGGGAACAGACACAGTCTCTATATGATGATATCTAGGTGAAAGAGGCTCTATGTGATGGGATTTATCTGACCTTGGTGACGCGAGGCCGCTAGCAGACGGTCGGTTAAGCCAGTCTGTCTGCTTCCTGACCTGAGCCCCAGATTGTCATGTTTGAGCTCTAAGACTATGTGCCATATTACTAGAGAGAAGAGCAGCACCATCCCAGGAGGGATGAATACCATCTCTTTTCAACAGGTCAGGTCTGCCCCAAAAACCTTTCCAATTGTCTATGAATTCTATATTATTTTGCAGACACCACTTAGACAACCAGCCATTGTGTCACGATGCGATAGGAACAGGGAGGAAGCAGGATCCACATGCAGCACACTTTATTCAATAAACTGAACACAATACAAAGACTCATACCAGGAACAGGACTCAGGAGCAGTACAACCAACATCAACAGTAACAACACAAGAACTCACAAAGACTGGACTAAAACACAGGGCTTAAATACAAGGCCAAACAAGCTAAACAAGATAACAAGGGGGTGTGGCTAATCTGAAACACCTGGGGAGACTAATAAACATGAAAAGACAGGGGAACACAGACTGACATCACAACACATTGAGTGAACACAATCTACTAAGTATGTCATCACACTCCTGCGAACAGGAAGGGGGCCAGAGCAAATTACAGTGCTTGACATCGTACTTGCGAGTTCACACACCTCTTTAACGTTAATTTTAGTGATCTCCGACTTCATCGAACATCATTAGTGCCGACGTGAATAATAATCTTCGAGAATTTACGATTAGCATTAACCAGCACTTTTAAATTTGCTTTGATGTCAGGCGCTGTGGCTCCCGGTAAACATGTGACTATGGTGGTTGGTGTCTCTATTTTAACGTTCCGTGTGATAGAATCGCCAATAACTAGGGCACATTCAACAGGATTCACAGTGGGTGTTTCACTGAATGGGGAGAATCTGTTTAATGTTGTTATCGGAACGGAAGAGCGGTGTTTTGTCCCGCGACTTCAGTGACATGTCATGTCGTAATTACCCTAATTTCGAGATGACAACACATGACGTTCACGTCCTTGGACCGGGAATTATGCATTTCTATGCCAGCACGTATAGACATGTGTCTGCATATATATTGTTATAGATATCAACGCTAAAGGTGGTGCAGCGGTCACAAGTAGGAGTTTTCAAGTTGTTATTATGAGTTCTACAAGAGTGTAAAACGTTATTACGGTATTCAGACAGACAGCGGGAATGAGACATTTATAAAAAGAGAAATATATAACTATATGAAATACAAATTCTCCCAGATATGTTAGCTTGGTTTTGTTCTCTACCTGTGTTCCAAATCATTGTTAACCATGGATGTTAATTACACACCTGTTCCTTAATAATCTAAACCGGTAATACTTTATTTTACAGTGTCCTTGTTACATATGTTACATGTACATATTTACATATTAACTTTACATAGTTACATTACATGCATAGTAATAACAGTAAATTATGCATAATTACATGCAACTAACCCTCAACCAAATCCTAATCCCACCCTAACACTATAGTAAATATACACTGTAACAATGACACTCTAAAATAAAGTGTAACCTCTAAATCTGAATCATCTCGCCCTGTGTATTTAAGCCCTCTGTTCCTTCATTCTCATGTTAACGTTATTGGGATTGTTGCCTGTGTTCAAGTTGTCTTTGCTAATAATTATATTTTAGTTTTATGCATTTTAGCGTGATGCATCATCTTCATTTGGATTATATTGGATTATACATGATAAATGCAGAACTGCATGTAAAACATAACCGCGTTTGTGCAACAATGTGTGTAATGAGTATAATGTGTTTAATGTGTGTAACAAACTGCCTGAAAGAACCTGTTAAAGGATATGAATCAGACTTCACATCATACTTCAAATGGAAAAATAAAGTATAAATACAAAACAAGCAAGTCAAAGGAGTTGAGTCAAAAGTCTTTCAAATAAATCCATACATGAGCCACAAAAGAACAGGCAGTTCTCAGGTCTACCTTAAAGCACAGGTATAAACTAATGAAGAACTTATATTCAGGCACAGGTGATCTCACTGAACTAATACTGAATGAACAGGGAGTCAGGAGGAGTTTGGTCTTGTGCTCCCTGTTTCCCTCTGCTGGACAGGTCATGGTGTGACAGGCAAAAAAAAATTTTTTCTTTGTGTGTTTTCTGTTGAAACGGGGCAGTTAGTATAGGGGTGCCAACTTCAGCAAACGAAAATAAGGGATGATCTTGATTCTATGTAGGAATATAAGAGACTGTATAAAGGACACTCAAAATATGTATACTGTACCATATAATGTATGTAATTTAAGTGTCTGCAGTTTAGTATGTGTATTAATGTTTTTGACTGCTAAAATGAATCTCAGACAAACACCTTAGTTTTGCTTAACCTATTTATGAACAATTTAATAAAAAATAAAAAAAGAGATATTGTATAGAGAGCAATGCCAACAACATGGACAGATCAAAGTCAAATAAAGCATTATATCCTAATCCTTATATCCTTGTTGTGTCCAAATATCATTGGGAAATATATGAGGATATTTAAGATTTAATATACCATGGAATCATATAATAACATAATAACAATTCACAAAGGTTACTTTAAAACCAGGGTTGTGGGAACTCAAAAGTGTGAGAGACGCATTTTAAATATCATCAAACTCTCTTCAAAATACGATACACTTTTAAATCTATTTCTTTCAAGACGATAATGTACATATATATTATAATAGTGAAAGACGACTTCCCTTTTTGATCACTTCTTCCTTCGGGTTACGGGTAGATTGCATCAACTGGCAAACAATCATTTGTCCAAAAATGTTTTTGATTAGGATCAAATTAATAATGCAGAATGATGTGGCCAGAAACAGGAGGCAGAAACCGAATGGGAAAAATTACAACACACAAAATGGCAGCTGGAGAAAAGGTAAAAAACTGCTAATCAACTTCAAATTCATAACATTGTTGTCAGATTTTTCAGAGATTTTACATATTTTATTGAAACACATGGTAAGACCCGTATACAATTTATGTAGATTTATGCATTTTATAAAGTGCATTTGATTATGCTTGGTGTAAGGGAAACAGGTCAATTTAGCTCAATGGGAATTATTAATTAATGAATTATTAAACAATTTTGAATTTTGAAAATACTATTTCATTTATGCCACCATTTAAAAAGATAAGAAGACATTCATGCTAATATCAAATACTCCTGGCTTCAATGAAACCATTCAATAGTTATAACAATTGCATGATCTAATTTACATATCTAGGTTGTGAACATGATATAGAATTATGCAGTTGAACAATGTTTGATTATAAGTTCGTCTAGCATTGTTTCGGAATAATCTGATGTATTTTGATCATGTAAAAGCAGTCAGAGATTTCAACCCTATCTTTAAAAGCTCAGGTCAAACCGAGGGCTTTGAAAAGACGGTGTTTGTATCTCTGTCGTGGGGGTCAAACTATCCTTGGCGTTTTCAATTCAATTCAATTCACATTTATTTGTATAGCGCTTTTCACAAAACACATCGTTTCAAAGCAGTTTTACAGAAAATACTTGAGTCCACATTACAATTTACAGTGATCTGTTATCAGAGGGAAGTTATGTATTTCAGAAATGTACATATACAAGTCACACGGTTAGCTAAAAAAATATTAATTTAAACTGTAATAATTTAAGGCAGAAACAATGAGCTCCATGAAGTAATGAATACTTGTTTGTTAACAAATGATTTGGATGTATAGAAAATTGTAGCATTGCGTGATTCGCCATCTGAAGTCTTCGCAGGAGTTGGCGTTGTCTCTTCACAGGTGATGGGCATCTGAAGTCTTCATGATAGGCTGGATCCAAACTAGAGCTGACAAACTCTCTATACCTCAGGATGGGCGTCCCGAGATAAAACAGAGAAGCAAATGGAAAATAATCTACATACAGTAGCTGCTGTTCGTAACATTAAGCAATTAAGCAGATAATCATGTGCCTTTGATCTGATATAACGAGTATTAGGTGGTTATGAGATGCATTATGTGAATGCTTAAACAGGGAGAGCAAGTCTGAGCCCTGAACATTATCAGGAAGTCTATTCCAGAGTTTAGGAGCCAAATGTGAAAACGCTCTCCCTCCTTTAGTGGACTTAGATCTCCTAGGTACCAGAAGCCCAGAGTTTTGAGACCTTAGAGAGCGTGATGGATTGTAAGGTGATATAAGATCAATTAAATACAAAGAAGATAAACAGTTTAGGGCCTTATAGGTCAGTAGCAATACTTTATAATTAATACGGAACTTATTTGGTAACCAGTGTAGAGATGATAAAATTGGTGTTATATGATCATATTTTCTTGACATGGTAAAACCTTTAGTAGCTGCATTTTGGACTAACTGTAGTTTATTTATTGAGGATGCAGGACAACCAGCTAATAAAGCATTACAGTAATCTAGTCTAGAGGTCATGAACGCATTCACTTTTCTGCATTAGAAACAGAAAGCATGTTCCAGAGCTTAGCGATGTTTCTGATGTGGAAGAAGGCTGTTTTTATCATATAAAATATGATTTTCGAAAGACAAGTTGCTGTCTAATATAGCGCCCAGGTCTTTAACTGTAGAGGATGAAGTTACAGTATATCCTTCTAGATGCAAATTGTATTCTAAGAGATTCTGCGTACAGGTTATTGGTCCAATAAATAATACCTCAGTCTAAGCTGAATTTAATAGAAGAAAATTACAAATTGGAAATTGGAAATCATCCAATATTTTATAAATATTGAACCAATGGTTGCTTATGGTGTAATGGTTGCTAGTCCTGTGTTTCCAGTACCTACCCGTCCTGTGTTTCCTTTACAGAGACTCTTCATGTCAATCCTGCCAAGCCGGACAAGATGGCCGCCGCCGCGCCTGAGTCTTCGGCCAAGATGGCCGCCACCCCGCCTTAGTGTTCGGCCAAGATGGCCGCCGCCCCGCCTGAGTCTTCGGCCAAGATGGCCGCCGCCCCGCCTGAGTCTTCGGCCAAGATTCGGTTGGGAAAGGTGCAGCTCGAGTGATGATTGTACGTCTTCACAAACTCACAACGAGAGAAGAGATCATAAAAATCGCCAAGAAAGAGGGAGTGCTACAAGTACGAGGGATGAAGTTAAGGATTTTTCCAGATCTCACTACAGAAATGGCAAAAAAACGTGCAGGATTTCATGAAATAAGGAGTAAATTGAAGGACGCAGGGGTGAGACATGGCATAATTCATCCAGCGACGCTGATAATAACATTTAAAGGAGAGACTAAGAAGTTCACAGAACGCAGTGCAGCAGAAGTGTATGTACAGACCATAATCGATACTGGATTGAATGTTAGGGATTAGATCGGATAAACTATAAGGTCATATGATAACAGATAAAATGGACTATAAGTTAAACACTGAATTTAAGAGTGATTTTTCTGTTAAGCTAATTATGATGTGGGCAAGGTAAATAGAAAATGAATTTCAAATTTTGGTTAAGCTTGATATTAAAAGTTTTTGTTCTTGAATTTAAGACCACATTGCTAAGATTTAGTTTAGGAAAATGAATAATTTGTCACGAGCAAGCGTTGCTCTACTGATGTATTTTGTTTATTTCATTACAATGCAGAAGATATTTGTGTGTGTGTGTATGTGTGTGATGTGTGAGTGGTTGGATGTTATATTTGCATTAATGAGAGCTCAATGTAATACTACAGGCATGAGTATTGATGGACAAACATGTGTTAGATGGTTGAAAAATATTTTTTGGTACAAAAAGGGATGTTTGAAATAGCTCATTTGAATATCTGTAGTTTAAGGAATAAAATAAATGATATCTCAGAAATATTACAGAATTATAATTTCGACATATTAGCCATTTCAGAAACACATTTAGACTCAACTATTAATAGTACTGTATTGAATATAGATGGCTATAATTTATATAGGCAGGACAGAAATTTGTATGGAGGAGGAGTAGCTTGTTATGTTAAAAATAATATTCCAGTCAAAGTTAGAGGAGATCTTAATATACCAGGAGTTGAAGTAATATGGGTACAGCTACAATTACCTTATGTAAAGCCTATTCTTATCGGATGCTGTTATAGACCACCAAATGCTACTGTAATGTATTTGGATCAAATATGTGAATTGTTGGATAAAGCATGTGAAATGGGAGATGAAATCTATTTCTTAGGAGGTTTTAATATAGATTGGAAGTCTATGAATTGTACATCAAAGGGTAAATTACTTTCTTTAGCTAATACTTGTAATCTGTCTCAAATAGTTAAGGATTATACACGAGTAAATTTGAAAGCCGATGGCACATATTCAGCAACTCTTATTGATTTAATTTTTACAAATGTAAAAGATTTATGTTCGGAGGCAGTCTCTATTCCGGTCGGTTGTAGTGACCATAATTTAATAGCTGTGAAAAGAATTACAAAAGTATCTAAATCCGGTCAGAATTTTATTCATAAAAGGACATATAAAAAGTTTAAAGAGAATGATTTCGTAGAAGAAATGAGGAGTGTAGATTGGTTGGAGGTTACACAGCAGCAGAATCCTACTAGAGCTGTGGCCATTTTTGATAACTTGATAACCAGAGTAATAGACAAACATGCTCCTTTAAGGAAACAAACTGTAAGAAATGTTTCAACTCCATGGCTGGATCAAGAGCTCAAAGAATATATGAGGCACAGGAATCAAGCTAAAGCAGAAGCTATTAAACAGAATGACGTGGTTCAGTGGAATAAGTATCGTAAATGTAGAAATCAGGTGACTAAAATGAACAAACGTAAAAAACAAATATATTATCAAAATAAATTAAGAGATGCTGGAATGGACAGTGCAAAGGTATGGAAAACACTTAATGAATTACTGGGAAGGAAAACAAAATGTAATACAACATCATTAGAGGCTGATGGGATTTGTCTTACTAGACCAAAAGAGATTGCTAATTATTTGAGCCATTTTTTTAAGCATAAAATACAAAAAATTAGACAAGCCATGGATTTGGGACAAGATGAAAATATCTCATATGATCTAATATCAAATAGGATAATGAAAACAAAAGATTGAACATTAAAATTTAACACTGTAACAGAGGACAATGTGAAGAAAATATTAAAAGCAAGTAAAGATAAACCCTGTGGAATAGATCACTTAGATGTTAAATTGTTGAAGATGGTGGTAGATGTCATTGCTTTGCCCATTTCTCATATTATTAATCTGAGTTTAACAGCAGGTGTTTTTCCCTCACAATGGAAAAAAGCAAAAATTTTACCTTTAATAAAAAATAATAAAGAACAGTTTTCAGGTCAGAATAGCAGACCAATAAGTTTATTACCGGCAGTAAGCAAAGTGATGGAAAAAGTTGTGTATGATCAAATACAAGAGTATTTGGAAGTAAATGGGTTAAACACAATGTATCAGCATGCTTATAAAATGGGTCATTCCACAACAACAGCACTCACTCAGTTAACTGACTATTGGCTACAGGAAATTGATAATAAGAATTTAGTGGGCACAGTATTTTTAGATCTAAGCGCATCCTTTGATGTTCTAGACCATAATATTTTATTTAAAAAGTTAGTTTGTTATGGATTTGAACCAACTGCTGTTAGATGGATTGAAAGCTATCTTAGAAAACGTGAGTACACAGTTTACTTTAATGGTAGCTACTCTGAGGTGGAAGAAATGAGTTGTGGGGTGCCCCAAGGCAGTTGTTTAGGACCCCTTTTATTTTCTGTTTTCACAAATGATTTTACACTTGTAATTAAACATGCAACCATGGCAATGTATGCAGATGACACAATATTGTGTCAATCAGCAAGAGATATAGATCAACTGAATATTATGTTAAATATGGAGTTAGACTTGGTTATACAATGGATTACTGACAATAAATTACTTATTAATGCAGGTAAAACAAAATGTATGATACTTGGGTCAAAATATTTTCTTAAGCCATCATTAACATTGCACTTAGATATAGGAGGAAATGTGATTCAGCAAGTAGAAGAAATTCATCTATTGGGTGTAATTGTGGATAGCTCACTGTCTTGGAATAGCCAAATAAATAAAATATTGCAAAGAATGGGTCGTAGTATGGGAATGATTAGATACTGTAAGAAATTTATTCCCAAATGGCTGACTAAACGATTAGCCCAATCTTTAGTATTAGCTCATTTAGACTACGCGTCAGTTGTTTGGTCAAATACCAATGAAAATAATTTATACAAATTGCTGTCAGGCTCTCTCAGGGTGGATGAAGGAGGAGACGAACTCACAGATAACTTCCAAGGTTTTAATTCACAAACTTCACAAATACAAACAAAAAGGGAGCGTGAGCTCAGAATAAAAATCCTTGGCAATAGACAACCTAACCATAAACATTAACCGACAAAAGACAAGTGAAGGACAGGAACTTAAATACACAGAAGATTATGAGGGAAGACAGGTGACGGTGATGATGATGATGATGATGAGGACCAGGTGCAGGTGATGACGACTGAGGACTCTGGGAAGTGTAGTGCACACACAGACGAAGACAGAAGAACATGACCGTGACATTACTCCCCCCTCCCGCAAGGCGCGTCCCGCGCCGAAGAAGGCAGCATACGGGAGGGGGGGTGGGCATCCTGGAGTCCGTGACGGGAAGGTGGACCAGGTTCTGAAGTACGGACTCCAGGATGGTGGCAGGACAGACAGAGGAGGTGATCAAGACGGTGCAGGCTGAACAGGGGACCATGGAGGAACAGGCTGATCAGGTGGCCATGGCGGTGCGGACCCTTCCGGTGGCCACGGCGGTGCGGACCCTTCCGGTGGCCACGGCGGTGCGGACCCTTCCGGTGGCCACGGCGGAGAAACCCCTTCGGGTGGCCACGGCGGAGAAGCCTCTTCGGGTGGCCGTGGCCCCTCGAGTAGCCAGGACGGAGCTCTATGGCCCCCCCCCAAAAAATACTTGGGGAAAGTCCCGGGTTTTAGAGAGGGCAGCGATGAGGGCTCGGTGCTGGGCAGATCCAGCGATGAGGGCTCGGTGCTGGGCAGATCCAGCGATGAGGGCTCGGTGCTGGGCAGATCCAGCGATGAGGGCTCGGTGCTGGGCTGGACCAGCGGTGAAGGCTCGGTGCTGGGCAGGACCAGCGGTGAAGGCTTTGTGCTGGGCGGGACCAGCGGTGAAGGCTTTGTGCTGGACGGGACCAGCGAAGAGGGCTTTGTGCTGGGCAGGACCAGCGATGAAGTAGGCTCGGTGCTGGACGGGACCAGCGGTGAAGTAGGCTCGGTGCTGGACGGGACCAGCGGTGAAGGCTCGGTGCTGGACGGGACCAGCGGTGAAGATTCTGTGCTGGACGGGACCAGCGGTGAAGAAGGCTCAGTGCTGGACGGGACCAGCGGTGAAGAGGGCTTTGCAAACTCTGGCACTGACTCAGGCTTTGGCGGGCAGGCGACTGGCTCTGGCGGGCAGGCGACTGGCTCTGGCGGGCAGGCGACGGCTGGACGAAACTCTGGAGGAGCTGCCATCTTGGCAGATCGCACTGACATCAGCGGAGGATCTGCCAGGCTCGATAGCAGTTTGTGAAAAACCGATCTAGTGTCAGGCCTGATGTGAAGAGACCCAGACCTGGCAGACATGACGCTTGCTGTCCCAGACACGGCAGGCATGTCACTCACAGTCTCAGGGGCGGCGGGCACGACGCATACTACTTTGGTCTCAGCAGATTTGGCGTGAAGTGCGGGCTCGGCTGGACTGGCGTGAAGTGCAGGCTCGATTGGACTGGCGTGATGTGCAGGCTCGGCTGGATCGGGATCGGCTGGTGTTACGGTGAGAGAGGACCCACAAACCCAAAGAGCTTTGTCCATAAATTTAATAAAGGGTAGGTGCAGGTACTCATTCAGCAGAATCTGGGCGAGTGGATCTTCTAACCCGCACCAGAAACGCTGCTTTAAAAATTCCTCCTCCCAGTAAACATCCTGATGCAGATGCAGGTACACTTCAACAAACTCCTCCAATGAACTCCCATTCTGATTAAATAAAAAAGCCTCAAATTCGTCTTCCTCCATATTCCTTCTTAGGTCGGTTAATCTGTCAGGCTCTCTCAGGGTGGATGAAGGAGGAGACGAACTCACAGATAACTTCCAAGGTTTTAATTCACAAACTTCACAAATACAAACAAAAAGGGAGCGTGAGCTCAGAATAAAAATCCTTGGCAATAGACAACCTAACCATAAACATTAACCGACAAAAGACAAGTGAAGGACAGGAACTTAAATACACAGAAGATTATGAGGGAAGACAGGTGACGGTGATGATGATGATGAGGATGATGAGGACCAGGTGCAGGTGATGACGACTGAGGACTCTGGGAAGTGTAGTGCACACACAGACGAAGACAGAAGAACATGACCGTGACAGTGGCACGTATCGTTTTGGGTTGTCCATATACAACTAATATAATCACAATGCATAATAATTTGGCATGGTTAACTGTAAAATATAGATTAAAATATTTTCTTTTATCATTTATTTATAATATCATTGAAACAAAAATTCCTGAAATAATTTACAGAAAATTGACATTTTTTGCTGATCAACATAATTACTGCACAAGACAAACCACTGGAATGCAATTTGTTTTGCCTCAAGTAAGAACTAATCAGTTTCAGAGAGCAGTTTTTTATCGGGCCATGGTTGCATGGAATGGATTACCAGGATTTTTGTTGTTGGAAAATAATAGAAATTGTTTTAAAAAGAAATTAAAATTGTTTCTGTTCACACAAGAGTCATGATGTTGGAAGAGTATGGTAATATGGAAAGATGTTTTATAGTTTGTATTGGAGAGCTATTTATGGATTATATGTTCAAATGTATAGCATTTTTTTTGTTTTTTGTTTGTTTATTTATTTAATTGCATTGGGCTATTGTAGATGATGTCCAGTTTGTGGATGTGTGTGTGTGTGTGTGTGTGTGTGTGTGTGTGTGTGTGTGAATAATGTACAAAATGATGAATTATGTAAATTTGTGATGTAATGAAGAGGAGACCCCAGGAAGAATAGCAACTGATATTTCAGGCGCTAATGGGGATCTTAATAAATGAAATGAAATGAAATGAAAAGATGGCCGCAGCCCCGCCTGAGTCTTCGGCCAAGATGGCCGCCGCCCCGCCTGAGTCTTCGGCCAAGATGGCCACCGCCCCGCCTGAGTCTTCGGCCAAGATGGCCGCCGCCCCGCCTGAGTCTTCGGCCAAGATGGCCGCCGCCCCGCCTGAGTCTTCGGCCAAGATGGCCACCGCCCCGCCTGAGTCTTCGGCCAAGATGGCCACCGCCCCGCCTGAGTCTTCGGCCAAGATGGCCGCCGCCCCGCCTGAGTCTTCGGCCAAGATGGCCACCGCCCCGCCTGAGTCTTCGGCCAAGATGGCCACCGCCCCGCCTGAGTCTTCGGCCAAGATGGCCACCGCCCCGCCTGAGTCTTCGGCCAAGATGGCCGCATGACTCTTCAGAGGTTGCAGCATTGCAGGCTGAATCATAAGACGCTGTCAAAGGTTGTACATTTACAATTGTATTTCTGATGCTTTCGATTGTCTCAGTGAAGAAATTCATAAATACATTATTACTTAACTGTGATGGAATAATTTGTTCAGGTGATGTCTGTTTATTTGTTAATCTAGCCACTGTACTAAATAAAAATATTGGATTGTTTTGGTTATTTTCTATTAGTTTGTGGAGATGCTCGGCCCTGGCTGCTTTTAGAGCCTTTTTCCTTGTAGGACTCAAGCTGTGCCGTCTCCAAACCCATCTGTCTCATTAAACTTGACATCTTAAGTGTGTGTTCGTTTAGTGAAAGACTAGAACACTAAAAAGGCCGTTAACCTTTTTACTGTGACTACAAGAATTCCTTACACACTGAAAATATATCTATAAAAATAAATAAATCTGTAAAGCGGCAACTTCATTCAGGGATTGTATGTAGAGGATCCCTTACAAAAAGAAGTTTATTCAAGTGTGCTGTTAAACTAAAAATAAGAAAGTAGCATAACAGATAACGGATCACTCTAAATTGCAATGTAGACACATGCATTTTCTGTGAAGCTGCTTTGAAACTATATGTATTGTGAAAAGCGATATACAAATAAATGTGAATTAAATTGAAATTATGTATTCTCATAAATATACTTCATGTACTGTACTTCTCAGAAATATACTTAAAATTACAATTAAGTATACTAGACTTATACTGACAGAAAAGTCTAAATGTATTTGGCATATAGGCCTACTTGTACTCTTTAAGTAAATCTTAAAAGTATCATTAAGTATTCGAAGTATTGGCTTGGCCTATTAAATAAATTTTTTCACATAGTTTTACATACTGTCTTATAATTGTACATGTATTTGGCTTCTAATAGAATAGATTTGTTTGAAAATGTTGATTTATAAAGAAAACAGATATGGTCCTAATTTTAGAGGATGTGAAATTCTGTGTAATCCACTGGTTTACATAGGAATTTAAATCAAATGTACTTTACTCGTTCTCCACCATTGACAGAATTTTCTGTCTGATAGTAGGTAAAACTGCAGACCGGAGATCTCCAAAATGGGGTGTGAACTCCAAAAGTGGGCAGAACCTTCAAAATGGGGCGGGGTCTCCAAGCGCAGAGACTTTCACCATTGGCTCTGGCTTCAGCCACTTGTCACAGAGCTCATGGCCAGTGGCATTCGGACTGGAGGATACCTCCTGTGATTAGTCTCAGCGCAGCATGTGGGAAAGTTTTTACTCAATGACTGTGTTCTAAGCAACGGGGGTGTCCAACTGAGTGCAACTAAAAAGGTCCCATTGTCCGGAGAGGTACGGTTGGGGAATTACAGATCTGTCCGGCTTGGCGATCTCATATCGCATAATCTTATCAACTGCCATGCAGTGTATTTCACTGGTTAAGGTTAGGGTTAGGTGTAGGGTAGGTTTAGGGGTTAGAATTTTTTGTAGATTTGCATTGTGTAGGAAATCAGCACTGTAAAATCGGCTGTTGAGCGGAGTTTGCGCTGAACTGGATTGGTGGATAAAATCGTGCATGCGTGTCTGCTAATGAGAGGAAGCCACGCCCTATTTAGGATAAATACTAAAAAGGATGAACTTCATTGGTTCTCGCTGAAGCTCAAACGTGCTGCGTAACACGAGAATGAACCTCATTGGTTCTTGCAGAAGCTCAAACGTGCTGCGTAACACGATAATGAACCTCATTGGTTCTTGCAGAAGCTCAAACGTGCTGCGTATCACGAGAATGAACCTCATTGGTTCTTGCTGAAGCTCAAACGTGCTGCGTAACACGAGAATGAACCTCATTGGTTCTTGCTGAAGCTCCAACATGCTGCATAACACGAGAATGAACCTCATTGGTTCTTGCTGAAGCTCAAACGTGCTGCGTAACACGAGAATGAACCTCATTGGTTCTTGCTGAAGCTCAAACGTGCTGCGAAACACGAGAATGAACCTCATTGGTTCTTGCTGAAGCTCAAACGTGCTGCGAAACACGAGAATGAACCTCATTGGTTCTTGCTGAAGCTCAAACGTGCTGCGAAACACGAGAATGAACCTCATTGGTTCTTGCTGAAGCTCAAACGTGCTGCGTAACACGAGAATGAACCTCATTGGTTCTTGCTGAAGCTCAAACGTGTTGCGAAACACGAGAATGAACCTCATTGGTTCTTGCTGAAGCTCAAACGTGCTGCGTAACACGAGAATGAACCTCATTGGTTCTTGCTGAAGCTCCAACATGCTGCATAACACGAGAATGAACCTCATTGGTTCTTGCTGAAGCTCAAACGTGCTGCGTAACACGAGAATGAACCTCATTGGTTCTTGCTGAAGCTCAAACGTGTTGCGAAACACGAGAATGAACCTCATTGGTTCTTGCTGAAGCTCAAACGTGCTGCGAAACACGAGAATGAACCTCATTGGTTCTTGCTGAAGCTCAAACGTGCTGCGAAACACGAGAATGAACCTCATTGGTTCTTGAGGAAGATCAAATGTGCTGCGATACACAAAAGCCTAAATTCAATCTGTTTGTCATACAAAGCAATCGTGTCTCTTCAGAAAATTTGGACTTAACCACTCATTTCATATGGATTAGTTTTACGATCTGTTTAATAACTTTTTGAAGCATCAAAGTGGTAGTTGCGTAGCTGTCAGTGGGGGGACAGAAAGCTCTCAGATTTCATCAAAAATATCTTCATTTGTGTTCCGAAGATGAACGCAAGTCTTACAGGTTTGGAATGACATGAGGGTGAGTAATTAATGACAGAATTGACATTTTTGGGTGAACGATCCCTTGAACTAGTAAACTATTATTAATACCTATAAGTTCACTAATAATATAGTTGCAGTGCAAATGAAAACTTTGTGGCGTTATAACACACACGGCACAGGAGATTTGAGGGAACAAACTTTAATAAGTCAGAAGAACATACCAGAAAAAAACAAAGCTACTACATTTAAACATTGATGAGACTGAACAATGAACTGAAAGAACTGAGGGCTTAAATACACAGGGAGAGTAATCAACGTAAAACAGAACAGGTGCAGGGACTAATCAACACCCAGGGAAACCGACGATAATGGACCAGTGAAAATGAAACCAAAACAGAACATAGGCCTACATGTTACAATACTATTAGTACATTCATATTAGTTTACTTACTACATAAAGTATACTTATAATATACGTAAACTGAACTTAAGTATAATTAATAAAATAAACTTGAAATTTAATATTTTTTTATTGTTTTTTTTGTTTTTTTTTTATAAGGGATTGCATGTGGTTGGACAGAACTTTTCTCATGTCAGATCCTTAGACCAACAATTTTCTTGATTTCTTCACAGTAATCCTGATGGTCCCACTAATGTTTGCTTGAAAGTGCTTGGCAAACTGCAATACAAATGTAAAACTGTTTTGAGTCCAACAGTTTGACCAGCTAATGATCACAATTAGACAAAACAAGTTTAGACATAAATTAGCTTACCTTTTCAAAATATGTAATGATTTGATCATTGCTCATCTCAACAAAGGATCTAATTTTGAAAGTTGCGAAAGCAAATGCTGACATATCTATAAAATACAAATGCAAATTAGATTAATTTCAGCATAAGTGAAAATAACTGTAATAGAAAAATATGGTGGGTGAGTAATAAGAAATTGCATGAATAGATCTAATAAATATGACTTACTTCGGGGGACAGCACCTGTAGATGAAGATGTTGCTGGGTGAACTAACGTTGTTGGTCCACCTGTTATCATTTGTACAGATGTAGAATCTTGTGTAATTGATGTTTCTCTTTGAGTTGTAGATGAAGTTTCAGTTGCTGCTGGTTCTACTACCATTGTTGGTCCAGCTGTTGTCATTGGTTCAGATGTAGATGCTGGTATAGTTGATGTTTCTGCTTGAGTTGTAGGTGTGGTTTCAGCTGTAGTTTCTGCTTGAGGTGTAGATGTGGTTTCAGTTGTTGTTGTTGTTGTTGTTTGTACTGTATTTATTGGTCCATCTGTTGTCATTGGTTCAGATGTAGATGCTGGTATAGTTGATGTTTCTGCTTGAGTTGTAGGTGTGGTTTCCGCTGTAGTTTCTGCTTGAGTTGTAGGTGTGGTTTCAGTTGTTGTTGTTTGAACTGTATTTATTGGTCCAGCTGTTGTCATTGGTTCAGATGTAGATGCTGGTATAGTTGATGTCTCTCCTTGAGTTGTAGGTGTGGTTTCAGCTGTGGTTTCAGCTTGAGATGTAGATGTGGTTTCAGTTGTTGTTGTTGTTGTTGTTGTTGTTGTTTGAACTGTATTTATTGGTCCATCTGTTGTCATTGGTTCAGATGTAGATGCTGGTATAGTTGATGTTTCTGCTTGAGTTGTAGGTGTGGTTTCAGCTGTAGTTTCTATTTGAGATGTAGATGTGTTTTCAGTTGTTGTTGTTGTTTGAACTGTATTTATTGGTCCAGCTGTTGTCATTGGTTCAGATGTAGATGCTGGTATAGTTGATGTTTCTGCTTGAGTTGTAGGTGTGGTTTCTGCTGTAGTTTCTGTTTGAGATGTAGATGTGGTTTCAGTTGTTGTTGTTGTTTGAACTGTATTTATTGGTCCAGCTGTTGTCATTGGTTCAGATGTAGATGCTGGTATAGTTGATGTTTCTGCTTGAGTTGTAGGTGTGGTTTCAGCTGTAGTTTCTGTTTGAGATGTGGTTTCAGTTGCTGTTTGAACTGTATTTATTGGTCCATCTGTTGTCATTGTTTCAGATGTAGATGCTGGTATAGTTGATGTTTCTCCTTGAGTTGTAGGTGTGGTTTCAGCTGTAGTTTCTGTTTGAGATGTGGTTTCAGTTGTTGTTGTTGTTTGAACTGTATTTATTGGTCCATCTGTTGTCATTGGTTCAGATGTAGATGCTGGTATAGTTGATGTTTCTGCTTGAGTTGTAGGTGTGGTTTCAGCTGTAGTTTCTGTTTGAGATGTAGATGTGGTTTCAGTTGTTGTTGTTTGAACTGTATTTTTTGGTCCATCTGTTGTCATTGGTTCAGATGTAGATGCTGGTATAGGTGACGTTTCTGCTTGAGTTTTAGGTGTGGTTTCAGCTTTAGTTTCTGCTTGAGTTGTAGGTGTGGTTTCAGCTGTGGTTTCAGCTTGAGATGTAGATGTGGTTTCAGTTGTTGTTGTTGTTGTTGTTTGTACTGTATTTATTGGTCCATCTGTTGTCATTGGTTCAGATGTAGATGCTGGTATAGTTGATGTTTCTGCTTGAGTTGTAGGTGTGGTTTCCGCTGTAGTTTCTGCTTGAGTTGTAGGTGTGGTTTCAGTTGTTGTTGTTTGAACTGTATTTATTGGTCCAGCTGTTGTCATTGGTTCAGATGTAGATGCTGGTATAGTTGATGTCTCTCCTTGAGTTGTAGGTGTGGTTTCAGCTGTGGTTTCAGCTTGAGATGTAGATGTGGTTTCAGTTGTTGTTGTTGTTGTTTGAACTGTATTTATTGGTCCATCTGTTGTCATTGGTTCAGATGTAGATGCTGGTATAGTTGATGTTTCTGCTTGAGTTGTAGGTGTGGTTTCAGCTGTAGTTTCTATTTGAGATGTAGATGTGTTTTCAGTTGTTGTTGTTGTTTGAACTGTATTTATTGGTCCAGCTGTTGTCATTGGTTCAGATGTAGATGCTGGTATAGTTGATGTTTCTGCTTGAGTTGTAGGTGTGGTTTCTGCTGTAGTTTCTGTTTGAGATGTAGATGTGGTTTCAGTTGTTGTTGTTGTTTGAACTGTATTTATTGGTCCAGCTGTTGTCATTGGTTCAGATGTAGATGCTGGTATAGTTGATGTTTCTGCTTGAGTTGTAGGTGTGGTTTCAGCTGTAGTTTCTGTTTGAGATGTGGTTTCAGTTGCTGTTTGAACTGTATTTATTGGTCCATCTGTTGTCATTGTTTCAGATGTAGATGCTGGTATAGTTGATGTTTCTCCTTGAGTTGTAGGTGTGGTTTCAGCTGTAGTTTCTGTTTGAGATGTGGTTTCAGTTGTTGTTGTTGTTTGAACTGTATTTATTGGTCCATCTGTTGTCATTGGTTCAGATGTAGATGCTGGTATAGTTGATGTTTCTGCTTGAGTTGTAGGTGTGGTTTCAGCTGTAGTTTCTGTTTGAGATGTAGATGTGGTTTCAGTTGTTGTTGTTTGAACTGTATTTTTTGGTCCATCTGTTGTCATTGGTTCAGATGTAGATGCTGGTATAGGTGACGTTTCTGCTTGAGTTTTAGGTGTGGTTTCAGCTTTAGTTTCTGCTTGAGTTGTAGGTGTGGTTTCAGCTGTAGTTTCTGCTTGAGTTGTAGGTGTGGTTTCAGCTGTAGTTTCAGCTTGAGGTGTAGATGTGGTTTCAGTTGTTGTTGTTTGAACTGTATTTATTGGTCCATCTGTTGTCATTGGTTCAGATGTAGATGCTGGTATAGTTGATGTTTCTGCTTGAGTTGTAGGTGTGGTTTCAGCTGTAGTTTCTGTTTGAGATGTAGATGTGGTTTCTGTTGTTGTTGTTGTTTGAACTGTATTTATTGGTCCATCTGTTGTCATTGGTTCAGATGTAGATGCTGGTATAGTTGATGTTTCTGCTTGAGTTGTAGGTGTGGTTTCAGCTGTGGTTTCAGCTTGAGATGTAGATGTGGTTTCTGTTGTTGTTGTTGTTGTTGTTTGAACTGTATTTATTGGTCCATCTGTTGTCATTGGTTCAGATGTAGATGCTGGTATAGGTGATGTTTCTGCTTGAGTTGTAGGTGTGGTTTCAGCTGTGGTTTCAGCTTGAGATGTAGATGTGGTTTCTGTTGTTGTTGTTGTTGTTGTTTGAACTGTATTTATTGGTCCATCTGTTGTCATTGGTTCAGATGTAGATGCTGGTATAGTTGATGTTTCTGCTTGAGTTGTAGGTGTGGTTTCAGCTGTGGTTTCAGCTTGAGATGTAGATGTGGTTTCAGTTGTTGTTGTTTGAACTGTATTTATTGGTCCATCTGTTGTCATTGGTTCAGATGTAGATGCTGGTATAGGTGATGTTTCTGCTTGAGTTGTAGGTGTGGTTTCAGCTGTAGTTTCAGCTTGAGGTGTAGATGTGGTTTCAGTTGTTGTTGTTTGAACTGTATTTATTGGTCCATCTGTTGTCATTGGTTCAGATGTAGATGCTGGTATAGGTGATGTTTCTGCTTGAGTTGTAGGTGTGGTTTCAGCTGTAGTTTCTGTTTGAGATGTAGATGTGGTTTCTGTTGTTGTTGTTGTTTGAACTGTATTTATTGGTCCATCTGTTGTCATTGGTTCAGATGTAGATGCTGGTATAGTTGATGTTTCTGCTTGAGTTGTAGGTGTGGTTTCAGCTGTGGTTTCAGCTTGAGATGTAGATGTGGTTTCTGTTGTTGTTGTTGTTGTTGTTTGAACTGTATATATTGGTCCATCTGTTGTCATTGGTTCAGATGTAGATGCTGGTATAGGTGATGTTTCTGCTTGAGTTGTAGGTGTGGTTTCAGCTGTGGTTTCAGCTTGAGATGTAGATGTGGTTTCTGTTGTTGTTGTTGTTGTTGTTTGAACTGTATTTATTGGTCCATCTGTTGTCATTGGTTCAGATGTAGATGCTGGTATAGTTGATGTTTCTGCTTGAGTTGTAGGTGTGGTTTCAGCTGTGGTTTCAGCTTGAGATGTAGATGTGGTTTCTGTTGTTGTTGTTGTTGTTGTTGTTGTTGTTTGAACTGTATTTATTGGTCCAGCTGTTGTCATTGGTTCAGATGTAGATGCTGGTATAGGTGATGTTTCTGCTTGAGTTGTAGGTGTGGTTTCAGCTGTAGTTTCTGTTTGAGATGTAGATGTGGTTTCAGTTGTTGTTGTTTGAACTGTATTTATTGGTCCATCTGTTGTCATTGGTTCAGATGTAGATGCTGGTACAGTTGTAGTTTCTGCTTGAGTTGTAGGTGTGGTTTCAGCTGTAGTTTCCGTTTGAGTTGTAGGTGTGGTTTCAGCTGTAGTTTCTGTTTGAGTTGTAGGTGTGGTTTCAGCTTGAGGTGTAGGTGTGGTTTCAGCTGTAGTTTCCGCTTGAGTTGTAGGTGTGGTTTCAGCTGTAGTTTCAGCTTGAGTTGTAGGTGTGGTTTCAGCTGTAGTTTCTGTTTGAGTTGTAGGTGTGGTTTCAGCTTGAGTTGTAGGTGTGGTTTCAGCTGTAGTTTCAGCTTGAGTTGTAGGTGTGGTTTCAGCTGTAGTTTCCGCTTGAGTTGTAGGTGTGGTTTCAGCTTGAGTTTCAGCTTGAGTTGTAGGTGTGGTTTCAGCTGTAGTTTCAGCTGTAGTTGTAGGTGTGGTTTCAGCTGTAGTTTCCGCTTGAGTTGTAGGTGTGGTTTCAGCTGTAGTTTCCGCTTGAGTTGTAGGTGTGGTTTCAGCTGTAGTTTCTGTTTGAGTTGTAGGTGTGGTTTCAGCTGTAGTTTCTGTTTGAGTTGTAGGTGTGGTTTCAGCTTGAGTTGTAGGTGTGGTTTCAGCTGTAGTTTCTGCTTGAGTTGTAGGTGTGGTTTCAGCTGTAGTTTCTGTTTGAGTTGTAGGTGTGGTTTCTGCTTGAGTTGTAGGTGTGGTTTGTAGAGAATAAAGTAAAATAAATAAATTATTAACAGTATTCACAGTATCATTTGGATGATATGTCGTAATAACAAAGAAACTCAAATCAAATTGCAATACATGAATTATGCATAGACTAGTCTGGGTGCACCCAATAACTATAGAGTTTTAGTCAGACTGCAATCTCATAAGTTCACAATTATAACTTTTGACAACCTCAGTTAACTCAAAACAGGGAAAAATAACTCTTTGATATTGAAAATGTTACAAGAACAATTCAGGAGGTTTTGATTCAATGGATTCTGTTCAGTACAGTTTGGTAAATAAAATTCAAAAGGGAATAGATTCAATCCAAAAGACTCAGTTCAGTAAATTCAGTGCAAAAGATTCAACTCCGAAAATATGAGTCGATTCAGTAATCTCAGTTCAGAAAGATTCAGTTCAAATGACTCGGTTCAAAATTGTTCAGTTCGATAGATTCACCAGGAAAATGATTCGATTCCACAGTTCTAGAAAACTCAGTGTGGTAAAAAAAAAGAAAAAAAAGGAACAATAAAAAAAAAGAAGCTCCGTCTCCACAAAGATATTCCTTTGAGTGGTCTCTCAAAGGTAAAAAAATAAAGAAAACGTGGCTCTGTTTGTGTGAAACTAGCAGGTAATCGGAATTTTCCTACCCGGTTCCTGGGTTAGATTGAATTGTTTCGCCTCAGTCAGCGTTCGTCTCGTGTGGGTTGACTCGCCATCTCACATCGTCCTCTAATTTAAATGATCGGAGTTCCAGCAGAGAATGTCTAATAAGGTGAGAACTTCCACTCTCAGTAAACTTCCGGCTTCTGAACTGGTTGCAGTTCCACTCTGGTTCCATATGAGGGCAGGCGCTCACAGGACGAGTGCAGAATGAATGGAGGTCTATGGAGCTATACCCCTCAAAATCCACTTTTCTCAGGATATAATTTTTTGTCTAGTAATTTGAATGTTGTATTTGAAAGGAGATGCAAATAAATTACACATTGCTGGGTGTTAGATTTTTTAGAGTCACTTATTTTGCTTTACCCCTCCTTGAACTGCTACCTTAACGTGGTGGAGGGGTTTGAGTACCCGAATGACCCTAGGATCTATGTTGTCCGGGGCTATATGCCCCTGGTAGGGTCTCCCAAGGCAAACAGGTCCTAGGCGACGGGTCAGACTAAGAGTGGTTCAAAAAAACCCTTTATGAGTAACATTAAATCGAGGACCGTGACGTCGCCCGGTATGGCGTAGCCGGGGCCCCACCCTGGAGCCAGGCCCGGGGTTGGGGCTCGTATGCGAGCCCCAACGGGGTCCGGCCGGGCTCAGCCCGAAGGAGCTAAGTGGTGCTGCCTTCCCGTGGGCTCACCACCTACAGGAGGGACCGTAAAGGGCCGGTGCTGAGAGGATCGGGTGGCAGTTGAAGGCGGGGGCCTCGACGACCCGATCCCTGGACATGGAAACTAGCTCTAGTGACGTGGAACGTCACCTTGCTGGTGGGGAAGGAGCCTGAGATTGTGTGTGAGGTTGAGAGGTTCCAACTAGAGATAGTCGGGATCACCTCTACGCACGGCTTGGGCTCTGGAACCACACTCCTTGAGAGAGGATGGACTCTTCACCACTCTGGAGTTGCCCATGGTGAGAGGCGGCGGGCTGGTGTGGGTTTGCTTATAGCCCCCCAGCTCAGCCACCATGTGTTGGAGTTTACCCCGGTAAACGAGAGGGTCGTTTCCCTGCGCCTATGGCTCGGGGATAGGTCTCTTACTGTCGTGTGTGCCAAACGGCAGTGCAGAGTACCCGGCCTTCTTGGAGTCTCTCGGAGGGGTGCTGGAAAGTGCTCCAACTGGGGACTCTAGTTCTACTGGGGGACTTCAACGCCCACGTGGGCAACGACAGTGACACCTGTAGGGGCGTGACACTCGGGTAAAGAGAGGGGCGGAGCTGTAAACTGATCACCACCTGGTGGTGAGTTGGATCCGATGGCGGGGGAGGAAGCTGGACAGACTCGGCAGACCCAGCAGTAAGGGTCTGCTGGGAACGTTTGGCCAAGTCTCCTGTCAGAGAGATCTTCAACTCCCACCTCCGGCGGAGCTTCGACCGGATCACGAGGGAGGCTGGAGATATTGAGTCCGAGTGGACCATGTTCTCCACCTCCATTGTCGAAGCGGCCACTCAGAGCTGTGGCCGTAAGGTCTCCGGTGCCTGTCGAGGCGGCAATCCCCAAACCCAGTGGTGGACACCGGAAGTAAAGAATGCCGTCAAGCTGAAGAAGGAGTCCTATCGGGCCTGGTTGGCTTGTGGGACTCCTGAGGAGCTGACGGGTACCAGCAGGCCAAGCGAACTGCAGCTTGGGTTGTTGTGGAGGCAAAAACTCGGGCCTGGGAGGAGTTTGGTGAGGCCATGGAGAAGGACTATCGGCTGGCCTCGAAGAGATTCTGGCAAACCGTCCGGCGCCTCAGGAGAGGGAAGAAGTGCCCTACCAACGCTGTCTACAGTGGAGGTGGGCAGCTGTTGACCTAAACTGGGGATGTCGTTGGACGGTGGAAGGAATACTTCGAGGATCTCCTCAATCCCGCCGTCACGTCTTCCATTGAGGAAGCAGAGGCTGAGGGCTCAGAGGTGGACTCGTCCATCACCCAAGCTGAAGTCACCGAGGTAGTCAAGAAACTCCTCGGTGGCAAGGCACCGGGGGTGGATGAGATCCGCCCTGAATACCTCAAGTGTCTGGATGTTGTGGGGCTGTCTTGGCTTCTCTGCAGCATCGCTTGGCGGTCGGGGACAGTGCCTCTGGGATGGCAGACTGGGGTGGTGGTCCCTCTTTTTAAGAAGGGGGACCGGAGGGTGTGTTCCAACTACAGGGGGATCACACTTCTCAGCCTCCCTGGGAAAGTCTATGCCAGGGTACTGGAGAGGAGAATACGGCCGATAGTAGAACCTCGGATTCAGGAGGAACAGTGCGGTTTTCGTCCAGGCCGTGGAACACTGGACCAGCTCTATACCCTCTAAAGGGTGCTGGAGGGTTTATGGGAGTTTGCCCAACCAATCCACATGTGCTTTGTGGATTTGGAAAAGGCATTCGACTGTGTCCCTCGCGGCGGCCTGTGGAGGGTGCTCCGGGAGTATGGGGTCCGGGGTCCTTTGCTAAGGGCTGTCCGGTCCCTGTACGACCGAAGCAGGAGCTTGGTTCGCATTGCCAGCAATAAGTCAGACTTCTTCCCGGTGCATGTTGGACTCCAGCAGGGCTGCCCTTTGTCGCCGGTTCTGTTCATAATTTTTATGGACAGAATTTCTATGCGCAGCCAGGGGCCGGAGGGTGTCAGGTTTGGGGCCAACACGATTTCATCTCTGCTCTTTGCGGATGATGTTGTCCCCTTCAGACCAGGAACTTCAGCATGCACTGGGACGGTTTGCAGCCGAGTGTGAAGCGGCTGGGATGAGAATCAGCACCTCCAAATCCGAGGCCATGGTCCTCAGTCGGAAAAGGGTGGCTTGCCCACTTCAGGTTGGTGGAGAGTTCCTGCCTCAAGTGGAGGAGTTTAAGTATCTTGGGGTTTTGTTCACGAGTGAGGGAAGGATGAAACGGGATCTTGACAGACGGATCGGTGCAGATTCTGCAGTAATGCGGTCGATGTACCGGTCTGTCGTGGTGAAGAAAGAGCTGAGCCGCAAGGCGCAGCTCTCGATTTGCCGGTCAATCTACGCTCCTACTCTCACCTATGGTCATGAGCTTTGGGTCATGACCGAAAGGACAAGATCCCGGATACAGGCGGCCGAAATGAGCTTTCTCCGCAGGGTGGCTGGGCAATCCCTTAGAGATAGGGTGAGAAGCTCGGTCACTTGGGAGGAGCTCAGAGTAGAGCCGCTGCTTCTCCACATCGAGAGGGGTCAGCTGAGGTGGCTCGGGCATCTGTTCCGGATGCCTCCTGGACGCCTTCCTGGGAAGGTGTTCCGGGCGCGTCCCACTGGGAGGAGACCCCGGGGAAGACCTAGGACACGCTGGAGAGACTATGTCTCCCGGCTGGCCTGGGAACGCCTCGGTGTCCCCCCGGAAGAGCTAGAAGAAGTGTCTAGGGAGAGGGAAGTCTGGGCATCTCTGCTTAGACTGCTACCCCCACGACCCGGCCCCGGATAAGTGGAAGAAGATGGACTGGACTTATTTGCTTTTAAAAGTCTTTTAAAATGTAAACGACGTCATACACATCGTACGACCAGAGATATTGCTTACGGCAATCCTTCAGTCACTTTGGTGCTTTCGCGCTTTGCACTTTCTTTTCTCTTGAGAAATAGGACAACCCTTTGCCCACTATTAGAACAATTTATCATTGCACACCTGCGAGGCATTTTTCTCCTTTTTCAATTTTTATTGATATTTAACACTATTGAGCTGTTTGGTTGTTGTTGTTTTTTTTAAGGTGGCAATACTATACCATATGTATCCTGTATTTCCTAACACAAGAATAACACAACAAATACTCAAATTCAATTTATTTTCCGTGTAAATTTCACAGTACATACATAACCATAGGCAGATAAAAGTGCCAGCAACCAAAAAAAAAAGTTGCTGCATAAAAAAAAAATAAAAAAAACTTGGGCAAAAAAGTCCGCCTTAAAGGGATACTTCAGGATTTAGCATTAAGCTTTGTATTAGTAGAAAACCTGTAGTATTTTCGAATTACCGTGCTTTCCACCCTCATATCCCCCTGAGAGGAGAGATTTATGTATTTTTTGTCTGGAAAAAATCCTCCGATGACGCAAAAATCGTCATTTTGCGTCATCGGAGGATTTTCTGGCCAGAGGCTAAAGACTACAGCCAGTAGGAGGAGCTGTTCCGCATGTGTTCAACCCACCCATAGAGGGTGGATCTGACTCACAGAATGTACACAGTGTCAGCCGTCTTTCTTTGGAAGCTAAAATAGCAGGCTCTTGTTCTGTGGAGAAAGCTGAGTAGTAGGAGAAAGCTGAGTAGTAGGGATTACCATCCTCTTTTTCCCGGACATGTCCGGCCGTCCAAAATGTCCGCGTTTCGGCTTTTGCTTTCTGCAGTCGTCATTCATTGTTTACATGCACAGATTTTGTTTCAATCTAACTGAATTCATTCCGATTGGTGAATCTGAATGTAGTGTTTACATGAACGCTAAACAAGTGATCGGTTGATGTGCGTTTTAACATTGCTAAGAAAATTCCCGCTCCTCGGAGACCGATGCGTCTCAGTAATGACGCCACCGGCCTCGCGCCGTTCTCCCGCGCCCCTCAGTCTCGTCCTGCTCGCCACAGTAAACATAATGAATGGCGACTGTAGAACGCAAAAGCCGAATCCCGGACATTTTGAGCGATCTCGAAATCCCCGGCAAACTCGTCACGGAGACTCACTAGTAGCTAATCCTTGTTGTTTTCAACTGCGCTCTGTAACCGGTAGGCGTGGCTTGGGAGTGGCCTCCTAGGGCAGCGAAGCAAGTGCATTCTGGGAGTTGTTGTCTTTCATCCACATAAGCCAAAAATACATTTTCTGGCTTTTCTCAGTCTAGAAAGCTCCAAATTCAAAAATTTCTTCACATTTCTTCTACATAAATGACCTATTTTAAATACACATTCATCTTTCCAGAGGTGAAGTATCCCTTTAACATTCTGGTCCTGCTTTGGATGCCACGATGCCATCAAGCGGTATCTCTGGTCGTAATCAGTCCTTCACTGACCAATCATCGTTCATTAGCAGAATGCTAGCGTGTTATGGGCAACAGCAACTCAACCTGTAAGAAATCGAAAGAACATAAGTACTCGTTCATTCAACTTTCGACCTATAACCCATGTTGAACTTGCAAAACCTACAATCAAATCTGAGATTTCTCAACGGCAATCGGGTGAAAGAGACAAATTTAGCCGTCTAGCTCCATAGACTCCCATTCATTTTGCACTCATGGGCGATCGCCCCCAGTGGAACTCTGGTGGAACTACAACCAAAATTCGGTACAATAGGACTTAATAGGGAGCGGCCAGGCTTTCCGTAGACGGGCTCTGGTTCCAGCATGAAAAAAAACCTGACCTGTATATATATACAGTATATACACACAGGCAACATTAAGTTCACAAGCATATCAATTCACTGTTTCTAGTGCAACAGTACAGGTAGCATTTGTTGGCCTGCTAACAATTAACAGTAAAATTTTTACCGTAATTCAACAACTCAGTCGACATTACGCCATCTAATTAAACAATAAATATCATCGTACAATATGAACACTTGCAACTCATACACGTTATTGCTTAGCCAACAAACCTCTTTTAACTTGTAATACACCAGAACTCGTCAATATCACATTATCTCTCACCCAAATTGTTGCACATATCTGATTGCATATATGATTGCAATATTTACACATTGAAAATGTGTACTCACCAAAATCCAAAGAAATAAACGCATAGATGTATTTTATCCTCTTTGACTTCTCTTTTTAGCTCTTGCTCAAAGTTATGCTGCTGCTTATATCATTAGTCTCGTGGAGAGAGAAAAGTTTCCCGCAACCCGCGATTGGATGATTACTGCAATGTCAATCATCACACTAACATACATTTCACTTTGATTCTATAATTTCTTACACTTTTATTATTAGTATTATTAAATTACTCTTTAATTTATTCCTTTTTATAATACATTTTAATTATACAGGGTTACATTCACACACAGGCCTCTGTTTGGGCTAATTCAGAGTTGTTTATGATCAAAGTTATACAACTCAAATTTAAGTTACTTTTGGGTGCAATAACTTTTACATTGAATGTCAAGTCTGTGTTTTAGCAAAAAAAAAAAAAAAAAGTAGGAGTAGGAGTACTGAGTAGGAGTAACATGACATAGGCTAAATCGTTTACATCTCTGGTTCACCCCAAACAAAGATAAAACCTCACAGTAATCTCACAAAATCATGTATTCCATAAGTATGTAATCATGTCAGTGAAATTTAGACAAGTCCAATGGATTCATAGACCCAGAAAACATGGAGTTTTACCAAGATTACTTGGCTAGGTCAAATAATGAAGGACATTTTAAGGGCTTCCTGCCTATCTTGGACACCATCTTGAAAATTACACCTTTCTAGTGGTCAAACTTTGGTAAACTTTTAGTATGTTATTAAGGACACCTTATACTACAAAAAACAGCTGAGAAACCTTTTGTTAGAAGTTTTTTAGGGTTAGGTGTTTTTTTGTTTGTTTGTTTTTTTTTTCATATATGCAGCCGCCTAATTGGTCAAAATGGATGATGATGGACGTAAATAAAACATTTTGATCCATTTGATAAATATTATCTGTCATGAATGGGGACAAGCCAGTGGAGGAGCTTTGTAAGGTGTTGTATGCCAGCTTTGTCCAGATCAAGAACCGACTACAAAAGGATGGCTGATAGGAAGTGAAACAGTGGAGGTATACTTGGTTGCAATAACGAAGAGAAAACAGCAGGATCTAATCGCAGCAGTTTTATTTACTAAACATGAACTCAAAACAAAATTATCAAGATATTAGATTGACCAGGAACAGAACAACCAACATAATCCAACGAGAACAGACCATCAACTGAAAGAAACAAAGAGCTTAAATACACAATCAAGTGCAACTGATAATCAAATCAATGGAAAACTATTGATACCAACTGAAACACAGAACAAAACCAACCCCACACAGAAACAAACACAGATCACCCGTAACATGCAGTATATTGTATGCATACATATTTATTAATAAATATACACATGCATATTTAGTGCTTTTTTTGCATCAAAGTATTTAGTTATGATAATACTTCGATTTACATCACATTCACTATACTCACATATTTAGATTTAAATAGACATTATAAGAAATTATGGTCTGTTCCAAACCACTTCAACTCCAATATATATATATCAAAATGTTCCTTCACTTAAAAGCTTAATTATCATATAGAGACGATTACATCCAATCTCAGTAATATGAAAATAGTATCACAGAGGCACAGGTGTCACCTATAGCTTGGGAGTGACTGAGGGCAATCGAGAACCATCTTGATTAAAGGGACTTCAAACAATCTTATCACTTTAACCTTTGGCTGTTCTTATTTGAAAGAATAACAGAGAACCTTCTGTGGGACACTAGGGACCATGGGGTGTCTCAATTTCATTAACATACAGACCACAGCTGTTGCAAGAAGAGCAACTTCATTTACATTAAGACCAGGATAAAAGGTTTATGGGGTATGTTCGGGGTTCATTCTGACGCCGGTGAACCCAAGGTGCTTCGTGTACCTTGCCACTACTATGCTGTAATAAACTTCATTTTTTGAGATCTTCGATGTCCACTTCATTTTTTCTTACAACATCTTACCTGTTAGTATTAATCTACTAAACAGTAAAGCCAGTCCAGCAAATACAATAAATCGATACATCTTTCAGTGGTTTGCTAACGAACCTAAAGCGAGAAAAATACCCCTTTGAGAAGCAACCTAACGCTTACTTAATGACTGATAATCTTTTTAAATTGAAACTGACAGGTTTTGACATCAGACTAATGCTGTCCTTAAACCCCACCTACTCATTATTTTATACTAACAGGTTCTCAGTGTGGGGCAGTGTGAGTTCAGAAAGATTTTTATTTATTATTAAACTAATAATTGATATCAACACAAATATCAAATATAAAATAGATTTACCCAACTAAATATACGGTCTTAAAAATAGCAAATAACTGATTGAATAAGTTCACATTGTAAATTAATCTGTCTTGTATGATTGCCTACACTCTTAAATATAAAGGTTGTTAATTGGCATCAATGGTTTCATGAAGAACCTTTAACATCCATGGAAACTTTCCATTCCACAGAAGGTTCTTTATAGTGGAAATAGGCTCGGTTTCACTTTATTTTAATGGTCCATTTAACACATTCTGTTAACTACAAGTAACGTTTTTTAAAGTGTATCTTTATCTAGTAAGGTTCAATAAAAAATTATAATAATAAAATTATTATTATTAAGAAAAGCCTCATTAGTCAAGCCAGATTCATAATGATTTTAACTGGACTGACCTTTTAAAGTTGGCAAATTAAATGAAATGAAAAAAATAAAAATAACATGAATTAATGTGTTCTAAATACATGAACATTTTAAAATGAGCAAAAGCATGTTTAAAATGAACATTATGTTATTGTTCATAGTTCACGATAGTTATTGTTGTTACCAATGTTAACAAACTGAACATTTTTGTAAAGTGGTAATAAACTGTTCTGGTGGCCTGGTTGTCTATTTGGAGTGGAGAAACCTGTATTTCTACTGTTTAATTCCTGCAGGGTTTTGTTTGAATAACAAATATAAATTCTATTGATAGAATTCTGGGTCCTTGCATTCCAGAAGCAACGGCTGCTTTGCAATTCAGAGGCTATTTTCTAACAAACATTGGGTCTCATTCATGAAACATTCGTAAATATACGAGTAAATTTGTGAGTGATTTGCGCGTAAAGAGACCTTCCCGAAAACTCTTCTCCTGATTCACAAATACTTCGTAAACGTCAGATGTGATAGTGAAATGTGTGTGTGTGTTAATGAATTCCAATCAGTCGTAAATGGGACACGTGTGCACGCTCATTCTCAATTACCATAAATCCCGCCCATTAAATATATGACCCTGGCCCTGACCTCCCCTGCGTCGTGGAAGTGGACGCCTCCACTACCGGGGTAGGAGCTGTATTATCGCAGTGGCAGGGTGATCCACAATGCCTCCATCCATGTGCCTTCTACTCCAAGAAGCTGTCTCCGGCAGAGCGAAACTACGACATTGGCAATCATGAGCTGTTGGCCATCAAATTAGCCTTGGAGGAGTGGAGACATTGGCTGGAAGGAGCTAACCATCCGTTTGAAGTCATCACCAATCACCGTAACCTTGAATACCTCTGTGAAGCTATGCAACTCAACCCCAGACAAGCCCAATGGGATCTCTTCTTCACCCGGTTCAATTCTCTGATCCGGCTCCGCCAGGAGGTCCTGAGGGACAGATCTATGTCTATGCCTATATCTTCGTGGCCGTAGATCGGTTCTCCAAGGCCTGTAAACTCATACCCTTGAAAGGTTTGCCCACGGCTCTGAAAGCCGCTGAACTGTTATTTCACCACGTGTTCCATCACATTGGACTTCCCGAGGATATAGTATTGGATTGAGGACCACAGTTCAGATCTCGAGTCTGGTGATCCTTCCTCAGATTGTTGGGAGTCTCTGTAAGCCTTTTGTCAGGGTACCACCCTTAAACTAAGAGCCAGACTGAGCGTAAGATCAAAGAGATTGGGAGATACCTGTGGTCCTACTGCCACCAACACCAGAGCCGTTTCCATCCCTGGGCCGAGTATGCCCAGAACTCCCTCCATCAAACCACCACTGGGTTAACACCATTCCAATGCATGCTCGGTTAACAGCCTCCTCTGTTTCCCTGGTCCGGAGAACCATCGGAAATTCCAACTGTTAACCACTGGTTAACCACTGGACTCAGCACACACTCATCTCCAGCAGGCAGTGCGAAGACACAATAGCCAGGCTGATGCATAACGATCTGCAACTCCACTGTATCATCTGGGACAGAAGGTCTGGCTCTCGACCAGGGACATCTGTTTTCGCCTGCCCTGCCGTAAGCTGAGTCCCCGCTACATAGGTCCATTCACGGTGCAGAGGCAGATCAACGAGGTCACCTACAGGCTCAATCTTCCCTCACAGTACCGTATTTCACCATCCTTTGACGTATCACACCTCAAACCCCACTCTGACCCACTGTTCTCCTCTTCACCAGAATCTGGTGTTGACAAGGTACCTCTTCCTCCTCTGGATGTCGCTGATGAGGAGCTCATCTACTGGTTCCAGAACATTCTCGACTCCCGACGACGGGACGGTTAGGGTGTTCATTGTGGATCCATCCTTACTCACCCATTTCCACAATGAACGCCCTAACCGTCAAGGTTAAGGTTAAGGTTAAGAGGTCAAGGTCATCCCGGTCGTCGCACCATGCGGTCACATTTTTTTATGAAACTATAACTGCCTGTAGGTGGTCATTGTCGAGTGAGTAATTCAATCATTCAGTCAAATGATTCAAAACGCAGACTCATTCAGTTGCCCCGGAGACACACAATGGCTCTACTGTGGATTTGTTGCGAAATAGAGCAAAACCCGACAAGGTTCTAAGTCTAAAATGAAAGTCACCTAACATTAACTTCTTGTATATTGACCTGTTGTATAAAATCAATAGGTAATCGTGCTGATAGTACAGTGCTGATATATAAACAGCCCTCTATATCCTGTGTTAGGGGGTAACAGTTTAGGACCCAAGGACCAGATGTTTGAAAGAAGACCCGGAGTCAGAATTATAATAAATTGAAGAAAAGTTTTACATAGTGTGCAGTTTCATCAGCAGAAGTCGGCTTGAAGACTCACACAGGAGTTCGTAGGCCGCCCCGCTTACAGTTACAAAGATCACAGCAGTTATAACCTTCACCAAGGTCTAAGCTACGTCCTTGCTTCAGGTTGCAGTTTCTGATTGGCTAAGAACACATAGGGCCCTATTTTAACGATCTGAAATGCAAGTGTCAAGCGCAAATAACTTTATGGGCGGGTCTTGGGCGCTGTTGCTATTTTCCCGGCGGGATAAATGCCTCTTGCGCCCGGCGCAAATCTAAAAGGGGTTGGTCTGAAGTAGCTTCATTATTCATAGGTGTGGTTTGGGCGTAACGTGAAATAAACCAATCAGAGCGACATCTCACATTCCCTTTAAGAGTAGGCGCGCTTGATCTAAAGCGGATTCCTATTATAACGGCGGATTTGTCAGGCGCGTGCCAGGAGCAGTTCACAGCCGAGGAGACCGACGTTCTCGTCAGGGACATTGGGGATGGAGAAACCCACCCAAATTAACTTCGGTTAAACAGGCGTATGATAATTTGGGTAAATGTGTAAGCTAGATGTATGCTTCGTGATATCTATCGTAATAATGTATGATTTGCAAAAATGAAAACTGCTGCTTCTGTGTAGATGAGAGAATCAAAGTGTGCGTTGTGCACACGCTACATTGATTATGGCCAAGCATGCGCCCTTAAAATAGCATATGAATAACATGCGCAACGTGCCACTGACTTTATTTTTTCCTGGTTAGTGGCGCAATTGTTTTCTAAACCTGCAAAATAGCATGAAGGAACGTTTGCGCCGGAACACGCCTCCTCTTTGCGCTGCACCGCCCCCGGGAGCGCAAGTGTATTTCCTAACTTACCGACGTGCTTCTGTGGAGGGAAAAGTCCGCTTTGCGCGGGTGCAAAATAGGAATGATACATGCGTCGGTTTACAAAGTCAATTGCGCTGGGTGCAAGATAGGGCCCATATAGTCTAAGCCAATTTCCACACATGGATAGATAGGAGAGTATGTCGCCAATAGTCAAGATAGTTGTCGCACGATTCCTAGATTTAGGTCTGCGGTGACCTCGGAGGTCGGAGAAAGGCGTCTTCGGGTCTGTTGTTGCATGCCGAAGTGTCCCATAGCTCCTATACAAGACCTGCACAGAACATCCAACGCAAAGCACTAGGGAATCGCAGCTTCTCCAAGGTTGAAGAGAGCCTGAGCTAACTATCATCAGGACAAACTATACCAAAACATACTGATAATACATTCCCTCCTCAGGAAGAAGTACATATACTATTCACTTTAGTTTCTAGAGAAATACAAGAGGTACAATTCTGTAAATCAGGTGAAGTCACGTATAGTTGGACCCCTGTAACCTTAACTCGTCAGCTAGAAACAGATATAAAGACAACATGTTGAGGGTCACATCAGAATGTACCTAAAAGCAGCTGGTTAACACTCACAGCAAACATATGATTAAAAGTATATTTGAATCACTCATTGAATATAGAATTGATTTATGTAGAAATGCTTATCCTTGATTAGTAATCACTCATTACATATACAGGTCCTTCTCAATAAATTAGCATATTGTGATAAAGTTCATTATTTTCCATAATGTAATGATAAAAATAAAACTTTCATATATTTTAGATTCATTGCACACCAACTGAAATATTTCAGGTCTTTTATTGTTTTAATACTGATGATTTTGGCATACAGCTCATGAAAACCCAAAATTCCTGTCTCAATAAATTAGCATATCATGAAAAGGCTCTCTAAACGAGCTATTAACCTAATCATCTGAATTCACGAATTAACTCTAAACACCTGCAAAAGATTCCTGAGGCTTTTAAAAACTCCCAGCCTGGTTCATTACTCAAAACCGCAATCATGGGTAAGACTGCTGACCAGAAGGCCATCATTGACACCCTCAAGCAAGAGGGTAAGACACAGAAAGAAATTTCTGAACGAATAGGCTGTTCCCAGAGTGCTGTATCAAGGCACCTCAGTGGGAAGTCTGTGGGAAGGAAAAAGTGTGGCAAAAAACGCTGCACAACGAGAAGAGGTGACCTGACCCTGAGGAAGATTGTGGAGAAGGACCGATTCCAGACCTTGGGGGACCTGCGGAAGCAGTGGACTGAGTCTGGAGTAGAAACATCCAGAGCCACCGTGCACAGGCGTGTGCAGGAAATGGGCTACAGGTGCCGCATTCCCAAGGTCAAGCCACTTTTGAACCAGAAACAGCGGCAGAAGCGCCTGACCTGGGCTACAGAGAAGCAGCACTGGACTGTTGCTCAGTGGTTGCTCAAATTTTGCATGTCATTCGGAAATCAAGGTGCCAGAGTCTGGAGGAAGACTGGGGAGAAGGAAATGCCAAAATGCCTGAAGTCCAGTGTCAAGTACCCACAGTCAGTGATGGTCTGGGGTGCCATGTCAGCTGCTGGTGTTGGTCCACTGTGTTTTATCAAGGGCAGGGTCAATGCAGCTAGCTATCAGGAGATTTTGGAGCACTCCATGCTTCCATCTGCTGAAAAGCTTTATGGAGATGAAGATTTCATTCTTCAGCATGACCTGGCACCTGCTCACAGTGCCAAAACCACTGGTAAATGGTTTACTGACCATGGTATTACTGTGCTCAATTGGCCTGCCAACTCTTCTGACCTGAACCCCATAGAGAATCTGTGGGATATTGTGAAGAGAAAGTTGAGAGACGCAAGACCCAACACTCTGGATGAGCTTAAGGCCGCTATCGAAGCATCCTGGGCCTCCATAACACCTCAGCAGTGCCACAGGCTGATTGCCTCCATGCCACGCCGCATTGAAGCAGTCATTTCTGCAAAAAGGATTCCCGACCAATTATTGAGTGCATAACTGAACATAATTATTTGAAGGTTGACTTTTTTTGTATTAAAAACACTTTTCTTTTATTGGTCGGATGAAATATGCTAATTTATTGAGACAGGAATTTTGGGTTTTCATGAGCTGTATGCCAAAATCATCAGTATTAAAACAATAAAAGACCTGAAATATTTCAGTTGGTGTGCAATGAATCTAAAATATATGAAAGTTTAATTTTTATCATTACATTAGGGAAAATAATGAACTTTATCACAATATGCTAATTTATTGAGAAGGACCTGTACATTGAAGCAGCAGTGGATTCCAATCCCTTCACCTTTTACTTGCAACGGCCGGTACTGTCCAGAAGTTATCCTGAAAGCATGACTTTCAATGGCTCAAACAATGTCAGCAGTGCCATGATGTCAGACTATTGTTTTCTGTTAGTGTAAATGTGAATATGTTTGATTGTAAACAAGAAATTATTTATGGTTACAGATTCCCAGTAAGTATAGCATTCTTAGAAGATGGAGTTTGCATATAATGAACTATTCAGCTGATTCCATGCTTAAATGCTCCTGATTAACACCTAAACATTCTACTACTCCTACAATATCTGTTTATGAATCACAATTATATAAATCATAAATATTCCATTATAATATCCTTTAAAAAATGTATTGAAATGAGAATGAAATTGAGTTGTTATAGTTGGCTCTTCCAGCTGTCTTTGATATCACAGCTCAAAATAGTTGCTAGTAAAAGATCATGGGACCTTTTTCACAAAGAATTTTCTCTTACAAATATAAGTCCTCATAAGAGTTCCTAGGTTTTTTTTTTTTTTTTTTTTAAGAGCAAAAAGCAAGTTTTACTAAGGAACTCTCAATATAAGAGTAAGGTGGGGTTGACCTCATTGCTATGGATAATGTCACTTTTCATAAGCGCTCTTTTAGATCGCACACAGTGATTGGTAGAGAAGTGTAGCAGTCAGACAACTATCCATATCTGCCAAAGACAATTAGATTGCAGTATGTTGTATTGATTCAATATTTGTTAGAATAATTTTAAGGAATTACCTAAAAAGAAGCAATATATTTGAGTGATCCCTTATTTGGACCAGGCCGAAAAATTTTATGCAAAGCAGCTGGAAAATCAGGGTTAAAAGAAATAACAAAGGAAGTCAAGTTTTTTTAAGATATGTTTTGACATCTCTCCATGCCAAAAGAGTGTTTGAAATGATGAAATTTACTGAAATTCATTTGAGCTTTTTAATATTTGTTGGGAGGGTAGCACAAGCCATTGTTTCCATGTAAAGCCACACAGAATCAGTCTTTTAGTTGTCCCAACTCACACTGTGTGCTTCACTTGCACTGACCAGTAATAAAATTGAAAGTTTGGTAAGACAACACCTCCCTTAATTTTTGGTTTCATTAGACAGGGATTTTATAAGATGACGCATCTGAAGGTGCTTTAAAAAATGAGCGCCATAGATTTAAATATGTTAATTTTACCGCTATAATATGAGATACGTTTCACGGGTGCAGGAATTGATTTTTCAAGTTCAGAAATATACAGTTGCAACAATCTATGTTGATAAGGGAAGGAGGAAGCAGAAACGGGCCAACGTTCAACAACTTTAATTCCAAAATAAATAAACACAAAACGAAAGTACAGGCAGCAGCCCATAACGGACGACGCACACACATAAACCAAAACATAACATAAATGTCCAGGCCTGGTCCTCTCTCGTCCTTCACTGTCGTCGCTCCTCCTTTTAAGGCACTTTTCCACTGCACGGTGCGGCTCGGCTCGCTTTTCCACAATAGTTTAGCACCGCTTCAAAGTGGGTGGGATTATAGACTGCTCATTAAAGTTGCTGAAAAACGTTTTCATTCCTGGTCGCTACATCGGCTACCAAAAAGAGGAACATCTGCACCTCGTCTACTGACCATTCACCATGATTCAGCCATATCTTTTTTCAAGTTTATTTATTTATTTTTTCAAGCAAGTCGTTTAATCAAAATTGTGTGAACAAATAATACTGCGGTGGCTGTTGCTGACTATATAGATCTAGCGGGTTTGGTGTCTCGTGTTGCAAGTCCAGTGATGCTGGTAGTAGTGACGATTCTCTCTGACCAATCAGTGATCTGTAGTGTTTTCACGTCTCATTTTAGTACCGGTACGGCTTGGAACCTCAACCAAAGTGGTACCATTTAAAGCAAAAAAAGCATGAAAAATACAGAAGAGTTGTTCAAAATCTTTCTTTTTAGTAAACTCTGTGTATACAAACAATATTCTCAATGCTGGAGTTCATGTGTAGAGCCCCTGGTGATACTTCCAGCACAGTTTCATGTTGTGTCGAGCCTTCTTAGTGTTTTAAAAATAGCGATTTTTGATGATAACATAGTCGTGCCTCATTCACTCCTATTCAAGAGGCAATTTGACCAAAAAAAGGAAAATACGGTCAAACTTAAAAGTGCTGTTTCCATTCTGATAATGCTTTTAAACGAAAGTTCGCCTTGGGTAGATTAACAAAAAGACCATTTTGGCGACAGTTTTGGCGAGAGTTACCCTTTAAAGGCTGGACTGGAGGGAAATAAATACTCTCTTTACTGATAATCCTCTTGAATAAACACAGGCAAAGAGTACAAGAATCAATGCAGCGGCTGAAGACGATACAGAGCTACAATAGGCTTGGAATAGGCAACAATGTCATATCAATTTTCAAAACAAACAAGAGTTGAGGCAAAAGTCTTTCAGATAAATCCAGACGTGCCACAAAAGAACAGGCGATTTCCAGCATGTTTGGGGACTCGTGTCCCGAAATCGCGAGATGTCGAGGAAAACATTCCACTGTGATGTTTACATATGATTTGATAGTAAAAACAAAGTGTTGCACATTTTATTGGTGCAAAGATGAGAATGGTATATGTGTAGGCCTAGTTTGTACAACATTTGCAACTGTTTTTATCACTTAATTAGAAGCAGCACAAGTTTAAATGTGAGTCTTCTGTTAGTTACATAGCGACTACTCAACAGACATGTACACGTTTATTTTAAAATGCAACGTATTGAAAATATAATAGATGAAAGCTCTGTCAACACTTGCATTTTTTGCAAGACTATAAGTGTCCCTTCGAGTAATCAAAAGTTCTACACACACTTGCAGTCTTTACGCCTACTTGAACACTTGGGCCAAATAGAGGAAATACGTCATGCAAGCAGACGAGTGGTTAAGTGCAAAGACCGCAAGTGTGGGTATTTGGACAAGGCACAAGACGCAGCAAAGGTATAAACAAATGAAGAACTTATATTCAGGCACAGGTGATCTCACTGAAATAATAATGAATGAACAGGGAGTCAGGAGGAGTTTGGTCTTGTGCTCCCTGTTTCCCTCTGCTGGACAGGTCGTGGTGTGACAGGCAAAAAAAAACTTTTCTTTTTGCGTGTTTTCTGTTGAAACAGGGCAGTTAGTATAGGAGTGCCAACTTCAGCAAAGGAATATCTATTCCACTAAGTACTAGTACTTATACATTAGCTACTATTACTTATTTTTTAGGTACTAGTGCCTAGTCATTAGATACTATTGCTTATTCTTTAAGTACTAATACCTTTTTAAAGATGCTAGTTCTTATTTGTTAGATGCTAGTAGGCTACTTATTCCAGTAGTGTCTAGTATTTAATTATAGTTACTAATATTTAATTATAGTTTTTTAGTTACTAGTAACATTTTAGACCAAAGATATCCTTAGTAGATACTAGTACTATTTAAATAATCAGTATGCAAATAATATGTTGAATATTAATGAACCAACAACATATCAAAGAGAGATGATACAGGAAACGGACTAAATTACACAAGGCCGTTTTTATGATAACAATATAATAATAGCCTACCTTTTTAATGGTATTAGAGTCAAAAAAATGTATTATAATAATAATTATATATAATGAATAGGAATATGTAATATAGTGCATATATACTCTTTTTTTTTTGACACGACTCTCATTCTCAGACGAAGATTAATATTCCGAATTTTTGATTGTAAGGAACTATGAATGCTCTGGCATGGTATTCATGGCATTATGGATTCGATCAAATACCAACAGATAAAATAAATCAAAACCTGACAACCTCTGCTAGAACATATATATATACACCATCAACATGGACAGATAAAAGTCAAATAAAACTTTATATCCTTGTCCAAATATCATTGGGAAAGATAAAAGGCTACTTATACATATTAAACAAGATAAAATACACCATTTAATCACATAATAACATAATAGCAACTAACAAAGGCTCAGTTTTAACCAGGGCTGTGGGAACTATCTGAAAAGTGTGGGAGATGCATTTTTAATATTATCAACCTCCCTTCAAAATACGAAATAAGAAGATATACAGTACAGTAGTGAAAGACGACTTCCCTTTTTGATCACTTCTTCCCTCAGGTAGATTGCTGGCAAACAATTATTTGTCCAAAACTAATGATTAATTCTTAATTTAATTTAGAGTTTGATGCCGAAATGTATCCCAGACTACTGCTTATACGGGACAAACTGCATTCTGCATGGGTTTAAATTGGTTTTAAACACAATAAAAGTGTGGAGAGACAACTTTCTAAAGTTTAAGTATATATTTACATATATTTTAAATATATCCCATCGCTTATAAATTCGCTTCAGATTATTGCATTTTAAAAAGTATGATTAGGATAAAAAATTGCAACACTCAAAATGGCAGCTGGAGTAAAGGTAAAAAACTGCTAATCAAAATTAGTTTAGTTTTCCCTGTGCCCGTTTGCCTGAGTACTAGTACCTTGTGTGTTTCCTTGGTTTGAATTAGTTCTACGGCCTTTTCTTTTTTCCGTTGAGTCTTCCCTTGTGTATTTAAGCCTTTAGTTTAGTCTGTTCCTTGTTAGGTATCGTTTATGTAAATGTGTCATTGCCATATCTATCTCCTTGTGTTTTCTCTTTGTTTAATAAATAAGTATTTTTATTCTTCTTTGTTTGTGTGTGTCTAACATGTTACAGTCAGATTTTATTCAGATATATCACATATGTTATAGAAACGTATAGTAGGAGACTTCTACAATTTATGTAGATTTGCGCATTTTTCACAAACACATTTGATTGTGCTTGGTAGGCACACACTTTGAGTCACTTTAATCACTGAAGGGAGCAGAAGTTACATAACATCTCATATTACACAACACAGCTCAAGTTATTGAGCTCACAATGAAAAAAAAAGTGCAAGAATAAACTAATTAAAATGAACTAAAATAGCAAAATACTAATAACATTTTAACTGACTACAAGAATTCCTTATAACCACAGTTAATGGGTTTGCAGTTAGTCACACATTGAAATATATCTATAAAAAGAAAGAAATAACATTCAAGTGTGCAAGAAATTTATTTGAGCTGACTTGACAAAACTAGTTTAATCAGCAAAGTAGCAACTTCATTCAGAGATTGTATGTAGAGGATTGCATGTGGACGGACAGAAGATTTCCATGTCAGATCCTTAAACCAACTGTTTTCTTGATTGCTTCACAGTAATCCTGATGGTCCCGCTAATGTTTGGTTGGAAGTAATTGGCAAACTGAAATGAAAATTGACAACTTTATATGCATTACAGTTAAATGTAAAATTGGTTAATTTACTCCCAAAATAAAAGAAAAGCCTCTATATCTTATTATTTATGTTAGCCAAATATTTTCAGCCTTTTTAAGATACTGGAAATTATTACAACATTTAGGTACAGTCAGTCTGAGCATATAAAAAATATTGTTTGTGATAATATCATGCTTAGCAAGATTCTCTTTAAACGGTTGCTCTGCCATGACAGCATTGATTTGATTATCAGTTGCACCTGTTCTCTATTTCTTTGATTGGTTTGCTTGGTGTTTTTAACCTCTTAAACTTTGAGTTCCCTTTCAAGGGAACTTGCACTGCGTCGTAAAAACTCCCTGAGCGCGCGCCTCTGAAGTATGAATTAAACTATTCCAATCCTGATTGGTGTTACGTCATGACGTAACATGTGACGGCAAACCCGGAAGTATAAAATGACGCCAGCACACACACGTGTTAGCTTTCGCTCTTCAGCAAGCGCTCTCTGTTGTTGTCTGTTCTATTTGGCGTTTGTCACGTATCAAGCATATTATCAGAATGGCGAGTGAACAATTCAGACGATGTGTGCACCCCTGCCCCAGATGTGTAACAGGTGGGAACACACATCAACTATGTGTGGATTGTCTGGGAGTGCAGCACGCTCGGGCAGCTCTCGAGGGGGCTGCTTGTGGTGACTGTGAGGCACTTCCTATTAGAGTGCTGGCTATCTTTGATGAGGATGGCCAGGCTCGCGTTCCCCGCAGTTCTGGTCCCGCGTCCTCTGAGGCAGCGCGGTGACTCAGACCGTGAGGTTCGCAAAGGGACCTGGCAGACGAGACTGAGACTGTTGCGGCACCTTCTCATTCTTCGTCTGAAGGTTCAGAGGCTCTTGCTCATAGTGCAGAAGCCCGCGCTGCGGCTTCTTCTGCCCGTGACGAGGGCCCGACACTTGAGCTGTCTGCTTCTGAGGAAGTGGATGTGCTCAGCATTGAGGCGGATGAACGTGAACTAGACTCGCCGATTCACGTTCCCGCTTATGAGGAGCTCGTTGAGGTTGTGACGCGTGACATCAGCTGGCCACTTGATAAGCAGGAAGCACAGAGTAAAAGTAAGCTGGATGAGCGCTTCCTGCAGCACCGCTCACAACCTCAGCGCCGGGTCTTACCATTTTTCCCAGACTTGCACAAAGAAATATCAAAATCTTGGGAAAAACCCCACTCATCTCGCGTCTCCTATCCATCTGTCGTGGATTATAGCCATGTGGTGGGCGTGAGAGAGTTGGGGTATGGGAAGATGCCGCAGATGGAAGAGGCTCTCGCCAGCTACCTCTCTCCTGAAGCGGCATCATCCCTGAAAGCCCCGGCGCTGCCCAGCAAACCATACAGACACACCTCTGCATTGGTGGGCTGTGCTTATATGGCAGCAGGTCGGGCTGGTTCATGTCTGCACTCTATGGCCATCTTGCAGGCATACCAGGCCGACCTCCTAAAAGATTTGGATGAGGCGAGGGACCAACACCCAAAGATATTGCTGAGCTACGCAAAGCCACAGATTTGTCTCTCCGGGCTACTAAGGAGACAGCCCATGCTATCGGCTGCTCCATGGCAGCTCTGGTAGCCACGGAGAGGCATCTGTGGCTGAATTTGTCAGGAATTAAAGAAAAAGATAAGTATTTTCTCCTGGATGCGCCGCTCTCGCCTTCTGGCCTGTTCGGTGACGCAGTTACAACTGTCGGTGACAGGTTTCAGGAGGCGAGGAAACAATCTGCGGCGTTCCAGCAATATCTCCCTCGCCGCTCAAGATCCAACTCTAGAAAGGCTGTTCAAAGCAATCAGCCTCAGCCGTCAACGAGCTCCTCATACCGTCTAGAGCCGAAGGAGAGTGTTGCCTCTAGAGCCCCTCCCTCGGGAGCCTGGCAACAGAGGAAACACTCTCACTCGAAGTCATCTAACCAGAAGGGCGACCTGAGGGACGTCCTTCAGGCAAAGAGGGCTTCGGGAAGAGGTCCTAACCGGAGTGGTAGGATCTCTTAGGGCTGTCCCCCGAGGCAGAGCAACCGGGGTTGTTCTCAGAGCGGAGCCCTCAGGAAAACGATGTCGGTTTCCCACCGTCCAGGACGCTTCAGGCCACATCAGTTTCCAGCGAACACACACAGTGTTGTTCGGGGGTACAGTACCTAGATGCTGGCCTCTCAGCCAGAGTGGTCGAGACCATACTTAGCTCCAGAGCTCCTTCCACTAGGAGATTGTATGGCCTAAAGTGGAATGTGTTTTCCACTTGGTGTAGAGAACATGAGTTAGACCCAGTTAACTGCCCAGTGGCTTCAGTTCTGGAGTTCCTTCAAGATCGCTTCTCTGCTGGTCTCACCTCTTCCACACTTAAGGTGTACGTGGCTGCCATCGCGGCTGTCCAGGCACCAGCTGGTCATACGTTTTCTCAGTGGTACATGGAGGATGAGACCGATGACCAGGACCAGAGTTCCTAACTGGGATGTGGCGGTGGTTCTTGAAAAGCTATCCCTGGCCCCCTTCAAACCACTTCAGTCTGCATCACTTAAGGACCTGACGCTTAAGATGGCTTTTCTCCTAGCCATTACCTCGCTTAAGAGGGTGGGAGGTCTCCAAGCCCTGGCAGTATCGCCAGCTTGCTTGGAGTTTGCCCCGGGAGGAGTTAAGGCCATCCTGCATCCGAGACCTGGCTATGTGCCCAAGGTGCCTTCCAATATGGCACGGTCTATGGTCCTGCAGGCATTTCATCCTCCACCACATGTGTCGGCAGAAGAAGAGAGGCTCCATGTGCTCTGTCCTGTCAGAGCACTGAGTATTTACCTTGAGAGGTCCTCTTCTTGGAGGAGGTCGGACCAACTGTTAGTGTGTTTTGGGTCACCTAAAAAGGGGCTCCCTGCATCCAAACAAACAATCAGTAATTGGATTGTACAGGCTATTGCCTCAGCCTACCAGGTGCGCAGTCTGCCTTCACCTTTGGCCTTGAGGGCTCATTCCACTAGAGGCATGGCATCCTATAGGGCCCTCTACTCGGGAGTGCCCCTCCAGGAGATCTGTGAGGCGGCGTCTGTAACCCTTGTTCCCTGAGAGAGGAACGAGACACTGCGTCGCCTTGCCACGCCCCTTCATGCCTGGGAGCGGCTTGCTTCATTAAGAGGCTAATTGCTGGCGTCATTTTATACTTCCGGGTATGCCGTCACATGTTACATCATGACGCAACACCAATCAGGATTGGAATAGTTTCATTCATACTTCAGAGGCGCGCACTCAGGGAGCGTCCCCAAAGAGTCGTTTTTACGATGCAAGCTGTGTCCCAATGTGAAGGCTGCATCCTCCGAAGGCCGTATTTGAAGGCCGATTGGCCGCATTTGAAGGCCGATTGCGTCACAGCGGCGCGACGAAGGACGTCCCAATTCAAAGGCTGCATCCTTGGAAGGTCGCATTTGAAGGCCGATTGCGTCACCGCGGCGCGATGAAGGCTGTCCCAATTCAGTTCTGCATCCTCCGAAGTCCGTATTTGAAGACCGGTTGCGTCATCGCGACACGACAAAGGCTACCCTGATTCAATAGCGACGCCAAATGCGTCCTTCGTTTCCTCGTGAAAGGAAGGATACATAAATGAACACTTAGCGGCCTATCCTACCCTATTCTACCCCATAACTCATTGCGCGCCGTTGACGACAGCATTTATTTATTTATTTTTAAAGGCGGTCGAGACTAGAGATCGGTGGTGGACAGCAAATTCACATTTAAATGTAAGTATTATGTTTTCATTTATTTAAATGGCTAGCGAAACCGAGTTAAAGTTTATTATTATAAACTTCATCTTAACTCCTTCGTCACCATTGCGTGGCTTCATTTGTCAGGTAGTTTGAGGCAAAACTTGTGCTAATATTAGTTTAACGACCTATTTGCAATATTTGCACTAGTCTATCTCACTTGTGTATTATAAGAAATATCACTCACCCTATAAAGCCCACAACAATAAGAAAAGCAGTTGATAAGGCAATGGGGTTTCACTTTTATGTGTTTTTGTAGTGCTGTCATGCAAGCTATGTGGTTTTAACCAAATTTGAGTATACAGAAATATGATTTCTTAAGTATTTTGTATGCATGTCTTGATGTGTCATATTTTGCAGTGTTAACAATGCACTTAAGATTGCACCCCTGTGTTAAGCTTTTTTAGAGCAATTCAGGAGAAAAAAAAATACACAGTAAGAAAGTTCATACACACATCTTTGCTGAAATGTATTGTGCTGTTGTTGTTAACAAGCCATGGTTCATTTGCTCTGCCCTTAGGATTGCAAGTGTCCTGGGACAGGTGAGGGTGTGAGTGGGAAACCCACTGCTGAAACTTGGCCCTGGTTTGTCCTCAGGGCCCAGTTCAGCAGTGGGTGCCCACGGTGAGGAGGAGCCAGCACCAGCAGCACCAGCAGCACCAGCACCAAGGCAGAGGCGAAGAGAGCAGGGAGAGGATGGACAGGCTGTTTTCTCTTCTTGAGAAAATGATTGAAAAATATATATTTTTTCTACATATTCTTTAACTTTTTTCACTATTTTTTAAAAGGAAAGAAAATCTGTATATTATTTTTATGTAACTTTAAATGTGTAAATAAAAGAGAATGAATTGTTCTGGACATTGTTTATTTTTTTGACAGTCAATTTCTACTTGAAACAAACTCTTGTATACCTTTTTTTTTTTTTTTTAAATACAATTGGTAAATGAAAATCATTTGTTCCATGGGCTACATTAAAGTACTTTTTCCAACTATTAACAACATACGTTAAACATATCAAAATCAACAAACATTTACAGTACATAAATTAAGAAAAAAATGATGTAGACTTTTATTAGAATTTATTAGAATAATAATTAGACTTTCAAAAAGAGTAATTTCTGAAAAAAGTACTTTTAATAACAAGTTTTTAGTATCAAGAGTAAAACTAGAGGTATGTATTCTGCAGGGGAAAAAACTCCTTGTCAGGGTTTTTATTATAGTTTGTATTTATATTATGCTACTCCTGCATTTTACTTCTGAATATTTTCAAGGTTGTTACATTATATACTTTTGTGTAGTTTAATGTAAAATCATATGAGGGAAAAAAGGTACTTCAGTAGGTTACTTCACATTTGTACGTGAATATTTAATGAAATATGCAGTTCCGAAAATTAAAGTCCCATATCAGTTTGAAAATTAAAGTCTCATAAGTTTGATATGTCCCATATCAAAGGGCGCATCTGAAGCGCTCGGACCGGTCTAGCCTACAAGGACTGTTCTTGTCGCCTGGCAACTGTGACAGCTGCCGATGACGAGCGCGAGAAATACTGGACTTTTTTATATTCAATTGGGTTTTATATTCAAACAGGGCTAAACCAAAAATACATGACCTGGCAGCGCCGGGGCTGAAACATCCTCACCATGTCCTCCAGTAAAATATAAAACATAAAAATGGCAATAGCCAATTCTGGCTCCATAGCTGTTTACTCAATTAGGCTATATCAAATGAATTATCAGGATGGCAGCTGTCCTCTCGCACCGTTGAGGAGCGGTGATCAGAAACACCTGGTTGCGCAATTAGGAAATCCTATGAAGGCTACATGGTGCGTCCTTCGGAGGACGCAAAGGCTGCATCCTTGAAGTCTTCAGTCCTTCGAAGGATGCAGCCTTCACATTGGGACACAGCTGCAGTGTCTTGTTCCCCTCTCAGGGAACAAGGGTTACAGACGTAACCCGAGACGTTTTGTTTAGTTCATAGTTCATTATTCCCACATTATACTGCTTGTTCTGTTCCTGTTTAGAGTGTTTGTTCTCTGGGTGTTTTGTTTTTATGTTAATTAAATGCTACTGCCAGCAATTTGATCCAGCTCATTTATTTCTACATTTTCAACCTTGTGTGATGAGAAGATGACCGTATTAATCAGAAACAAGTTTTTAACCAGTTTAGGCAGTTTTTGGTAGCCATGATTATTACTCAGACTGAATAATTAGTCCAGCTATGATTGGTCTATACTCTAAAAAGTATAGAGCTTTACTCTAAAAAATAGTTTGCTTTACTTTAGGGAAAATACTCTAAAAAGTATAGAGCCGGGGACAGCAGTCATTTAGTGAACGCGGCAAGAGCGCGCAAGTGTTTTTTTCGAAATACATCAGTTCTGCTGTAATTCAGCATTGTATTTGACTCAAGGTAAGTGTATACAAAAAGTGTTAATGACAAAATATTAGCTTACCTTTTCAATATATGTAATGATCTCATCATTGCTCAGCTCACCAAAGGATCTCGTTTTGAAAGTTGCATAAGCAAATGCTGTCGCATCTAAAACATTTACATTTAAATTAGATTCATTTCAGCGTAGGTGGATAAAACTTTAATCAAATAAAACAATCTGGATGGTGATTAATGAGTAAAAAATGCATGAAAGATCAGGTAAATTTAGCTTACTTTGGGGAAGAACATGGTTCTGCTGTGCTGCTGTTGTTGATTGAGTTGTAGATGTTGATGTAGATGTAGATGTTGCTGCAGTTGATTGAGCTGTAGATGTTGGTGCAGTTGATTGAGCTGTAGATGTTGGTGCAGTTGATTGAGCTGTAGATGTTGGTGCAGTTGATTGAGCTGTAGATGTTGGTGCAGTTGATTGAGTTGTAGATGTTGGTGCAGTTGATTGAGCTGTAGATGTTGATGTAGATGTTGGTGCAGTTGATTGAGCTGTAGATGTTGATGCAGTTGATTGAGCTGTAGATGTTGGTGCAGTTGATTGAGCTGTAGATGTTGATGCAGTTGATTGAGCTGTAGATGTTGGTGCAGTTGATTGAGCTGTAGATGTTGATGCAGTTGATTGAGCTGTAGATGTTGGTGCAGTTGATTGAGCTGTAGATGTTGGTGCAGTTGATTGAGCTGTAGATGTTGGTGCAGTTGATTGAGCTGTAGATGTTGGTGCAGTTGATTGAGCTGTAGATGTTGATGCAGTTGATTGAGCTGTAGATGTTGGTGCAATTGATTGAGCTGTAGATGTTGGTGCAGTTGATTGAGCTGTAGATGTTGGTGCAGTTGATTGAGTTGTAGATGTTGGTGCAGTTGATTGAGCTGTAGATGTTGATGTAGATGTTGGTGCAGTTGATTGAGCTGTAGATGTTGGTGCAGTTGATTGAGCTGTAGATGTTGATGAAGTTGATTGAGCTGTAGATGTTGGTGCAGTTGATTGAGCTGTAGATGTTGGTGCAGTTGATTGAGCTGTAGATGTTGGTGCAGTTGATTGAGCTGTAGATGTTGGTGCAGTTGATTGAGCTGTAGATGTTGGTGCAGTTGATTGAGCTGTAGATGTTGGTGTAGTTGATTGAGCTGTAGATGTTGATGTAGATGTTGGTGCAGTTGATTGAGCTGTAGATGTTGATGTAGATGTTGGTGTAGTTGATTGAGCTGTTGATGTAGATGTTGATGCAGTTGATTGAGCTGTGGGTGTTGATGCAGTTGATTGAGCTGTGGGTGTTGATGCAGTTGATTGAGCTGTAGATGTTGGTGCAGTTGATTGAGCTGTAGATGTTGATGCAGTTGATTGAGTTGTAGATGTTGGTGCAGTTGATTGAGCTGTAGATGTTGATGTAGATGTTGGTGTAGTTGATTGAGCTGTAGATGTTGATGTAGATGTTGGTGCAGTTGATTGAGCTGTAGATGTTGATGCACTTGATTGAGCTGTGGGTGTTGATGCAGTTGATTGAGCTGTAGATGTTGGTGCAGTTGACTGAGCTGTAGATGTTGATGCAGTTGATTGAGCTGTGGGTGTTGATGCAGTTGATTGAGCTGTGGGTGTTGATGCAGTTGATTGAGCTGTAGATGTTGATGTTGATGCAGTTGATTGAGTTGTAGGTGTTGATGCAGTTGATTGAGCTGTGGGTGCTGATTGAGCTGTAGATGTTGGTGCAGTTGATTGAGCTGTGGGTGTTGATGCAGCTGATTGAGCTGTAGATGTTGGTGCAGTTGATTGAGCTGTAGGTGTTGATGCAGTTGATTGAGCTGTGGGTGTTGATGCAGTTGATTGAGCTGTAGATGTAGATGTTGATGCAGTTGATTGAGTTGTAGGTGTTGATGCAGTTGATTGAGCTGTGGGTGTTGATGCAGTTGATTGAGCTGTGGGTGTTGATGCAGTTGATTGAGCTGTGTGTTGATGCAGTTGTTTGAGCTGTAGATGTAGATGTTGGTGCAGTTGATTGAGCTGTGGGTGTTGAAGCAGTTGATTGAGCTGTGGGTGCTGATGCAGTTGATTGAGCTGTAGATGTTGATGCAGTTGATTGAGCTGTAGATGTTGATGCAGTTGATTGAGTTGTAGGTGTTGATGCAGTTGATTGAGCTGTGGGTGTTGATGCAGTTGATTGAGCTGTGGGTGTTGATGCAGTTGATTGAGCTGTAGATGTAGATGTTGATGCAGTTGATTGAGTTGTAGGTGTTGATGCAGTTGATTGAGCTGTAGATGTTGGTGCAGTTGTTTGAGCTGTGGGTGTTGATGCAGTTGATTGAGCTGTAGATGTTGGTGAAGTTGACTGAGCTGTAGATGTTGATGCAGTTGATTGATCTGTGGGTGCTGATGCAGTTGATTGAGCTGTAGATGTTGGTGAAGTTGACTGAGCTGTAGATGTTGGTGCAGTTGATTGAGCTGTGGGTGTTGATGCAGTTGATTGAGCTGTAGATGTTGGTGAAGTTGACTGAGCTGTAGATGTTGATGCACTTGATTGAGCTGTGGGTGTTGATGCAGTTGATTGAGCTGTAGATGTTGGTGAAGTTGACTGAGCTGTAGATGTTGATGCAGTTGATTGATCTGTGGGTGTTGATGCAGTTGATTGATCTGTGGGTGTTGATGCAGTTGATTGAGCTGTGGGTGTTGATGCAGTTGATTGAGCTGTGGGTGCTGATTGAGCTGTAGATGTTGATGCAGTTGATTGAGCTGTGGGTGTTGATGCAGTTGATTGAGCTGTGGGTGTTGATGCAGTTGATTGAGCTGTAGATGTTGATGCAGTTGATTGAGATGTAGATGTTGATGCAGTTGATTGAGTTGTAGGTGTTGATGCAGTTGATTGAGCTGCGGGTGTTGATGCAGTTGATTGAGCTGTAGATGTTGATGCAGTTGATTGAGTTGTAGGTGTTGATGCAGTTGATTGAGCTGCGGGTGTTGATGCAGTTGATTGAGCTGTAGGTGTTGATGCAGTTGATTGAGCTGTGGGTGTTGGTGCAGTTGATTGAGCTGTGAGTGTTGATGCAGTTGTTTGAGCTGTAGATGTAGATGTTGGTGCAGTTGATTGAGCTGTGAGTGTTGATGCAGTTGATTGAGCTGTAGATGTTGGTGCAGTTGATTGAGCTGTGGGTGTTGATGCAGTTGTCTGAGCTGTAGATGTTGGTGCAGTTGATTGAGCTGTGGGTGTTGATGCAGTTGATTGAGCTGTAGCTGTAGATGTTGGTGCATTTGATTGAGCTGTGGGTGTTGATGCAGTTGTCTGAGCTGTAGCTGTAGATGTTGGTGCAGTTGATTGAGCTGTGAGTGTTGATGCAGTTGTTTGAGCTGTAGATGTTGATGCAGTTGATTGAGCTGTGGGTGTTGATGCAGTTGATTGAGCTGTAGGTGTTGAAGCAGTTGATTGAGCTGTAGGTGTTGATGCAGTTGATTGAGCTGTAGATGTTGGTGCAGTTGATTGAGCTGTGGGTGTTGATGCAGTTGTTTGAGCTGTAGGTGTTGAAGCAGTTGATTAAGCTGTGGGTGTTGATGCAGTTGATTGAGCTGTAGATGTTGATTGAGCTGTAGATGTTGGTGCAGTTGATTGAGCTGTGGGTGTTGATGCAGTCGACTGAGCTGTGGGTGTTGATGCAGTTGATGGAGCTGTAGATGTTGGTGCAGTTGACTGAGCTGTAGATGTTGATGCAGTTGATTGAGCTGTAGATGTTGATGCAGTTGATTGAGCTGTAGGTCTTGATGCAGGTGATGGAGCTGTAGATGTTGGTGTAGTTGACTGAGCTGTAGTCATTGTTGATCCAGCTGTTGTCATTGTTTCAGATGTAGATGCTGATATTTCTAGCTCAGTTGTAGATGGGGTTTCAAATGATGTTGGTGGTGGAACCACTGTTGTAGTTTCTGTTTCAGTTGTAAATGTAGTTTCAGTAGTTGTTGATAGTTTGGTTGAAGTTGGTGGTATTGTTGTTGGTAATGTTGGTTGAGTTGTAGTGATTGTCATTGAATCAGATGTAGTTGGTTGTGTAGTTGATGTTTCTGGTTGAATTGCTGTTGTTGATTCAACTGCAGTCGTTGACTCGGCCGTTGTTGATTCAGATGTGGATGTTGGTGCAGTTGTTATTTCAGTTGCAGAAGTTTGTGCAGTTGAAGTAGATGTTGGGACAGTTGTTGTTTCAGTTGTAGATGCTAGTACAGATGATGTAGATGTTGCTAAAGTTGTTGTTGTTGTTGTTTGAGTTGTAGATGTTGGCACAATTGTTGATTGAGCCTGTGTGGATGTTGGTGCAGTTGATGTTAAAGTAAGTGCCGTAGATGTTGGTGCAGTTGTTGTTGTTTGAGTTGTAGATGTTGGTACAGATGTCGATTGAGATGTGGACGTTGATGCAGTTGATTGAGCTGTAGATGTTGATTGAGCTGTCGATGTTGGTGCAGTTGTTGTTGTTGTTGTTGTTTGAGTTGTAGATGTTGGTACAGATGTCGATTGAGCTGTAGATGTTGATGCAGTTGATTGAGCTGTAGATGTTGATGCAGTTGATTGAGCTGTAGATGTTGATGCAGTTGATTGAGCTGTAGATGTTGGTACAGTTGATTGAGCTGTAGATGTTGATGCAGTTGATTGAGCTGTAGATGTTGATGCAGTTGATTGAGCTGTAGATGTTGATTGAGCTGTAGATGTTGATGCAGTTGATTGAGCTGTAGATGTTGATGCAGTTGATTGAGCTGTAGATGTTGATGCAGTTGATTGAGCTGTAGATGTTGATTGAGCTGTAGATGTTGATGCAGTTGATTGAGCTGTGGATGTTGATGCAGTTGATTGAGCTGTAGATGTTGATGCAGTTGATTGAGCTGTAGATGTTGATGCAGTTGATTGAGCTGTAGATGTTGATGCAGTTGATTGAGCTGTAGATGTTGGTACAGTTGATTGAGCTGTAGATGTTGGTACAGTTGATTGAGCTGTAGATGTTGGTACAGTTGATTGAGCTGTAGATGTTGATGCAGTTGGTGCAGTTGATTGAGCTGTCGATGTTGGTGTTGTTTGAGTTGTAGATGTTGGTACAGATGTCGATTGAGCTGTGGATGTTGATGCAGTCGATTGAGCTGTCGATGTTGGTGCTGATGTTTGAGTTACAGATGTTATTGCAAATGTTGTTGTTGATTGAGCGGTAGATGTTGGTGCAGTTGTTGTTTGAGTTGGTGTTGATGCAGTATATGTTGTTGCAAGTGTTGTTGATTGAGTTGTTGATGTCAGTGCAGTTGATGTAGATGTTGGTGCAGGCATTGTTGTTGATTGAGCTGTAGATGTTACTATAGTTGATGTAGATGTTGGTTCAGGGTTTGTCGAGTGAGATGTAGATGTTGGTGCAGGTGTTGTTAATTGAGTTGTTTCTGATTGAGCTGTTGGTGTGATTTCAGTTGAAGGTTCAACTGCAGTTGTCGGCTCAGCCGTTGTTGTTTGAGATGTAGTTGCTGATGTAGTTGATATTTCTGGTTCAGTTGTAGATATAGTTTTAGTTGTTGGTCCAGTTGTAGTTGGTGTTGTTGTTGTTGTTGGTGCAGGGGTAGTTGTTGTAGGGGTAGTTGTTGTTGTTGTTGACTGAGCTGTAGATGTTTGTGTATTTGATGTAGATGTTGGTTCAGGGGTTGTCGAGTGAGATATAGATGTTGGTGCAATTGATGTAGATGTTGATGCAGGTGTTGTTATTTGAGTAGTTGCTTCTGGTTGAGTTGTTGATGCGGTTTCATTTGATGGTTCAGCTACAGTTGTTGACTCGACCATTGTCGTTGTTTCAGATGTAGACGCTGATGTAGTTGGTACTTCTGGTTCAGTTGTAGATATAGTTTTAGTTGTTGGTCCGGTTGTAGTTGATGATGTTGTTGTTGGTGCAGGGGTAGTTGTTGTAGGGTTAGTTGTTGTTGTTGACTGAGCTGTAGATGTTTGTGTATTTGATGTAGGTGTTGGTTCAGGGGTTGTCGAGTGAGATATAGATGTTGGTGCAATTGATGTAGATGTTGATGCAGGTGTTGTTATTTGAGTAGTTGCTTCTGGTTGAGTTGTTGATGTGGTTTCATTTGATGGTTCATCTACAGTTGTTGACTCAGCCATTGTCGTTGTTTCAGATGTAGACGCTGATGTAGTTGGTACTTCTGGTTCAGATATATAGTTTTAGTTGTTGGTCCGGTTGTAGTTGATGATGTTGTTGTTGGTGGTGCAGGGGTAGTTGTTGTAGGGGTAGTTGTTGTTGTTGACTGAGCTGTAGATGTTTGTGTATTTGATGTAGATGTTGGTTCAGGGGTTATCGAGTGAGTTGCAGTTTCAGATGTTGGTGATGGTGGTGATGCTGGTCCAGGTAATGTTGGTTGAGTTGTAGCCAATGTCGCTGGTTCAGATGTAGATGCTGCCATTGTTTGAACTGCAGTTGTTTGTTCAGCTGTTGTCATTGGTTCAGATGTAGAAGCTGGTGTAGTTGTTGTTGTTGTTTGAACTGCAATTATTGTTCCAGCTGTTGTTGGTGGTTCAGATGTAGATTCTAGTGTAGTTGATGTTTCTGGTCCAGTTGTAAATGTGGTTTCAGCTGTTGTTGTTGGAGCAGGAAATGTTGTTTGACTTGTATCCATTGTTGTTTGCTCAGATGTAGATGCTGGCACAGTTGAGGTTTCTGTATCAGATGTTTGTACCAGGTGATGTAAAAGAAAATACAACAGCAAAACTTTAATAGATGAGATAGAAGATAAGCAGCAAACTGATCCTCTATATAGAGATCTGTTCAACGTAGCCCCTTTGCCCTTCATCCATCTAAGACTCAATGGGTGATTGCATGAGATTTGATTGAGACTTTATGTAATGTATACAAACCATTTTTTATCTGAAAATCTTCAAGAAATGCATCAACTGTTCTCCCCTATGTGAAGAGTAAAGCTGGGAGAGAGGACCTAGTATTTTTTATAGTGTTCTAGTGTTTTTGTAAATGGGCTTTTGCTATGCGAGGTATCTTTTAGTTTCAAATAAAAAGTTGGAAAATATATAAAACATTGGAAGAGTTCACTTTACATTTCAAAACTGTACTTCATCCACACGGCCAATAGGGGAGTAACTTCCAGCTCTAAATGGTTAGTTGGTAATCGTGTCCAAGAAATTTAATTTAAACAAATGTTCAGGGTTCTTTGAAATTTTCAGGCCAAGATATGTAATGCCACTCTATGGAATGTGATGCTTTGTCCCAGTGTATGATGTGGGCATGCTAGTGTCACAAGTGGTTGTAAATGAAGTTGAAACAGGATCTAATTGTAGTAGTTTTATAACAAAACTCAGGATACTCAGAATACAGAACAGAACAACCACATAAACACAACAATAACGGACAACTGAACTGAACCAAACAAAGGGCTCAAATACACAGAGAACTAATCAAAGAAACAAGGCCCAGCTGACATGACTAATACACAATGAGTAATGAACAAGACAACAGGTGAAAGGGATAAATCAATGAAACACTATAAAACTGGGTCGAACAGGCAAACAGAAATTGAACACAATGAAAACTAAAACAAATCAGAACTTAACTGTGACATTACTCCCCCTCCCGGAAGGCCCGACTTCCCACCAAAAATAATTCACCCGGACAGGGAGGGTAGGCACCCTGGAGTTGTGGTAGGTAACGGGCAGATGAGCAGGGCAGTGCTGGCAGGCTAGGAAGCCTTCAGGGTTAAGGCGGGCATACACTGTGCTATTTTTGTCAGATTTTGAGCCTAATTCTGACTTGTGCGACTCTTTATCGGGTATCAGGGCATTTGTCGTGGAGTGTTTGTGAAGTGTACGGGGGAAACAAGAGGCAATTAGCCTCTCCCGACAGGCAATCGGATGGTCGGATGAATTTCTGGATAAACTTCTGGCAAAATGGATAAACCATATTACCCATGTCTTCCAAGCCACCTGCAATGTAGCTACCATGCCTTTTTTTTAAATTAATTTGTTAAATGCTCATGTTAAACAAGCTGTTTTTGAAATAAAGCTGTTTTTAGCAAAAATTCAGGAAACTCCAAGGCACTCTTTTTAGAAAGATTAAAAATACTTTATTGTTATGGCTTGGTCATCTTTAAACCTTTAAAACACTCCGACACGTTTCGGCATACAAGCCTTTGTCAGGGAGTCAACAGTTTTCAAACAGGAAGAGACTGAAAGTGCCATAACAATTAAGGCTTTTTTTTAATCTTTCTAAAGAGAGTGCCTTGGAGTTTCCTGAATTTTTGCTACATAAGATTGTCCCAAAGAGCACCTCAAGCAAACATTTTGAGTCCTGGAGGCACTCCTCTACAGACATTTGGTAAAGCTGTTTTTCATTTTCATTGATGACTGATTATTGCAGTGTTCGGACATAGACTGTTAATAATTTTAATTATAGGCCTATAGTAAGACTGCCCTGCTCTCAGTAATTGAAGCTCTGAGACTGGCAAGAGCAGCTTCCAAATCCTGCTGGATCTGTCTGCTGCCTTTGACACAGTTAACCACCAGATCCTCCAGTCAATCCTAAAGATGAAGGGCATCTCGGGAATCACACTCCAATGGTTCAAGTCTTACCTCTCAGGTAGGTACTTTAGGGTATCGTGGAGGGGTGTAGTGTCTAAGACCCAACATCTAGCTACTGGAGTGCCTCGGGGCTCAGTGCTTGGACCACTTCTCTTCTCCATCTACATGACATCACTAGGATCTGTGATTCAGAAACATGGCTTTTCCTATCACTGCTACGCTGATGACACACAACTCTACCTCTCATTCCAGCCTGACGAGCCGACGGTAGCTGATCGTATCTCAACCTGCCTGACAGACATTTCTGGCTGGATGAAGGACCACCACCTTCAACTAAACCTTGCGAAGACAGAGCTACTTGTGGTCCCGGCCAACCCAACACTTCATCACAACCTCACCATTCAGCTGGGCTCGTCATCCATAACTCCTTCAAGGTCAGCCAGGAACCTTGGAGTGTTAATTGATGATCAATTGAACTTCACAGACCACATTGCTAGAACTGCCCGGTCATGTCGATTTGCCTTGTACAACATTAGGAGGATCAGGCCCTTCTGAACCTTGCCGAAATCGCACAGACATCGCACAGTAAATGCCTGCCTTTACACCGGCAATAGAGAAGCCAGGGAGGAGCCGGCAGCGCAGGGAGCCAGGGAGGAGCAGCCTCCCCTCCCCCTCCCCCTCCCCCAAATGTTCTTAGGAGGAGCTACGGAGTTGTGTGCTGTCCACAGACGCAATATGGCTGTAGCCATCAAGAACAGCATTGCATTCTATGGACACAGCTCTGGGGCTTGAGCAGCCTCCTGGTCAAGCTCAGGGGCTGGAGCGGGCTCCAGTGCAGACTCAGGGGCTGGAGCGGGCTTGTGACTGAGCTCAGGGGCGGGAGCGGGCTTGTGTGAGCTCTGGGGCTGGAGCAGGCTCATGACTGAGCTCAGGGGCTGGAGCAGGCTACAGTGTAGACTCAGGGGCTGGAGCGGGCCTATGACTGAGCTCAGGGGCTGGAGCGGGCTTGTGACTGAGCTCAGGGGCTGAAGCGGGCTCCAGTGCAGACTCAGGGGCTGGAGCGGGCTTGTGACTGAACTCAGGGGCTGGAGTGGGCTCCAGTGCAGACTCAGGGGCTGGAGCGGGCTTGTGACTGAGCTCAGGGGCTGGAGCGGGCTTTTAACTTAGCTCAGGGGCTGGAGCGGGCTCGTGACTGAGCTCAAGGGCTGGAGCGGGCTCGTGACTGAGCTCAGGGGCTGGAGCAGGCTCATGACTGAGCTCAGGGGTTGGAGCGGGCTTGTGTCTGAGCTCAGGGGCTGGAGCAGGCTCCAGTGTAGACTCAGGGGCTGGAGCGGGCCTATGACTGAGCTCAGGGGCTGGAGCGGGCTTGTGACTGAGCTCAGGGGCTGAAGCGGGCTCCAGTGCAGACTCAGGGGCTGGAGCGGGCTCCAGTGTAGACTCAGGGGCTGGAGCGGGCTCCAGTGTAGACTCAGGGGCTGGAGCGGGCTCCAGTGTAGACTCAGGGGCTGGAGCGGGCTCCAGTGTAGACTCAGGGGCTGGAGCGGGCTCGTGACTGAGCTCTGGGGCTGGAGCGGGCTCGTGACTGAGCTCTGGGGTGGGAGTGGGCTCCGGGCTGGAAGACTGGAGGGATGTTTGTGTGGCCCAGACACACACAGCATCAGCAGCGACAAACAAGGAAATTACTACCTCTTCGACCAGGGCAGACAGGAAGAGCAGGCTCCAGAATTTCACTCTTTGGAATGGACTTGGGGGGTTTCACTCTCTCAGTGTTATATACTCTCCATATTAGCCCCACGTTCTGTCAACACTGCATTGGTTCCCTATTAAACATGGCATACATTTTAAGATCTTGCTGATTACTTGGTTAAGCTCCTCAGTACTTGAGCGAGCTCTTAACGCATTATAGTCCTTCATGTCCATTGTGATCTGAAAAATTCTGGCCAGTTGATAATACCTAAAGCATCTAAAATTGACTGCGGGGGGTAGACCCTTATCCTGTTTAGCGCCCAAACTTTGGAACAGTGTTACAAGCATTGTTCATGAGGTTTACTCTGTCAGTTTAAATCTAGATTATAGACCAATTTCTTTAAACAAGCATACACATAACACATAGGCTTCACCCTGGTTCCGGCATCACTCTTTCTTTGCCATGATCTCCAGCATTGACCTCCTCCTCCAATGGGAGTGATTATATTTGCTAAATGGGAGTGTTTATTTTGGAATGTAATGTGCAATTATTAAAGGCTCGAAATGTAAGATTATTGGATTAAAATATCCTTCTGAGACCAAGAATTATTTTAGTTTTTTTTTCTTCATGTCATCACATTGTTTAGAGCATAAGAAACAAATGGTAAAACATTTTATATATATATATATATATATATATATTTTATTAATATGTAATGCTATGTCTGTAGCGGACACCAGGGCCCGTATTCATAAAGAATCTTAATGCAAAGAGTAGCTCCTAGTGACAAAATTTTAGAAATGTGGGCGTTTACTCTTAAAATTACAGAAAAAATCCTAGTAAAGAAAAAAGTAATTCAGAAAGCATCTTAACCCTTAAAAGAGGTCTTAAGCTCAAAATTGTTAGGAGCACGGACGAGGACTTTTAAGAGGCTTAAGAGTTTCTTTAGCAGAGGAGAAAATGGCAGAAAGACGAAGAGGGAGAAGAAATGTGTTGCAGACAATGAATAACAGTGAGTTAATAAGACGCTATAGATTAGATCGTGCAGGGATCATGTTTGTGACTGATCTTATTCGAGACACGCTAACATCTCTGACACAGCACAGCGCCAGAAATGAAAGTAATCACTACATTACGATATTTGGCAACTGGGAAAATTCCATGTTTGATACATTAAAACCAACATTCAAACCACCACTTAAATAGACATGCCAGCAATCAGTGTAATTGGAAAGAGTGGAACAATTTTTATCATTCTAAGCCAATCAAATACCTTATAGGAAATTAACAGCATGGTAAAAAAAAAAAAAAAAAAAAAGGATTTATATACACATATAAAATGTGTGTGTGTGTGTGTGAGAACGGTCAAATAGGAAAAATTACGCATGTAATTTCAAAGTGAAGGCTTAGAATAGACCCTATACTTAAAATCACTTTTTTTTTTCTTCTTCTTGGACAACCAACCAATCACAGTCTTCAAAAGATTGTGTCATACATAGCAACGGGGTCAACCCCGCCTCCTTACTAAGATGAAAGTTTTTGTCTTTTCCTTACTCAGAGTTGCTCTCAGATCGGTCCCGAAGACTCCTACGTAAACATTTTTTAAGCTAAATTAAGAGTTTTCTTAGAGGATTCTTAGAATCTTTATGAATACGGGCCCAGTTGTTTAAAAAATAAAATGACATGAAAGTATATGTATAGGCAAAAACAATGGGATTTTTTTTTTAATCATCAATAAATGTTGGGGTTTCAGGATTTATTTTAAGTAAAATTTGTATAAAGATGATTCTCAACTATGTTATGAAAGATACAGTATATGCAATATGTGGGTAAAATGGCCATAAACGAATATTCCCATTCAATGCAATGTATCTATACACTGTATCTAATTAATGTGTTCTTGGAGCAACATTTGAAGGTGCAGTGTGTGATTTTTAGCGGCATCTAGTGGTGAGATTTGCGAATTGCAACCGGTCAATAACTCGCGGCCTTTCCTTCAAATTGCAAACTCGAATGAGAAACTACGGTGGCCGACGTAGGATCGGAAGATGTTGTCGTCTGAGTCAGCAGAGAGTAGAAAGTCAAGCAATGAGGTTTCTCAAATTCTCAATATTATATTTTATATTAAATTATATTTACTTAATTATTCAGTAAAACCACATGTTATTGCGATTGTTATTTTTACTTGTTTATCATTGTGTTAGTCTTTTATTCACTGACTTTACCATAGCTTGTTTCCATGCTAGTTAGTATAAGATAAGAGCATCAAAGCAGCTAACTTAGGTAAGGGGAAATAGCTAACGTTACGATGTCCGAGGCGTAGTTCAGACAGCATGTTTTTCTCCATGTTTGCCGCGTCAGGGACTGTAGCGCTCTGTTCGCTGTCGGCTACGGTAGAAACATGACGTCACAGTATGTCGACCTTCATAGAAGGGGGTGGCCGCGGTTATGTAGATATAAATGACTCATTCTAAGGTAATAAAAACATAACGGTTCATTAAAGCTGCAGTCGGCAAGTCTGGCAGATTGGGTCGATTAGCCAAAATTTTGAATGTTTACAACTCTCATGCCCCTCCCCACTACCAGCGAGCACCCTCCCATCGAGGTCGTGCTCGTCAGTGCGTCACTGTGCGTGTGTATCTGATTTTCTGTGAACGCGTCCGTCTCTTCAGCATCTATCAACACCATGGACTCGGAGGTAGGCTGCCCTGGCTAATCTATCCATAGATAGCAATAACCGAGGAATTGGAAGCTTGTTAGTAGATTTTCTCTCCGCCATCACGCTTCATGCAATCTCCAGGCGAACTTCAGGCGTGGCGTGTGCATGTGATATTAACGTGCGCGAGTGAGGGGGGATCTGTGGCGTGTGCACGACCTGTGATTGACAGTCAGATCTCACACCCCCCTGCGCTGATTGGACCTGATGATCCGGAGCGGTGGATTTTTGCAAAACAAATAACACGCTCCAGGTGGAGTTAGAAGCTCGGGTTTTTTTCTAAAACCATCTTATTTATGTTGTTCTGTCGGATTATAGTGTCAATTTCACTGAATATGATCAAAAAAAATTTGCAGACGGCAGCTTTAAGTGAGGTCTTTATACACCACTGAAAACATAGTTATGGATCTTATATTGCATTTCTGTCAATAGATCCTCAGAAATATCACACATTGCACCTTTAAAGGGACATTGTGTAAGAATTTCTCCCATCTAGTGGTGATAATGTATTTTGAATTAAAAAAAATAGTGCTCTCCAGCGCCTCGCTTTTTCAAATGCGTGTTGCATCTACGGTAGCCGTTAGTACCAAAAAGCTATGACAGGATGTTCTAATAGCACTTCGAGTTTTCCTTCGGGTGAACAGATTTGTTATTTCAAACAAACTGCAACTTGACACAACGAACAAACGAATGTTACAGTATGAATTACTGAAAGGGAAAAACGTGAACTATGGTAATTAGTAGTGATGCCTTCTTTATTCGTTATATTTTTGTATATTATATAATAAAGTACACAACCAAGCAATGAAAAAAAGCTTGTAATTAAGAACGTAACATTGACTTGCCTGTCGAGAAGAAAGCAGGCAACTTCAGCGTCTCTTTTGAAAGCTTTCTCCTGCATTAGCTCTTTCCACCTGGAAAAAGCTATCCTTGTTTTTGTAATCTCCGTTCACGTTTCCTTTTACGGTCTATTTTGGACTTCTTCGACGACGAGGACTCCTTATCCTGTGACTCAGCATATGTATGAATGAACGGTGTATAAATAACCGTACAGTGCAGCCTTTTAAACTTGCCGCGGCAGTGACAAGCGCCTCTCACTTCTCTGCTCCTCCGCTTCTGCTGGTTTCAGTCACGTGATGCTGGCTCTGAACGAAAACGCGTTGTGGAAACGCGTTGGCCTAGTACTTTTTGTCCCTCTCTGTTATTATAGTTTTTCAAGATGACGGAACTACATGGAAGCCTCCGTGGACCTACCCGTCCCATGTATATAAAGATGATAAATTCTTCGTTTACGAGGATAAGTCAGATAATTAGCAGAGGTATTTGCACACCATTGAGGACATATTTATGAAAAAAAATATTCATTTTAGTTAATAAAATACCTAAAAAGTTACACATTGTCCCTTTAATGAAAAAAGAAGTTAAATAATTAGCAACATTTTAATAATAATATCTAATATTTCAAAGGAATATTGATGTATAACTTATTTCCATATTCACTTGTTGTGTCTCCCAAAATGCCTGATAAACATGAATTGGTCCTGATGTCTTCTACAGTGGACATGTATTAAATCAAAGCCCTGTTCTGTAACAGAAAGTCATTTTTTGATTTGAAACCCCATAACATTTCCTGAGATGTTGGTTTATGAAATACAATTTGAAAAGCATAGTCCGATTTAATTCACCGGTGTCAGAGAAATTCACTAAAATATAATGTCCACTACAGTGGACAAAAGTCTATTCCTGGGTCCCAGGAGGATACAAATGTAAAATAAAATAAAAACCAAGAACAATAGAACATAGACCTAGAACATTAAATTGTTTATAACATTTACATTATATATATTTCGTTGACTTGTGTACTTGCATTAGGGGAATGTGGGGTAAGATGAGCCAGATTTTACTTATGTGGATCTCCAGGCAAGCGAAATTGAGACAGAAGTACAATGAAGACATCTACTGTTAATTTGGGATGTTGCCTATCAACTGAAAATATCAGAATGCACCTATGGCAAAGAGCCTTGAAAATATGACCTCAGAAAAAAAGTGTTCATGTGACTCAACTTACCCCAGGCTAGGGGTAAGTTGATCCCAGTCAGTGGGTAAATTGAGCCATCTGGGGGTAAATTGACCATCCTATTTTTCACGTTTTAATGCAAGCATAATACAAAATTAAAACTTGCCTCTTTAAAAAAAAACATTTGCTAATACACTTACCTTTCCAAACAATGTAAAACAATTTTTTAAAGAAAAAGAAAAGAACAGTTTGAACTTGAATGATGGATTGGACATTCGATCCATCAAGGTTGCAGGGAAATATGAATTGTTGCTCCCTCCTTGCAGTTCCTCCAACCTATTGAGGTTTAGGAAGCCTCTTCAGCACATCATTCAGTTGGACAGATCCCACATCATTCTCTTTGAATGCAGAGGTGGCTTTGTCTTTGCCAGCGTTCCCTCGAATTCTTCTGAGGAATCTTGCATTAACTTCATTGCCCTCAAGGCTCTCAACCAAGCCAATATAATGGTATCTGAGATGTTCACTACTGTAACCTGGGGAGCTCTCACACTCAGAAGTGTCATCAAGTGGGATGGGAACATCACTCTCCTCAGAGCTGCTGTACACTGGGGTTTTCTTCTTGGTTTGTTTCTTCTCTGACTTTCCTTGTTCTTTGATGTTGGTTACTTGTTTCCCCTTCAGTTTCCCCAACCATTTCTATTGCCTGCTTTTCAGGTGTATCAGTCAGGATCCTTGTCTTCACCCGCTTTCTCTTTGTCTGTGCCCTAGGCTTCTGACTTTTGAGTAAGGGTAGAATTTCAGTGGGAGACACATATCCAGGGTAGGTGAGGAGTGAATCTGTGCAAAATGTTGAAGAACATGCCTGTGAAGGCAACTCAGTAGAGGTGGAGGTTGAAGCCATGGGTGGATCTTCTTCAGAAGTAGACAGCACATCAGGGTTTGGCCTGTCTGACACAATGGATGGTTCAAACTCTGCATCAGAGGAAAATATCTCTGTTGTAAGGAAAAATCCCTGTGGACCTGAATCCAGAAGAGATATTCCATGGTGTCATTGCCGACATGAAAGCCTCGTTCACACATTACAGGGATGTGGTATATGCTTGGCTGTATTTCCTGGGTTTGATATCATCCAACCATCAAGAGCTCTGTTGTAACAGGTCTTGAATGGACCATAGACACTCTTGTCCAGAGGCTGCAGGCGATGAGATGTGTGGGGTGGTATTGTGAGCATGACAATCCCCTTACTCTTTGCTAAATCCAGTGCCCTCAGTGAAATATGGGCCTCGTGGTTATCAAGGAGGAGCAGCATGGGATGGTCAGAGGAGAGCTTGGTGTGCTGAACCAGATGTTCAAGGAACTCAGCAAAGGTGTCTTCATAGATCCAGCCAGATCTGGTGGAGGAATCTATTGCTCCTGTAATGAAATGGTCTTTGTATCTAACCCTTGGGAAGATGAACATGGGAGGCACTTCATTCCCAGTAGCATTGACTGAGTCACAAGCTCTCCTCTTTCGGCAGATGTGATGGCCCCCACTTGTTTCTTTCCCTTTTCCGCCACAACTTGCTTTGGTGTCTGCACTGTTGTGCACTGCAACTGCTCAGCCAACTTCTTGATGTGTTCGGCAGCTCCTTTTTCACCTCTTCTGTGAAGACCCTCTTGGCTTCTGCTGTTGTACCCTACTGTTTTGACTTTCTTTACCTCCTTCTTTTTTATGTACCTCCGCAGTGTTGACCTGTCAATAATTCTGTCCTTCGCCACTGATCAGATGGATTTTCCGCCCTCAACACCAATGGCTGCTCTCTCCATCTCTTCTAAGGGTGTTGAGCCCCAGTTGGTTCTTCTTTTGTAGGTTCTTGGCATGATAGCTTTTATGCAATGTATCGTTAACAGTTAAAACAATGTTATGCTTAAAACTTAACTTAACTTCAGTGCCTTAAGTTAGGGGTAAGTTGAACCACTGGTTCAATTTACCCCACATCATCTGGCTCACTTTGCCCCATAGTCACCATTTTGGTAAAAACGGCCTGGCTTAGCAATTCAGACTAACCTTTAGCTTAATGATTCACATGGTTTTATATGTTGACAAATCACCAACATGTACCAAACACAACTTTAGACATAGATACATTTGCTTTGGCACAACAGCTAGTATACCTGCAATGCAGAAAATTAACTTTAACTAGCAAAAAAGTGTTTTTGTGGGAAAAAACAACAACTTACCTCTTGCCCCATGTGCTTCTCCTCTTCACAGCAAAATAGAAATTATGGAGTCCTACAGAATGTATGGTCACATGACACCAAATGTGCATAGTTGCCTAGAAACAGGGGTGGGTCAGCTTACCCACTGGCTCATCTTACCCCACTCCCCCCCATCCCAAATGTTTCCAACAATGTTTGAATCCAGAAAAATTAGCTATTTTTACCAGTGTAACGTCCCCCCAGATAGCACACATCTGGGCCTCATCTGGGCCAACTATGGCACATATGGCTCAATTCTGGCAGCGGCAAAGATCACATGGGCCACATTTGGGCCACACACAGCAAGCCAAAACTCACACTAAGAAAAACCTCCTAAAAGGTCTTCACTGTCTGCAGATTGGTAATAATCAAAAGTATTCACACTATTTTCGTCACGACTGGCTTGAATGGGGTTATTTTAAAGAGCCTGTTTCATACATATGCACTTTCTTGCACTTTCTAGAACGGTGTTGTTTTAGTATCAATCTTAATGTTTTTGTGAATACCAAATGTTCTTAACTTTATTCTTAAGTCAGAAAATAGTTGAAGGCACAATATGTAAGATTTTTCGATTAAAATATCCAAAAACCACTAGAAATGTTTTATTTATTTTGTTGACTTGTGTACTCCCGAATGTTTCCAACAATATTTAATTCCAGAGAAATGAGCTATTTTAACCAGTGTAACGGCCCATGTCATCGCGTCGCCTGTCAATGACATCAGATCCGCGTTACCCTCGATTTCTGGTTTAACTTCCAGAGAAACCATGGAAAAACCAAGACGCTTCACATATATGATGTGTTTTGTTATTCAGGTGAGCAACTGTTTGATTCTTTATCGACAGAAAACTAATCATTGTTATATAGCTCAACAAAGTCTGATTGTTTGAACCTCTTGTTTTCTTGATTTACCGCGAGTACCATGTTTGCACCATGTTTGTACCATGTCTCAGAGCCAACACTATGTTGTCAAGAGGCTAACATAACATAATCAGAAAGAGCTTTATTTAGTAACAGTAATGCAGCATTTTCTCCACCATACAATGTTTTAAAATGAATTACAAGCCATTTAGCAACAAGTCATCCAGCTATTATAAAAAATTTGATATTTTAATATAGATCTAGTCAAGTCAAGTCAAGTCAAGTTTATTTGTATAGCGCTTTTCACAATACAGATTGTATCAAAGCAGCTTCACAGTATTAAATTAAAATAATACAACAAAGTTTGTTTCAAGAGGAATTTATTGATTGATAAAATTAAATTAAATATCCCCAAAATATCCCCAACTGAGCAAGCCAAAGGCAACAGTGGCAAGGAACTGAAAAACTCCATCAAGTGACCTAATGGTGTCCTAAAACTCCATCAGGTGACCTAATGGTGTCCTAAAACTCCATCAGGTTACCTAATGGAGAAAAAAAACCTTGGGAGAACCCAGGCTCAGTCGGGGGCCAGTTCTCCTCTGGCATTTATGAGCTAGAGGCCGGATTGTAGTTTGAACTGTAGGATTATATGAATGCCTGGCTGAAGAGATGCGACTTTAATCTAGTTTTAAACTGGGAGAGCGAGTCTGAGCAACGAACAGTATCAGGAAAACTATTCCAGAGTTTTGGAGCCAAATGTGAAAATGCTCTCCCTCCTTTGGTGGTTCTGGATATCCTAGGTATGACCAAAAGCCTTGAATTTAGTGATCTTAAAGAGCGCGATGGATTATAGGGCGATAGAAGATCCGTTAAATAGACTGGAGCTAAGCCGTTTAGGGCTTTATAAGTCAGTAGCAATACCTTGTAATTAATACGGAACTTTATAGGTAACCAATGCAGTGATGATAAAATCGGTGTTATATGATCATATTTTCTTGATCTCGTAAGAACTCTAGCGGCGGCATTTTGGACTAACTGTAGCTTGTTTATTGAGGATGCAGGACAACCAGCTAATAAAGCATTACAGTAATCCAGTCTCGAGGTCATGAATGCATGAACTAACTTTTTTGCATCAGAAACTGATAGCATATTACGTAGCTTAGCAATGTTTCTAAGGTGGAAAAAGGCTGTTTTTGTAACATATGAAATATGATTTTCAAAAGACAGGTTGCAATCGAGTATAACACCCAGGTCTTTTACTGTAGAGGATAAAGTAACAGGACATCCTATGATGTTAAAGTTGTATTGTGCGAGGTTTTGTGGGCGGTTTTTTGAACCGATAAGTATTACCTCTGTCTTGTCTGGATTTAATAAAAGAAAATTACGCGTCATCCAATCTTTTATATCTTTAACACACTCTGTCAATTTGGAAAATTTAGCGTTTTCATCCGGCCGTGATGAAATATATATTTGAGTGTCATCAGCATAACAATGGAAACTAATTCCATGTTTCCTTATAATATTTCCAAGTGGCATCATATATATGGAAAATAACAGAGGGCCTAATACAGATCCCTGCGGCACTCCATAGTTTACTGGAGTTATGATCGATTTTTCTCCATTTAAATAGACAAAATGGTAGCGGTCAGATAGGTATGATTTGAACCAGCTTAGTGCTTGTCCTTGAACACCAGTATAATTTTGTAGTCGATCTAAGAGTAATGTATGATCTATAGTATCGAACGCAGCACTAAGATCAAGTAAAACTAGTATTGAGATACAGCCTTGGTCAGAAGCTAAAAGTAAATCATTTGTGATTTTAACGAGCGCAGTTTCAGTGCTATGATGCGGTCTGAATCCAGACTGAAACTTTTCATAGATATCATTTTGTTGCAAGAAAGAGCCCAGTTGAGATCTAGCTTTACTGTAGTGTGCAACAAGTGTCTCATAGCCGCCACAGAGCCAACTCACACCGAGTAACGATAACATAACTGTCAACACACTCCACATAACCCCTAAATATTAATCCTTTAAATAAAGTGACCTGTACGAGTGTAATTCAGCACTAGCGGCTGTTTCAATAGAACGAAAATAAAATAATGTGAATTTAAGTGATCAAACGTAACTGCAACAAAGTTCAATTTCAGGGAAGAAGGAGATGAATCGTAACTTTAATATTAAAATATGCATAAACAACAAAACTAAAGGAGTGGCAACATCCGACCACAGCATAAGCATAATAAAAACAGCAGCGTAAATGTCCCAGGCTCTCGGCCCGTCCTGCTCATACCACAGCAACGTTCAACACTCATTCCCTGCGTCATCAAGCTACACTTTTGTTATTATTGTGAATGTGATCTCTAGCAGCAAACTTACATGCTGTGCCTTTAAGGCATTTAAGGAATTGTAGAGTAAAAACTGAGTTATTAAGGTACAGATAAACTTGCATAACGGAGTTAAAATTGAACTTGCAAAGAGCAGTTTCAGTTCTGAATCCCTGAGTTTAATTCACTCCCCAAAGGTCTGTACAATAGCTTGTTTCATTTCAAATTTTAAAGGAGAAGTCTATCATTTGTGTGGCATCAGGCATCCTCTGGTCAGGAGAACAGATTGTGATTGGTTGAGCCAATGTTACTGTGTTAGGCAATGCTCAAACAAATGGAGCAAAGTCTTATGGGTTGTTTGCCTCACTTATTTGTGACTTTTTATATCACTATGGGAAAGAAAGATTTACACAGCCAGTAAATGTGCTAGCAGGTCCACAGAAAATTGAAGAGACAGAAAATATTTTACAAAATGTGTTTCTTAGGTGTTGTGAATGTTATATAAATTACTTTTAATGCAATAATTGATCATATTCATTATTGTTACTGTTTAATTTTTTCATTCTAAAAACTGCTCAAACTGATCTGATATCAGATTAACAGATTAATTTAGTCACTGCTGTATATGCGACATTTGCACCATTGACCCTTTATTTATTGCATTATTTAATTAAGAAGGCAACCAAAGTCTTGCTACACTCCTGCTCTGTTAAATCTCTGATATAAATATTATATTATAAAATACCTTAATTTGCATCATAATCATTTTTATTATTACATTTGCCTCTGTAGATAATTTTAGCTGTTGAAGTTACCAAACTAAGACATTTTGCAATCTTTATATTCCTCAACATTATTGTGGTTTGAACAATCATTCATGCAATTTCTACCATTAACTCAAAAATTTAGATTTTTTTGTTGTTCTTTTTTTTGCTTTATTATGTGCCAAAGTTAAATATTAAAGTGTTTAAGTAATAGAATAAACATAAAACATAAACAGATATATTTTGTATCCTAGATATACACTGAACAAAGTTATATATGCAACACTTTTGTTTTTGCCCCCATTTTTCATGAGCTGAACTCAAAGATCTAAGGCTACGTTCACACTGCAGGGCTTAATGCTCAATTCCGATTTTTTGAAAAAATTTGATTTTTTTGCAAGGCCGTTCACATTTCCAATTAAATGCGACCTTTTGTGATCTCTTGTGTGAACGTGAAATGACCCAGAAGTGACCCGCATGCGCAGAAGAGTACTCAACGGTCAACGACTCACTTGTTGTTTGCGGAAGTAGCTAAACTTTAACTGTGATTCTCTCACACACACACACACACACACACGAGCGCGCGCAGCGACCGTTACACAAGAGCCAGACAGCAGCCGCTGACTTATCTAATATCAGATTCAGCACAAATAAGTTAACATAACGTATATATAATGGCCGTGGGCTTTTTTTTTTTTTTTTTAATTAACGGGCTCGTCGAGGTCGACCCGTTCGGCAGATTTACCTCAGCTCGACGAATATGCAGTCCGTTTTCAAACCGACGACTACTTCAACGCAGAATTATGACGTTTTTCACGTATCAATGACGTGCGGGTCGGATACATGCGACCTGGCCGTTCAGACTTAAGTCGCATTTCAAAAGATCGGATATGTATTGGATTTGGGACCACATACCCAAGTGGCCTGGGTCGCATTTGAAAAGATCGGATCTGTGTCGTTCAGACTGTCATGAAAAGATCAGATACAGGTCGCATAGGGGCAAAAAAATCGGAATTGGGTCGTTTCAGCCTGCAGTGTGAACGTAGCCTAAGACTTGTACACAAAAGGCCTATTTCTCTCAAATATTGTTCACAAATCGGTCTAAATCTGTGTTAGTGAGCACTTCTCCTTTGCCGAGATCATCCATCCACTCACAGGTGTGGCACATCAAGATGCTGATCAGACAGCGTGATCATTGCACAGGTGTGCCTTAAAAGTCTTAGATCTTTGAAAAATGGGGCAAAAACAAAAGTGTTGCATTTATAATTTTGTTCAGTGCAATTCACTTATATGCAGTAGGCCCATATTATATAAACATATTTATAAATAAATGAGTAATGTATACACACACATATTTAGTACTTTTTAGCATCAACGTTTTAGTCATGGTTATATCACATATACTCACATATTTAGATTTAAATAGACCTCTTACCTGTTAGTATTGATCTACCAATCAGTGAAGCCAATCCAGCATATAAAATAAATCGATACATCTTTCAAGAGTTTGCTAACGAACCTAAAGCGAGAAAAATAATCAGTACTTAATGACCTTCTGATTGATTTATATGGAAACTGACAGAGGACTGATATGTGTTAAACTCCACCCATCCATTATTTTATACTAATATAACAGGTTATCAAATCTACTGTTAAAACCCCCCCAGATAACTAGTTTAACTTTTATAATTGTACTGATACAAGTGATCACTTCAAATATCTGGTTGCATTGTTGTTGTGAATACACACCACCCTTCCCATTAATGAACCACTCCTTTGTGAGGAACAGAAAAGTGCCCTCGTAACCTAGACGTGATGATACATGTTTGGAGATGCACAGCATAAAACATGATTTTTTGCTTGTCTTGTAAGATATCTGATAAGGCTTAAAAAAAATTTTTTTTATTTTTTTTAAATGAATAAGCATAACCAACGTTAACAAATTGAACCCTATTGAAAATTGTTAATAAATGGTTCATATATCCATCTTGTTGTCTAGTTGGAGTGGAATGAAGAAACTATCTCTCCTGTTTATTTCCTGGCTTTGTGTGAATATGAATTCTTCTGAAAGGAGTTTCTATTAAATGATAATAGATCAACCCACGGTTGTTTCCTTGCATTCCATGTGTTAACCTGAACACATACAAAGTTACAAATGACTCATGCAATATAAATAGCCATGCTGTTCTACAGAGAGAGAGATCAGACTATTTTTTTCTGTTAATGCATGGATTTTATTATAAACAATTTTCTCCCATATAATTAGCATTGTTCTCAGATGGAATTTGCGTATTATAAAGCCGATACCAAAGCCTAAACGCTCGGCCTTAATAAAGATAACTACAATAACTATATTGTGTATTAGCACACAAACCAATGCATGATCATGTTCTGTTTATTATAATCGCGCGCTGCATTTTTTGCCATATGCCGCTTTAAATGCTCGATCTCGTTAAAGTAGGATTCTGATTGGCTGTCGATGTTTTTATCTTTCATCAGCTGGAAATTATCGTTCTGAAAGTGATTCCCATGATATTGTTTCTCTGTGTCGTTATTGTTGTAGTAGTGTTGTGAACGGGACACCTAAACATTCTACTACCCCTAAAATATCTCTATATTAATCACAAATATTTCCTTTCAAAATTGTAGGCTACTGAAATGAGAATGAAATGGAGTTATAGTTGCTCAGCCTGATCCCTTTGCTGTCACATGACTGAGGCACTCTTGAGGTGTTATAGAGTAAGTATGGCACTTATTTTGAATAATTCTAAAACTGCTAAAATAAAGTATGTTCTATATATAGTATGAGTGTGTGTAGTAATCTGGGCATATCTGTCGTGTTGTCATAATCATGTGACCTACCAGCATCAGTTGTGTGCTTCACTGTCATTCATAAATCCTCTGGTTAAATGCCATATTGAATTTAAAACAGATGAAAATTAAGCTGTGAGGGATGAACGTACAGTTTTACAATGGCATATAAATGTCCTCACAAAACTCACAACTTATAAAATGTTTTATGTAGATTTTGTCTACTGATTTTTATTTATTTTTTTTGTAAGATATTTTCATTTCAAGATATTTTCTGTATTTCATAAATAAATAAAAACATTTTGATAGGAAAGGAAAATCAAAATGTTTTTATTTATTTATTTATATTCGACAGTAGTCTGTATAATTTAGAGCATTTTGGATTAAATGTGATTGCAGTTTGAATGAAAAAAAAAAATTGTATTTTGTATTTTGTGTGTTAGTAGTGGAATAACTTTAATTAAAAATTAAAAAATAATTAAAAAGCATTCCTATGTTACTTTTATTTTGAAAACCGCGAAACCTGATGCGTGTGTTTTATCACCGACTTTAATTTTGAAAACAAGACAACAACAAAACGTTTCCCGTTTGTACCTCCTCTCGTGTGCTTCTTGTTTGGCTAATGCTCCGTTTAAGCGAAGCAAACTACAGTCTAAATAGCTGTATTTTAATGCAATTGCGAAGATTTAAAAAAATATATATCTTGAAGGATGTCCAAAAATGTTTGAAGTAAAGTCTTTTTCCGGTTCGCTTCCGGTTTCCACGTCTCGCGTTTGGCATAGTCACGTTTACAGTTGCAGCTATTTCTGCTCAATTTCAGACACTTTTATTCTCTACAATCTTAGTCGGGTTTTCTGCAAGTATCTGAAAGGTTAACAGATGATAATAGTTAATAGTTACTTACTTAATCAGTTAAGTTGAAGTCTCCCCTCTATTATCTGTGTTAATATTGGGGTGATATTTCTGCACACATTTAGTGTAAAAATGTGGTGTTGGAGACACTGATATTGATAATGGAGAGAGATTTACTCAGACAATCTGTATCTTATCATGGCGAAAACCTGTTGTCACTGTTAAAATGTGAACAGAATGAAAACCCAGACTTTAAAAATGTGGCTGCTGACCTCGCCAAAACTCTTAACCAAAGGTAAGAGTCGTTTTGATTTATGATTGTTGTGCATGGTTCATATGATCCCTAATATCATGTTTGCGTTGTGACCCCAAGACCCTATAAATAGCTCGTTAGGCTACTTAAAGAAAGAGCTATTCTGTCCAAAATAATTGAATAATTAATAATGATAATGCTGTTTAATCAATTAGCTATTCGACTGCATGTCGTTTCAAACATGTATGACATGTATTTTTTCTTCTCCTGTGGAAAGCGAATTGAGACATTTAACAGAACGTTTGTGTTGTTCTTTTCCGTACAATGAAAGTGAATGGAGACTAGAGCTTTATTATATTTAAAAGCAGCATAAAAGTAGTCCATTCGATACGACTTGTATTACTACAATATAAATCTTTTCTGCCACTTAAGAAAACATTGACATAAAAAGTCATAATTATGATATAGAAAGTCATAGTTTCGACCTTGTATCTCTTTAAAATTTTTACTTAAAGAGTTAGTTCACCTAAAAATGAAAATGATTGCATCATTTACTCACCCTCATGTTGTTCCACACCCGTAAGACTTTCGTTCTTTTTAAAAATTAAAAGTGAAATCTGAGAGGTTTCTGTCCCTCCATTTACAGCTACACAACAACCACTTTGACGCTTCAAAAAGGTCATAAAGAGATCGTTGAGCGGTTTAGTCCAATTAATTTTTTTTAAATAAATGGGCATTGTTTTACATGATAACCAGATTAAATTTAGGCTTTTATTCACATTATAAGCAAACATAAACGTCAACCGTACGTACGTGCTTGACCTCATTGGTTCTTGCAGAAGCTCAAACGCGCTGCGTAACATGAGAATGAACCTCATTGGTTCTTGCAGAAGCTCAAACGTGCTGCGTAACACGAGAATGAACCTCATTGGTTCTTGCAGAAGCTCAAACGTGCTGCGTAACACGAGAATGAACCTCATTGGTTCTTGCTGAAGCTCAAACGTGCTGCGTAACACGAGAATGAACCTCATTGGTTCTTGCAGAAGCTCAAACGTGCTGCGTAACACGAGAATGAACCTCATTGGTTCTTGCAGAAGCTCAAATGTGCTGCGTAACACGAGAATGAACCTCATTGGTTCTTGCAGAAGCTCAAACGTGATGCGTAACACGAGAATGAACCTCATTGGTTCTTGCTGAAGCTCAAACGTGCTGCGTAACACGAGAATGAACCTCATTGGTTCTTGCAGAAGCTCAAATGTGCTGCGTAACACGAGAATGAACCTCATTGGTTCTTGCAGAAGCTCAAACGTGATGCGTAACACGAGAATGAACCTCATTGGTTCTTGCTGAAGCTCAAACGCGCTGCGTAACATGAGAATGAACCTCATTGGTTCTTGCTGAAGCTCAAACGTGCTGCGTAACATGAGAATGAACCTCATTGGTTCTTGCTGAAGCTCAAACGTGCTGCGTAACACGAGAATGAACCTCATTGGTTCTTGCAGAAGCTCAAACGTGCTGCGTAACACGAGAATGAACCTCATTGGTTCTTGCAGAAGCTCAAACGTGCTGCGTAACACGAGAATGAACCTCATTGGTTCTTGCAGAAGCTCAAACGTGCTGCGTAACACGAGAATGAACCTCATTGGTTCTTGCAGAAGCTCAAACGTGTTGCGTAACACGAGAATGAACCTCATTGGTTCTTGCAGAAGCTCAAACGTGCTGCGTAACATGAGAATGAACCTCATTGGTTCTTGCTGAAGCTCAAACGTGCTGCGTAACACGAGAATGAACCTCATTGGTTCTTGCAGAAGCTCAAACGTGCTGCGTAACACGAGAATGAACCTCATTGGTTCTTGCAGAAGCTCAAACGTGCTGCGTAACACGAGAATGAACCTCATTGGTTCTTGCTGAAGCTCAAACGTGCTGCGTAACACAAGAATGAACCTCATTGGTTCTTGCAGAAGCTCAAACGTGATGCGTAACACGAGAATGAACCTCATTGGTTCTTGCTGAAGCTCAAACGTGCTGCGTAACACGAGAATGAACCTCATTGGTTCTTGCTGAAGCTCAAACGTGCTGCGTTACACGAGAATGAACCTCATTGGTTCTTGCTGAAGCTCAAACGTGCTGCGAAACACGAGAATTAAACTTATTTGGACAACCATATGGATTAGTTTTACGATCTCTTTATGAACTTATTGAAAAAGTTGCGTAGCTGTCAATGTATGGACAGAATCTCTCAGATTTCATTAATAGATAAAAAAATATATATTTATTTGTGTTCTGAAGACGCATGAAAGTCTTACGGGTTTGGAACGACGTGGGTGAGTAAATAATGTCAGAATTTCATTTTTAGGTGAACTAACCCTTTAATATGTCAGAATTTCAACTATTTTATGTCAGAATTACAACTTTGTTTGTAATAATTTCCACTGTTCATCTCATAAATGCGACTTAGCTCGTCAGAACTTCAACTTTTTGTTTAATAAGTATGACTTAGTATTATGATTTATCAAAGTATGATTTTGTTTTCTTATGTGGTAGAAATGGCCTTCCATACGCATCTGAAGTCATGCAATATAAGTAAGTTATTATTTTTTTTGTCAAGTGAATTTATTTTTACATAATTTGATGGGAAATATTATTTTAACTCACTGTTATTATGTATACCCAGGGGTCTGTCTCATATACTATAATTAAAATGCACTATATACAATAAATACACACTCACGTGTAAAAGACATCTCTGATTGGTGGATGTTGTTCTTGGTTTAAAACAGGGATAAAGAAGATACAAGCCCTGTTCTGGAACAGTACATAGCAAGGAAAGCTGATCTTCTGTTTGCACCATCATGGAAATCACCCACACCAGCAGATGAATGGCAGGAGGAATCTGGAGGTGGACTGTCATCTTTACCTTCAAATGAAATTCAAAATCTTATTTCTGTTTAAGGAAGCTTTATTCACACTAATTTTGTTCCAAACCCATCACCTGTTCCGCTCGTTTCCATATCAAGTGAATGGGCACCAAAAGTTAAAGTAGTCTGTATGATTTATGTGTTATGTTCCATTGTAGCTTTTGCTTGACAGCCCCAGTCCCAATTCACTTTAAAGGATTAGTTCACCCCAAAATGAAAATTTCCTAATAATTTACTCACCCCAATGCCATCCAAGATATCCATGTCTTTCTTTCCTCAGTGGGAGAGAAATTGTTTTTTCTTCTAACAATGGACTTCATTGGTTACCATCGTTTTTAAGTCCAAATCAATGCAGTTTCAAAAGTCTTTGAAGTGTTTAAACGGGTGTTTGGTGTTTTAAGCCCCCAACAGCGCCTTCCAGGCAGCGAGGGGATGGGTAGGTTTAAGGTTGAGGGTAGGGTTAGCTGCCTCTAAGGAGCCATTGGGGGCTTAAAACACCATCGAGCGTTTAAACGGGCTGTGCGCGATCACAGCTGAAGAAGAGGTTGTTATCTAGCGAAACGATAGGTCATTTTAAAAAAAAAATTAATAATTTATAGACTTTTTACCTTCAATAGTTCGGATTGAGCTGATCAACAAACGGACAGGGAACTACGTCATAACGTTGAAAGGTCACGCCGGCGCCAGCAATACTATTTGAACTACTATTCATATTCATCAGAATGTTATTCATATACTATTCATATTCATATTTACTGAATACTATTACTATATATATAATAGCAAACAATACTATTTGAACTATCCTCCTACGTACGGTCGCATTGTAAACAGTGGGGCGATACTTCTGCCGGTGTCGGCGTGACCTTTCAACGTGATGACGTAGTTCCCTGTCCGTTTGTTGATCAGCTCAATCCCAACTATTGAAGGTAAAAAGTCTATAAATTATATATATATATTTTTTTTAAATGACCTATCGTTTCGCTAGATAACCTCTTCTTCAGCTGTGATCGCGTACAGCCCGTTTAAACACTTAAAAGACTTTTGAAACTGCATTGATTTGGCCTTAAAAACGATGGTAACCAATGAAGTCCATTGTTAGAAGAAAAATCCAGAAATGTTTTCCTCAAAAAACATCATTTCTCTCCCACTGAGGAAAGAAAGACATGGATATCTTGGATGGCATTGGGGTGAGTAAATTATTAGGAAATTTTCATTTTGGGGTGAACTAATCCTTTAATTGTATGGAAATGAGCAACCAGGATATACTTCTAAAGTTCTACTTTTGTGTTTCACACGAACTCTTTCTCTAATGATTGAGTATGTTGTTGTCTCAGAGGCGTACGCCATCATGCCCCCGCTGGAGCAGTTCATGGAGGTGTCGTTTGAAGAGCGACGTGAGTTCTTCTACAGGGACGTGGAGCGCGGAGACATGCTTATCGGAAGGATCAATTCCGTACGAGACTTCGGTTTGTTTGTAACGCTTCTCTGCACTGCTGGGGGACTGGAGAGGGATATCGAGGATCTTGAGATAAAGGTTGGGTTGATTTATCTGTTTCTTCTCTGAAGTGTGTAATTCTACACTGCTAATGGCTGGCATCAGCAACAAAATTCCAAATATAATTGTATTTTTAATAAATAATTCATGATGTTTTTTTTAATATCTTTCTTTCTTTTTTTTGCATTTAATGATTATATGGAAGCTTGTTTCCACCATGTTATAACAAAATAAAAAAGGAAACTTTTAACTCCTCAATCCTGGAACCTTCACTTTATCACACCGGGAAAAAAATCGAGTACTGCAGGATGGATCAACGCCTTGATCCTCGGTAGCTGTTGCGTGAGATCTCTGCGCCCAAGTAGCAGTGCTTCGCCTGTGCTCCCCCCTAATATAGTCCCAAGTCAATATCTGCCTAGGAAATCTATTTGATTTTTGTTGTGAATACGCAGGCCACAAGAAGTAATTAGGTGAGGTTTTTATTTTTATTTTATTTTTTATCACTTTTACTCAGGACATGCTAGCTGGCAACAAAGGATTCCATTCATTGTGCTAAGCTAGCGCCGACCCTGTCAAACTAAAACAATACATGCACTGAGACAAAAATGCATTTGCCCACCTATCTAAATGTATGAAAGAAGGTGAATAAGCCCTATTTAAAAAAAACGGTGGAGTGTTCCTTTAGTGTAAATGTTGATGTCCCTATGACAACAGACCAGAGTGTATCTAATAATTATTCATTCAAGAGTGTTGTGCAAGTTTACTGCAACCATACATGAAGTTCACATACTTTAAAAATCCAGCGTTTAGTTGATCCTGAAAAGCGCTCATTGTCACTGTTGTAAACATGACGGCTTTCTTCTTCCATGAGGGGGTTTGGCTCCACATTGAAGTTAAAAAAATCTGAATTGTGGGATATAAACTAGCAATTGTGAGAAGAAAAGTCAGAATTGTGAGCTGAATTTATAACTCACAAATTCAATGTTTATATTGACTTTTTTTCTCAAAAAATTTAAAATCTTGCAATTCTCACTTTTTTTTCCCTCAGAAATGTGAGATATAAACTCATAATTGCGAGATAAATGGTCATAGCTGCCTTTTCAATTTTTTTATTCTGTGGCGGAAACAAGCTTCCATATGATTAAGGTCAAAATGTAAGGAATATATTACTTTTTACTTGAGTCTTTACATGGAAACTTTTGCTGAAATGAATGTTATCTATCAAAAGGCCCTCTGTCCAATAAGAAATGTCCCTTCGACTGGAAATCATGACGATCCTTTGTCTTATTACCAAATTGGGGATTTGATCAGAGGTATGTTTTTTTTTTTTTTTACACTTTTTAAAAAGGAAAATCAGTGCATTAGTATATAAACGGATTATTCGATTGGATAAAGTGATGTTTTATGCCACAGCTGGGGTGAAGGACATCGACCGCTACCACGAGAAGTTGACGCTATCCCTGTATTCATCTTCGCTGGCTACTCACTTGAATAAAGTCAAACTGGGTGTCATAAGCAAAGAAGAGCTTCCTCTTCATTATACGTACGTTGAATCAAGAAAACAAACATTTACCCATTTATCTCAGACTTCCTGTTGTTGATTGTTACTTCCACTCTTTCAGCCGGGGTGAAATGGTGGCCACAGATTGCAACGAGACTTATGAGAAGCTTTTGGAGGACTCACTTGGCCTGTCCAACCCGTTAAATGTGGACTACCTCATGGCAAAGCTGGGAATAAGTGGGACACAAACTCCTTCACTAATGAGGGGGCTACAGAGGTACATTCTCTCTTATACACTCATGTCATTCCCAGTTGTATTGGTGTTTTCTCAGTTAAACAGATGTTTTTTATATGTACAGCAAGCGCTTCAAAGAGGAGGATTTTGGAACAGCTATTCGGAAGAAGCAATCTGTGTCCTGGGCCTTGAAATGGTTTGTTTTTACCAAGTTTTTGAGTCTTACTGCATTAAATCCAATACACGTGATTTTTATTTCTCAAATCTTCTTAGTTTCAAACTCCACCCCGTTGTTGATTCTAAAGATATATATATATTCTGAGATATATATATATATATATATATTAGTACAGGCCAAAAGTTTGGACACATTACTATTTTTAATGTTTTTGAAAGAGGTTTCTTCTGCTCATCAAGCCTGCATTTATTTGCTCAAAAATACAGAAAAAAATTTAATATTGTGATATATTATTACAATGTAAAATAATTGGTTTTCAATTTATTATACTTTAAATTATCATTTATTTCTGTGATGCAAAGCTGAATTTTCAGGATCATTACTCCAGTCTATCACATGATCCTTTAGAAATCATTCTAATATGATGATTCATTATCAAAGTTGGAAACAGTTCTGATGCTTAATATTTTTTCATAACCTGTGATACTTTTTTAGGATACTTTGATGAATAAAAATAAATAAATAAATAAAAAAGTAACATCTTTTGTAACATCAATAGACACTACTGGTCAGTCATTTTTTTTTCTTTCTTTTTTTGTAATAAATCAATACTTTTATTCAGCAAGGATGTGTTACATTGATAAAAAAAAAGTGATAGTAAAGATTTATATTATTAGAAAATATTTTTTTATTTTGAATAAATGCAGTTCTTTTTAACCTTTCATTCATCAAATATATTAGGCAGCAGAACTGTTTCCAACACTCATAATAAATCAGAATATTAGAATGATTTCTAAAGGATCATGTGATAGACTGGAGTAATGATCCTGAAAATTCAGCTTTGCTTCACAGAAATAAATGATAATTAAAATATAATAAATTGAAAACCAATTATTTTAAATTGTAATAATATATCACAATATTATTATAATTTTTTGGGTATTTTTGATCAAATAAATGCAGGCTTGATGAGCAGAAGAAACTTCTTTCAAAAACATTAAAAATAGTAATGTGTCCAAACTGTTGGCCTGTACTGTATGTGTGTGTGTGTGTGTGTATATATATATATATATATATATATATATATATATAATCTCACTTTATTAGCCAGTGTCTTTGTTGCTGACCTTCGATGGTCCCGGTCAACCATACTAATAAACAAACACATTTCCTTCAGCATGAGGCTTTATTAATTTCACTTTTGCTTTGGAAGGACGTTCACATTTGCCAAAACTTGTTTTATTGTTATTAAAAACACATAACCAAGCTCCAGCCCGGGTGAGAAGTAACACAGATGTAACGCGTTGCATTACTTTTAAAAGGAACTTTCCCTAAAACGTATTATTATTTTAAAATATATCATTTGTTTTGGTAACTGTACAAGGTCTCATTTGTTAAAATTAGTTAATGTATTATCTAACATGAACTAACAGTGCATAATATATTTGTTACAACATTTAATTATCTTTGTCAATGTTAGTAAATAAAAAAATATAATTGTTTGTTCATGTTACTTCACAGGGCGTTAACTAATGTCAACAAATACAACTTTTAATGAAAAAATGTATTAGTAAATATTGAAATGAACTTTTTATGAAAAATAATTAACATATTTTTCATTGTTACCTTATTATGAAACCTTATTTTAAAGTGATTTTCTTTTTTTTCTTTTTAATTAAGATTTTCAAGGTGTAAGGAAAACATGTTATCACTTTTTTCTTTTTCTTGATGGTTGCACCACATGACATTTTTACAGTTATTCAATTGAAATGTTTCTTGAAAATGTTGTTTAAGTTGGAAACTAGCATAAATACAAAAGTACAATTGTAAGATTTTTTTTTTAAGTTTTATTTCTTTCTTTTTTTAATGAGTCTTATTTTTCATTTACTAAATATTTAAGTTCAAAACTGAATAAACTTAATACTGACTGTATAATTTCTTCAAATCATTATAGCGTTAAAACTGGTGTTGACCATTTCAAATCGGGTCGTCATGTAGAAGCAATGAACGAGTACAACAAGGCCTTAGAGATCGACACCAACAACGTGGAGGCGCTTGTGGCGCGCGGAGCTCTGTAAGTCACAACACGTCAATATAACCAGTCATTTTTTTCATGCCATAATATTTGCGACTGTTCCTCTGGCTCGTGTTGCATGATTACTGAAGCTGTTTTTATTCTCTTGTAGATATGCAACCAAAGGAAGCTTGATGAAAGCTATCGGCGACTTTGAGCTGGCCTTGGAGAGCTGTCCCACGCACAGGAATGCTAAGAAATACCTCTGCCAGACGCTCGTGGAAAGAGGAGGACAGTATGTCATCAACAAACCCTGTTACTTCCTCTAGTTCTTCAGTGGGAAAACAGAAACAAAGCAATACTGCACAAAATACACTGATTTTACCATGATCTGCGCTGCATTTACATGGCAAAACTTCATGATCAGATCCAATGTTTTGACATGTTTTTTTATGACCTTCCTATTTAATTATGACTAACTTTGTTTGCATCAAGACACACAATGCTGTCAGGCATTTATTTGATGTTTTTAATCTCGAGACATCACAAGAATGCATGTATGATTCACCTGTAGGAATGCCACCTGTAGCGGCACATCACAATTAAAGTGATTATTCCGGTTACGCTTTTTATAAGTACGAACATCTATTCAGAATATTCCCGTAAAAGTGTCGTTCTTGTTTTAGTTTTTTTGTTCTTGCTTCGCTTCTGGAAATGCCGGGCATGCTCGCTCGTTCCGTCAGTGGTATATTAATCTTTATTAAACAGTGTAATTGCAGACATAGAAACTGGAGTATCATAGAGACTTGGGTTGGGCTCATCTGAACTGGGCATCCACCCCAAAAAAATATATAATTTGAACAAACCCCTTCCTGTAAGAATTAAACTTCAAAAATGTAACTCAATATGAAAAGTAAGTGCCCGGACTTGGAAGTGGACTCTTAAGAACTGACTTTTTTTTGTTCTTCGCTTAGGGGTAAAAATATTACTTTAAATCAAACAGCTTTACAGTATTAAACATGAAAAAATAATATGCTTATACTATAAATTAGCAGCTCTGATTTTGTTCGACGTCACACCAGTTTATTCTTCGATTTCGCTTGTAGTATATTGGGGCCTTTAATATTATTAACAACTGAATATTAATGCCCAAGAGGCTATTAAAACACGACATCGGTCATTTAGCAATGCCCTAACATCAGCAACACTCTTTTTACATGATTATGGACAATATTTACCATAAATGTTTAATTTGCCAAATATCAGTAGACATTGTAGCTTGGAGAAGCATCAATATCAAATCCAGCTGTTGTGTGGATGTGTGTGTAATATAGGCTTTTACAACACCTGTGCATCCTTCGGTTTCATACTGATTTTAGTTTTAATCTGATCTTTTCTGCGCAGACTTGAAGAGGAAGAGAAGTTGGTGACCGCCGAGGGTCTCTACAAGAGAGCCGTGGTGTTAGACGACACGTTTCGAGAGGCAACCGAGGCTCTGGAGAAACTTCAGATACGCATCCAGGTGAGCTGGATAAACCTGACTGTCACTAATACATGATTGGCTGCCGCTGCAGGTTTAATCCGACAGTTAGCTTCTAGTATTTCAGGTACATACTGTAGATGTGGCATGTGTTAGAGTCCCCCTGTAGTCAATCATTTCTGACACCAAAATTACATTTAAGCGTTTTTTCCTTGAAAAAAAATCTCTTCATGCCTTAAAATATCTTGAATGTACTGTAACTCGACACCCTTGCCTCATTTAGTATGCGTGATTCTATGAATATGCAAATGAGCCCCGCCTCCACTCACTCACGCAGCTCAGAGATCCACTCGTTGACGATCACACGTTGATCTGATTGGTTACAAGGTAGTTTGTGACGTCAACGATTTCAAAGCGTGTCTTTGGTTCACTGCAGTTTTAAGGAGAAAATACTCAGCAATGCTGTCGACTTATGAATTTACACATGGTTTGTCTTAAAGCACATTAAAAACATCACATAGACACATAAACAACATTAAAAAGCTGGATTTTCACCACAGGGGGACTTTAAGACACACTGCATTTATACTTTTTCGTTATCAAAAACAAAAATGCATGACGTTTTATTTGAACTGATAAGTATTGAAGTACTGATGAAGTATTTTTGTTATTTATGTATCTATCTGATCTTGGACCTGTGAAACCTGACTGATGGGACCTTTAACCCTGATTGCACTGGGTTGACATAATTTCCCCATGTGGACTTAAAACCCCACCAACCTTTGGTTTGTATTCTGTTCCTGGTACTACGGTAACTGCATCTTGCTAAATATAAAATGTTTTCTCGCTTTTTTGTCATTGCTGACGCTGAATACTTCGCCTGGGGTGTGAAAACGGCACTTGTGTGAAATTGCTCGTCCTGTGCGCTGCACGCATGCATGCTTGATGAATTTCCTGATCATTTTCCCAATTTTACCCTGTAAATGAACTGCTTTAAAGAAATCGCTTAAATTGAAAGAACAGGAAGCTGCCAAAGAGCAGGAAAAATCTAAGACCGTGGAGACAAGTGCCGAGAAATTGCGTAAAATCCTAAAAGAAGAGAAAAGGTAACATCAACACCACCATTTTGATTCACGTTTCTATTCCTGTTATGCACATATTTGGTCACGTACACACTGCAGATAAATACAGCTGTTCTGCACACACTGTTCAGTCGAAATCAGGAAGTCCTGTTCACACCAAAGACAATAACTATATTAAGTTTTAATAATCGCTCTAATTCTATACGAATAGTGTAATCCACACTGTAACAACAAAGAGGAACGATATTGATATTGTTGGAATAACTTTGAGAATGTTTTTTTTTTTTCAGGCTAATTAATAATAAAAACATTGCCAGCCAATCAGAATCCACCCCACTTTAAAGAGTGAGCATGTAAAGCGGCAGATGTCATAAATACGTTGTGCTTATAATAAGCAGAGCGTAATCAATGTGGACGGTAATATATTTAGCATTATAGTTATTGTTCTTGGTGTCAACAGCCTTAACAACTCAATTTACATTGAATCTGCATTGTGGTTTATTATGTACATCGGCAATGTGGGAAACGATGGATAGACCGAGTCTAAAACGATCATTTTGGTCCTTAAGTCCAGGATTTAAATTAGGGCTGGGCAATAAACCTAAATATTCACAATATATTTGCGTGATTTTTCTTGTGATGTAAATTTAAGCAACATTATAAATACCACGATGATTTTAATGCACTTAATATTTTTTTATATAATTATTATTTGCCTGTGATTTTTACAAAAGAGTAGTTTTACAGTCCTATCTTGTTTTTTTTACTCTGAAATATAAGGAGTTTAGGTTGATTTTTGTTTAGTTTTACAGTGCGTGTACTCACAGGATACTTGCCTAAGAAAGTACTTGTAATATAAGGTAACTACATGGGTTAGGGTTAGGTTTAGGGTTATTACCCAGTTATTGTAATTAATACAAGTAGTACATAGTATGCACATGGGGAACAGGACTGTAAAATAAAGCGCTACTGGATATTTTATTAGCACCTCTGATTTAAACTTGGAAAATAAGCATTTTAGTTGCTAATTTTTAATTCATGTAAATCAGTTCTGTCACTTGCTTGTGATTTAGTAAATGTTTTCTACAAGAAATGATTGTTCTCTCACCATCTAATCTACCCAGACCCTGAAATGTGTCCTTTTTAGGAGATAATCAACGAAATTTACATAATGCTTTTGCTTGTATATATTAGTGATGCCCCAAAAGTTCTGCAACCAAAACAATGAATCTGAAATGGCAACGAAATAAATGTTCTGTAGTTTTGGAGGACTGAAATCATCAATTGAAAACGTGCGGACCGAAAATGGTGCTAGAGTAGAAATATAGAAATATTTGTTCAGCTGAAATATCGAAAGTGGGCTTTACTATGATTGGTTTAATTTCCGATTTAAAAAAAAAAAATGTTTTGCTGCGTCGCTTATTGAGATACATGTATTGAAAATCCTCAAAAGCTAAAAATGTGAACATTATTAAAGGAACACGCCGACTTTTTGGGACTTTAGCTTCTTCACCGTATCCCCCAGAGTTAGATAAGTCCATACATACCCTTCTCATCTCCTTGCGTGCCGTAACTCTGTCTGACGCACCCACCGCTAGCCTAGCTTAGCACAAAGACTGGAGGTAAACGGCTCCAGCTAGCATACTGCTCCCAATAAGTGACAAAATAACACCAACATTTTCCTTTTACATGTTGTGATTTGTATAGTCACAGCGTGTACAAATAACAAGGTCACATGAGACACAGCCATCTTCTAACTGTATACATACTGGGAACTATATTCTCAGAAGGCAAAGCACTGCGAGCAAATCACTCCGCCCAAGTAGCAGTGCTTCGCCTTCTTAGAATATATTTCCCAGTATGTGTACGGTTAGAAGATGGCTGTGTCTCATGTGACCTTGTTATTTGTACACACTGTGACTATACAAATCACAACATGTGGCGTTATTTTGTCACTTATTGGGAGCAGTATGCTAGCTGGAGCCGTTTACCTCCAGTCTTTGTGCTAAGCTAGGCTAGCGGTGGGTGCGTTACGGCAGTTACGGCACGCACGGAGATGAGAAGGGTATGTATGGACTTATCTAACTCTGGGGGATACGGTGAATAAGCTAAAGTCCCAAAAAGTCACCGTGTTCCTTTAAACTATCGCCTAGCCCTGATTTAAAATGGTGTTCTCTCTCTAAAAACTTGGCATTGTGTACGTGACCATTGAAATCTGAGTGTTTCTTCCATCAAAGCAAGGTAAGAACTCTCTTGTGCTGTACTCTTTTAATCATTGTTGACGTCCCATGCGAGTTTCAGTGTGATTTTTGCTTCCATGTAGAATTAAGAAGAAGAAAAGAAAGCGGTCGACCTCTTCCTCTACGTCCTCGGACACATCTTCAACCACAGACGACGACTCTCCTTCAACGAGTCGGAAGAAATCGAAGAAACGGAAACACAAACGCAGACGCTCGTCTCACGGCAGTAAGAAACACAAGCGGAGAGTGTCGTCTTGCAGCGATAAAACGCTTGAGGACGACTGGTTTCCGGCTCCGGCGAACACCTCGGCCTCTTACATCAACCAGAAACAGTCCATAACCAAACTCCTCGGTGAAGGAGAGCAGTCTTGGGGGAAAAGCCGGAGTGAAGACGGGAGAGGTAGGTTTGAAGACGGTACCGACAGGAGTCCGGAGAACATCAAAGACGGGTCTAGACTGGGAGGTCCTGACGCAAACGGTGAGGGTTACGGGACTCACGGCGCCTCAGGTCGTGCCAGAAACCGGAGGGATTCTTCCTCTTCGACCCAATCCGAATACTCTCACAAATCCGATCGCTTCTCCAAGGAGTGTTCCTCGCAGGGCAGAAACCGCTGTGTGTCGGAACGAAGTAGGGACGAGAAGATGGAAAGAGCGGAGAGATACAGTCGCGATCAAGACGACGGACGGTCTTCTGTTGGAAGCCTTAAAAAAGATCTTCCTTCCAATTTGGTGGACATTTTCAGTCAAATCGCAGAGTTTAAGAAGGACAAAAAGCAGAAGTAGTAAAAGTCTGTAGGGTTCAAGTCCCTTTTTCTTACCGATCTCTCTCTGGTGTGGTAAGAGTAACACTAGTGCTAGCAGGTTTAAGTTTCAATTATAGTGATTTAACTGAGATTGATAAGTTGATTATTTTCATAATTTCAGGTTAGATGAATTTGCTTTAGGGGAAGCAGCCTGAAAACATTAAGAGCAATGGCCAAAATGTGTGTTGCGAATGATGCCTCAGTATTATAAACTGCCTTCAGTGTAATGTGCAAATAAACAAATGTATTGATCAAGTGCTATTGTGTAGATTTTCCTTGAATATTAGTGGTATAATATGCCCATTGGAGCCAAGGGGTCAGTGGTTTGACTGGGAATGGGATTCAGTGATACACTTAGCCATATTTAAGTTAGAGGTTAGCACACTAAATTGTAATTCAGATATTTCAGAAACACTTTATGGTTGTTATAGCAAATAACAACCCCGACAGGCTGTTCGCGGAGGGGTCTTGAATCAGCCTGAAGGGGTTGTTATTCGCTATAACAACTGCCTCGCTATATATTATCCCGCTTATTACATGGCTACCTACAAAATAAATAAATAATTTGACACAAAGTATTGATTTAAAAAGGAGTTTATTGATTTAAAAACGATTGTATTGCTTCCGCTAAAGAAAATAGTCTGTTCCGTGTCCATAGCAACGCTCTGTTTTTCATGGCAACGGTGTGTTATACTTCGCAGCGTCTGTTATCAAGAAATAACACACCGCATTCTACATTGGAATTCAACCAAGCCATGTAATAAATCTTTATAACTTTATATCTTGATTATTTGTTCAACAATGGCACTTTACAGTTAACTAACGTGTGTGTCGACTTGAGGTTAGTTTTATTGCTCTTTTTGGTATACTGAACTATGTCGATTTTTAAAACTCAAATGTATTAAATACCAAAAAAACTAAAACGCACGCTTGTTACTGAGGTTTGTGCTGTTGTTTAAAGCATATGTTTATTTCCTGGAGGAAGAAACTGGCATCATTTTGTAGGGAAAACGAGCACAAACATCAGTCAGTAATTCTGTTAACTCTGGGGTTTGTTTCATATTGGTTTTAATGGATTAAAACACTAAAATATAACCAATTAAAACAGTATTCAAAAGACAACATGTTTGGTTTGGAACAAAAAAGATGCAGAAACAACCGGAATGTTTCCTAATGGCTGGTTTTAATATTAGAATTATGCGTCTAATAAGTAACTGAAAATATTTTAAATTCATCCCATGTTTACTCATATTGCGAATAAAAATCAAACATTATTAAAGCTTTTTATTTTATTTTGTAAGACAAACTGGGTTAAAACAATGCTGTAGTTTAAAGAAAGTGCTATGAATAGTAACATTTGAGGTATTTATAGTATTACTGTTTTAGTTTGTTATTGCCACTCGTGAAATATTAATTCAAAATGTCACCTTTTTTTTCCAAATACAGTGTGTAGTCCATCAGAGGGCAGTGTAACACTGGGCTTCCTCTGTAATGGGCTTTTAATGTCCTCCTGCCCTCTTATAGTGTTGTAATAACAGTAATCTTAGCACACTCTATTAAGCTCAAGATGCAACACACTGTTCATTTTAAATGAAGTGAGAAATTGAATTAAATAAAGACGATGAATGTGCATTAAGACAGTCGGTTTGATGCCATACGTTGTTAACGAGTTAACTGTTTGGAAATGTTCACTTTTGCATTTAAAAAAAAAAGTTCTTATGTATATACTTTAAAATAATATATTGAAGTAATGTTCTTGGATGCTTAATTGCAAATAAGTGAAATTGTATTATAGTTAAATTTTATACTAAATGCAATTATCAGAACTTTAAGGGTTACACTTTATTTTAAGATGTCATTGTTACAGTGTAATTATATATTTAAGTACTGAGTGATATTAATCAACTACATGTACTTACTATAGGGTTATAGGGTTTGGTTTAAAGTTGCATGTAATTATGCATAATTTACTGTTATTACTATGGTAAGTACATGTAACATATGTAACAAGGACACTGTAAAATAAAGTGTTACCCTTTATTTTAAGGTGTCCCTGTTACACTGTAATTAGTATAGTAAGTAACTACATGTACTTTCTGTAGGGTTAAGGTTTGGTTTAGGCTTATTAACATGTAATTATGCATAATTTATACATGTAACATCTGTAACAATGACATTGTAAAATAAAGTGTTACTGAAACTTGTAATGTATTTGCACACATGTAATTACAAATGAGTAATGATGAAGTTGCAATGCAATACATTTAAAATATATTAACTTTAAATATTGAATTTGTATAATTTTGTCAATGTAATTTTGAATAACACACATATTAAAATTATAATCAAGTACTTTACATGCGCTTTAGTATGTTAGTTAACACATCAAAATAATTGCACTTTAAATCAATGCATAAGATTATTAAAACTGATTTAAATTACAATTAGCTAAATTTATAAAAGTGAACTTAAGTGTGTCTTGAAAGTGTACTTTATTTCACTTCAAAAACTACAATTGCACATTCAACACAATTAATTGCACTTCTTTTTGCTGCATCTTTCTTTTAATAAATGACGGTTCGATTTTTGTATCTAATGTCACGACATTGTAAACACGACTTAATGCTTTTTGGGGCCAATGATATAGTTCAAGTGTATATGAATTTAAGCACATATGCAGCAGAATAAGTGTGGCGCTAAAGGTCCTCTAGTCCTTGAGTGCTAATAATGGCTGTGGGCCTTTAGGACAGACATGACTGCGTTTGATGAAATGGCAGATTTTCCGTCCAGGAATTACCCATCATCCCCCTCTGCCACTCAGTGATGGGAAACTGGACAGGCCCTTTCAGAGGAGAAATTTGGTTTGTATGAAGCTATTCTCTGAAGGGATAATCAGACGGAGGAACATGCTGACTATCAAGAGGCTTTCAATTCAAGCTGAAACAGGGAAAAGACGTCTCCCGGTTAAACTAAAGGAAGCACCACTGAATTCTTGGAGCATGACTTCATGTTCGAAGGGAAAATGAGAGTAAAATCCTGGGCCTTAAGTTTGAATAATAGGAACGTAAAGGCCGGACAAAGGAATACATTAGATATAAATAGCAAGAAGGAATAATTTTGCTTTGCCGACTTCAGAGAACCAAATCTCATCCGTCCTCTGTGTGTTACAGTGTGTCGAGATAAACACTAAAACACAAACTTTTTGATTGTTTAAGGTGTAAACATTAGGCGTTACCATTACAGTAGTTAATTCTGTTACCGCATCTCACATTATTTAATGTTTTTAATAGAATTATATAGTGAAAACCACACTGGAAATATTTTGCCACTTTCGACAGGCTGACTATTTTGTCTTGATATGACTAATGTTAATATTACATAATGTTTATATACAGTCATGACCAGAATTATTGGCGCCCTTGGTAAATATGAACAAAGAAGGCTGTGAAAAATAATCTGTATTGTTTATACTTTTGATTTTTCATTATTATTATTTTTTTTACAAAAATCTAATCTTTCATTGAAGTAAAACAATTGAAAGTGGGGGAGGGGGTGATTATGGAATACATGTTTTAAATGTTTTTCTCTATTATTGGTGCCCTATAGAATCTCTGAAGTATATTCCCCTTCATATTTACATTTTTTAGCACACCTGGGTGACAAGGAGCATGAAATTGTCCAGCCATGACAGGAGTATAAGAAACACAAAGGCCAAATTCCCTTAATCGTCCATCACAATGAGTAATACCACAGATCAGGGCAATACTTCTGCCATGACCCCTGACCTGAACCCTATAGTAGATGAGTGGGCTGAACTGAAGAGAAGAAGCACTAACATGGATCTGGGAATATGAAGGATCTGGAGAGATTCAGTGTGGAGGAATGATCTCTGATCTCCAAACTCATCAGGCATTATAGGAGAAAACTCAGAGCTGTTATCTTAGCAAAAGAAGGTTGCAAAAAATGTATTGCTCATGGTTAGTTCATGTTAGTTAATACATTAACTAATGTTAACTTATGTAAAGTGTTACCGATATTTTTCTGACCAGGACTGAATACATAATTTACATGCAATCTGCAAGCAATCACATCATTACCGCATGGCACAAGCTGATTGGCCTCTGCTGATCCTGCAGCCAATGAGATCGCTGGCTGAACATTTGAATAGTCTGGTTCAGTGTTTGCTCTGAACCCCTCCACCTCCCCAGCTCCACCTGCCTAGATCCAGTCCGTCAAGACCAAACACATTAACATCGCCATTTTCAATAACGTTTAAGAGTTTTCATGATTTAAATATGTGTGTGTGTGCATTTGTGTACAAACAAAAAGTGTGGGGGGAGGGGCTGTAAAATAAATAAATAGAAAAACTATAACAAAAAAAAGTTGAAATCTGTTTGCCCAAAGTGTTGTATAGACCTAAGAACGTTCTTAATAAGGAAGGCACATTCACGTCAAGCAAAACTCAGATCAAGAAAAAAAAGAGTGAAATCGCATTCACAGGAAGGATACTTTCCTGTTGAAATGTTTTTCTTATCAGCAAAACATTATTTTACTCGACACGTTTTAAAAAGTGCATTCATACGTTACTTTCCAAAAAAGCATCCCATCAAACTCAAGAAAAATTACACTAAGCAAACCCACATGCAACAAATCACTATGCAAATGAGCAGATATTGTGCCGTCCGCGCGCGGCGTCTCCGGGCTTGTTGTTGTGGCAATAACCGATGATGCAACACGATTAGCGCCAAACAGGCTGACGTTTTCTACAGCGCCCTCCGATGTATTCAAACGCATTTGAATGTACAGGTTTAGAAAACTCTGTGAATTGCATTACACTTGTACCCTGGAAAAAAAGATTTGGGTTAATTTGGCAAACACAGACTCTCAACAGCGCTATAGAAAAACGCAGAAACGAGGATGGAAATTTCAAGAGAGCAGAATTTCCGAGACAGGAAGGAGAAAAAAAAAAGTGCTGACTCCGGATTCTGGGCTAAATCCAGTGCAGAGATACGAACACTTTCTAATTTGCGTCCCCCCCTATTTTAATAATAGCTGTGCATAAGTAATTTATGAAAAGGCCAGTCGGCACCGGGCATGGGGAAATTAAACTCATTTTATCGTAAAGCAGGTGAATTTCTATTTATCATTAACATGCATACAATTTCCACAATGTTATTCCTCATACTGATGGAATGTAACCAAATAATGTATGAAGGCTTGTGCACAAGTGAAATTCAAAGATAAAAGTGCCAGGCGTTTGCAATTTTCTGCCACCCCAACCTAATTCTGGAAGCTTCTTATTACAGCGCAGATTCATTTGCTCTGAGTTAAAGGGACATTAGGATTCAGATCTGATGAAATGCATGGACGTCCTTTGTATCATTAGTCGCGGATTCAAACCTTGCTAACAGCCAGCAGAAACACATTACATTATGTGTTATCGCATCTGTCTCGACATTAAAACTGTGCCATTTAAAACTTGTTTTTATATCAAATGTGCATGTTTCCGTCTGTTGTGGTTGTGCGGGAACATGTGTGGGACGGGGGGAAAGTGCTAATTCGGAATATATATGAACCCCCGGACATAAGCAGATTATGGGCATTTAGAATGGTTTGTTATCATAATATTCTGTGCAGCATATTGCAAACTTGTGTTGGCCAGTTTTAAACATGCCGTTGAAGATCATAGTTAATTCTGCTGATTTATGGTAATTCTGTGGCGCTATCACACATGGCATCAGAAACACTAACAAGCTTAGCATAAGCTTCTGCTGAAACCTTATGAGGTTTGAATTCCTGGAACGACTGCGGACTGTGGCGCAAAATCTCGCTTCAGCAGAAATGGGGCAATTCCGGCTGTAAAAATTAGTGCTACTGCATATATATTTTTCTGCAAGGAAAGGTAGTCTGGGCCTTGCTGGGAAAAAATGCCGTGTTCATACATTTAGGGAAAGTCAACTCTTTTCCACTCTAATCATTAGCCTACTGAGCTGAATTTTGCACGAGTAAAAAAATGGCACATTAACCAATTAAATAAATGTAGATTATGTGAAAAAGGGAATTTAGGCTATTTAAATCAGTTAGTAAGGCATGCTCATATTTTTGGCTGTGTTATCTGAACACACTCAAATAACGAAGCATTATTACTTTTCTAAGAGATCAGAATTATGATTTTTTTTGCCTGGTGGATTATAAAACTACACCACCACCACCAACAACAACAACAACAAAATGATATACTTACACTGAAGGAGCGACCTAAATGTATTTAAAGACTAGACTAGAATAGCATAGAGACTTGTGTGTCGGCTCTTTTGACCTTGGCTAGTAAGCAACCAATTCATTCAGAAATCCCTACCAACCACATAGCTAAAAAGCACCTAGCAGACCTTAGCAACCACGTAGCAATGCACTAAAAATCACCCATGTACCACAGCAACTGCATTAAAATATCCTGACAAACACCCAGCATATTTTAACAATCCTGAATGTTGAATCAAATACATAGTAACACCCTAGTAATCACTCACCACAGCAACAGACCACCTTAGCAGCCGCATCGAAATTTCCTAGTAACAACCCAGAACACTTTAGTAACACTATAGCAACAGTAACCCCTATCAACTATATATCAATTCCATAGCAACCACTGAAAACACCTTAGTGACCACATAGAAACACCCAGAACACCACCCTGCACACATAGAAATGCAGAACACTTTAGCAGTGCCCTAACAACCATCAACTTATGCTCTAGCAACCAAATAACAATTCCCAAACAATTACCCATCACACCTTCCAACTGTATAGCAAAGCTTTATCAACCACAATGAGCACTATAGCAACCATCTAGCAATGCCTTAGCAACCACCCAGAAGAACTTATCAACTTATATCAAAGCCCTAGCAACCAACCCAAGAACAACGTCTTATCAACACCCTAGCAATCACTTAGCAACACTAGAGCAACACACTACACCAGTACCTTTGACATAGCAGCAGCAAAGCCCTGGCAACCACCTAGAACAACCACTAATAACCATAAAAAACTTAACAACATAACAACCACTTAGCAACACCTTATCAACCATGGAGAACACCTTGGCAACCACCTAGCAACCACTCATCATATCTTAAACCACATAGCAAAGCCTTAGCAATCATTTACTAATGCTTTAGCAACCACTAATAACGCAATAACAACCACTTAGCGACACCCTAGCAGCCACACAGAAGACCTTAGTAACCAACAATGTTAGAGCAACCACCTCGAACTCCATAATAACCAATTAGCAACACCCTAGCAACCACACAGTACACCTTATTTATCGCTCAACAACACCTTAACAACTACCCTGAACACTAAAACAACCACTTAGCAGCACCCTAGCAACTACACAGAACACTTCTGTAACCACTCAACAACGCTAGAGCAACCACCTCGAACATATTAGCAACCACCCAAACACTAAAATAGCCACTTAGCAACACCCTAGCAACCACACAGTATACCTTTAGTAACCACTCAGCAACCAACCATTATACCTTCTTACCATCAACTACCCGAGTTGAACACCTTATCAACTAATATCAGTTACCTAGCTAGCAACCACCAATAACACAATAACAACCACTTAGCAACACCCTAGCAACCACACAGAACACCTCCGTAACCACTCGGAAATGCTAGAGAAACTACCCATTATACCGTCCAGTCGGAAAGCAAAGGCTTAGCAAACATCAGAGCAACCACACAGAGCACCTTATCAACTCATATCAGTGGCATAGCAACCACCAAGAACACCATAACAACCACTTAGCAACACCCTAGCAACCACTTAGCACAACTAAACTCAAACTTGCAGACTGATGAGAATGAAGAGAAGTCTCCTTAGAAATCCGACATATCCTTACAACCCCCGAATGTTGTCTCAGCCACATAGTATCACCCTACTAATCACTCACCACAGCAACAGCCCAGACCACCTTAGCAACGGTCTACTAATGCTCTAGCACTGACCTAAAACATCTTATCGACTGCAAATACCACCTTGAACACCATAACAATCACTCAGCAACAACTTAGTAGTCACCCAGAACTTGGAAACCAACCAGGATGCCTAAGCAAACATTGCACAACACTTGCAGTGCCCTAGCAACCGCCCAGAAGACCCTAGCGACCAATGACAGAGCAACCACCTATCACACATTCCAGCTGCTTAACAAGACACTTCCTCTGACAGCATCATGTGGTTATATTCCGGCTGGAAACATCATTTCACGACCTTAAAAACCATTTCCCCTCATTTCCCGTGTGTAATAATTCAATACCAGATGGAACCTTGTAGCAGGTTACTTGGAAAATGTCATTATTATAAACTCTCAGTATTATCGAAATTATACATTTGGAGCCGTTATAGTGTGGCTCGACAAAAACGGGGGGAAAGATGAGGACAGTCTCATCTCATTAAAAGAGATGAAATAGTGGAATTAGCTTCAATCTAATTACAAGCCACACTATCTAATGTAAAAACATGCCTGTTTTTTTTTACTCTCATTCATTTGGACTAGTAATTAGTTTTGGCCTATAAAATGCCACCCTTTAATCATCCAAAGGCAGATGTGATTTGCAGTGCAATTTAATCTTGCTTTAATGAAGAACTAATGGATGCATTGCAAATTACTTTTTTTTTTTTTTTTTTTTTTTTCTGTACAGGAGGGAAAAAATCTATTTCCTGCTTTTGAAAAGATCAAGAGTATCTTTGATAATAGCCGGAGAGGGCCGGAGAGCTCCACTGCATCGAGCCAACAAGCTCTTTTACTCGACTCACTATTCAATAGAAAGGAGGCCACAATTAGCAACAAAGCAGCGAAAATGCATCCGTACACCAGAATTGCTCGTCATGGCTCAACCCCTCGGCTCCCGAAGCCTTGTTAGCGGCAGGGCTAAAGTGTCATGGAGGAACAATGGGCCGTGATAAATTACCCTTCCCAAAAAAAAAAAGATGTACGGCTAATTTTCAATTATAGCTAAAAATGCATCGCAGATTGAAGAGAAATTGGACATGTGCGGGGCACAAACTAATAGATACGCTCGCTCCCGTGTCACCCTCTTCAGTTTTGTCTGATTATGAGAAAATAATTATCATTTTTCACTGAGGAAGTTTTTTTTTTCTTTCAGTTACATGCTCTAAAATGGGCATATCTCAAAATATTGATGTTTACATACTTACGTGCCACAATACCAAAGTGTAATGGATGAAATTTGAGAAAATGTAAATTGAGTTTATTTAATAATAATAGGATATTTGTTTTTGCCTGACAAAGGATTTTCATTTAAAACTAAAATGCTGAAAATGTCTGGCTCTGTTTGAGAAGATGCACCCTTGTGCAAAAGAAGTGCACTTGATTGTATTGAATGTTCCATTGTAGTGTACTTCAAATCTTGAAAGTATATTGTAAAAAAAAAAAAAGTACTTACAGATAATATAATATTAATGAAATAAAAGGTCTCTTAAGTGCACTTAAAGAGTCACTTACTTGATTGTTTCTTAACACTAAATTTTAAATGATCATGTTTAATAAACTTTTGTCATGCTTTAAATAAGTACACTTAAGTATACTAAAAGTACTTTATTATAATTTGAACTGTAGTGTGTTTTCCAGTGTTGGGGTAACATGTTACAAGTAACATTAGTTACGTAATCAGATTACTTTTTTCAAGCAATGAAAAAGTAATGCATTACTTTTCAATTTACAATGAAATATCTGAGAAATGTTGTTTTTCAGTTATTTTAGTTATTAAAACAAAGCCCAGGTGAGAAAAAGTAATGCAAAAGTAATGTAATTACTTTCTATAAAACAGTTACACTTTATTTGGTAACACTTTATTTTACAGTGTCCTTGTTACATATGTTACATGTAGTTACCATAGTAATAACAGTAAATTATGCACAATTACATGCAACTAACCCTCAACCAAATCCTAACCATAACCCTATAGTAAGTACATGTAGTTAATTAATATTACTCAGTACTTAAATATGTAATTACACTGTAACAATGACACCTTAAAATAAAGTGTAACCCTTAATGTTAAGGTGTCATTGTTACAGTGTAATGATACATTTAAGTACTGAGTAATATTAAGCAACTACATGTACTTACAATAGGGTTATGGTTAGGATGAGGGTTTGGTTTAGGGTTCGTTGCATGTAATTATGCATAATTTAGAGTTATTACTATGGTAACTACATGTAACATGTAACAATGACACTCTAAAAAGTGTTACCAAAGTAACTATGTAACACAATTAGTTAATTTTAGGGATTAACACAATATTGCAATGCTTTTAAAACTTTCCCCCAGTTAGTTAGTTAGTGTTCTCTGAAATTACATTTTAAGGTAATATATTTTAAATGTACTAAATTGCAACTTCATCATTATAAATATATTTAAATACGTGGCATACAAGTTTCAATAGAAATTACATTCAAGTATATTTTAGTTTAGTATGCATGCTTGTCAGTTAATTCAGCAACACTTTAACCATATTTTAAAGGCAAGAGAAGTAATTGTATATAGGTCGTACTGAAAACACTTAAAAGTTCAGCTAATTGCATTTAATATAAATTTAACCTATAATAATTTTTTATGTAATTGCAATTAACATGCAATTAAGTGTCCGCAAACATTACATCCAGTTTGCACTTAAGTATATTCTTATATACTTAAGTATACTTCTTTTTCCACAAAGGAAATGCTATTAGATTGAACTAAATTGAGTTGACTAATAATGAATTTCTTGTTAGCATCTAAGACTGTCAGCACTCTGACTGAAATATTGAAGATGGATTTCATCATATAAACGCATTAAAACCATTGAAACTAAGGACGGGGCTTGGCCAAATGAGCCCTGGAGTATCTCAGTGTGTACGCGTGTTTCCTAAAAATGAGAGAAGACGAAATCCTAATAGAAGTTGGGCTTAACTCCAGAAACAGCCTGCCTGTATATCTGATTACTGGCGGCCAGTAATTTCTTTTTTAAATAAGGGAAAAATTGGATAGAATGAATGAAATTTCCCTGTCATAGTGCAATGATGGTACCACGGGAGATTATGTATTTTTATAATCATTCATCAGCGGTGAGAGTGCTCGGGCTTAGCATAATGGAATTCGTAAACTGGTTTAAGTCTGAACATGGGGCTATACTATCAGTCAGACCATAAATGCTTATATGGCGGAGCGCTGGTGAACCCAGGCGAACATCTGCACCGCACACGCTGTGGGTTATTCGCCTGGAGATTTTACACATCTGGGGTGCGAGTGATTGCGGGGACCTTGCCCCAAATATTTATTCCCAGAAACATGAGGCTCTCATGATGAATAACATTTGCTGAATAAATTTGTCTGAGCTTTGGCCACCCAAACATGATAATGCATGTAACTGCTTAATGCATATCAAATATGAATATAAATCTATGGTGAATGAGTGTTCTGTAAATAAAATATGTAGGTAAGTTTAGTATTAGGTGACCTTGCCTATTCAAGTAATGAATTATGTGATATTATTTTTTTTAAATTAATAATCAATGTTAACAAGCATAAGTAATGCTAAAAGTGTGTACTAATATATAATTATACATTAATATACATTAAAATAGGCATACAACTTATAATAATATTAAGAGGTCATTGTTTTGCTTGACAATCTATTATTATTTTTCAAACTTTCTCTTTTTAAATCAAATATTAGTGGCTGGTATCAGTGTATGAGAATATCCAAATAAAATTATTGGTATTTCACCACTAGATGTCAGCATCAGATTTTCCCTATTTTTCCAACTTCTTGCACTTGGTTTGTGATCTCATTTTGCTTAGGATCAGTTTATAAACAAAGTCTACTTGAACTAAATGTATAGAATACATCAGATAACATTTAATCTTAATGGATACTTAAATGTGTCATATATGGAATATTTGGTTGGTTTTATACTCATTATTATATCATTTCTTCATTAAAATGACAGCCAAAATGAAGATGTTTTGTTTGTAAAACGATAAAATAAGGTTTTAAATGTTTAAAGTATGCTTTGTATGATGAAATGGTGTGTGGAATATGTGTATAAAGAGGATCCGGGTAATTAGTAAGTGCATCATACTTAAATAAATGTAAAGATACAGTTATGGAAATCTGTTTAACCCTTTCATGCATAGAGGTCACTACAGCTATTCAAAAAAGTATTTTCTTACATATGCATGGGTTTTGATGGCATAGTTGCACATCAACCACTACAGTGGACATTAGTGCATCATCCTATACATTGCCTTCAAGTGGCAAGCCGTTATATGTGGATTTTTTTGTTTCTCCAAACCTAAATGGCTGATGGCCAGCCAGAAATGCAAAGTTGATCCGAAATATCCATTCTATAATTTTGCAGGTAAAAAAAATAAAAATAAAAATGTTTTAAATTGGGAGGAAATTCTGATTAATCATCTGTCCACTAAATTGGACATCATGCATCACTATATTTCAGCTACAATTATGTGACTGTTGTTCTTAAAAATACTTCAGCTGAAGTAACTATTTTGGATGTAAATAAATGTAGCCTATATTATGTTATTAATATAATTTGCAGTTATTTACACTTTTAAAAAAAGCAATCTGATTATGTAATGCATGTTACTTGTAATGCGTTACGGTAACATTGTTACATATGTTACATGTACTTACCATAGTAATACCAGTAAATTATGCATAATTACATGCAACTAACCCTCAACCAAACCCTAATCCTAACCTAACCCTATAGTAAGTACATGTAGTTGCTTAATATTACTCAGTACGTAAATATATAATTACACTGTAACAATGACACCTTAAAATAGTGTAACTTGCGTTACTTTACTCGTTACACCAGAAAATAATTTGATTACGTAATGCATGTTACTTCTAATGCTTTACTTGTTACATCAGAAAAATTATTTGATTACGTAATGCATGTTACTTCTAATGCTTTACTTGTTACATCAGAAAAGTAATGTGATTATGTAATGAATGTTACTTGTAATGCTTTACCCGTTACATCAGAAAGTAATCTGATTACATTATGCATGTTACTTGTAATGCTTTATTCATTACATTAAAAAAGTAATGTGATTAAGTTGTGCATGTTACTTGTAATGCTTTACTTGTTACATCAGAAAGTAATGTGATTAAGTTGTGCATGTTACTTGTAATGCTTTACTTGTTACATCAGAAAGTAATGTGATTAAGTTGTGCATGTTACTTGTAATGCTTTACTTGTTACATCAGAAAGTAATGTGATTAAGTTGTGCATGTTACTTGTAATGCTTTACTTGTTACATCAGAAAGTAATGTGATTAAGTTGTGCATGTTACTTGTAATGCTTTACTTGTTACATCAGAAAGTAATGTGATTACGTAATGCATTTTACTTGTAATGCGTTACATTTCAGATGAGATTTGAAAACACCTGGTTGCTACAGTCTGAAAACATCAATAGATCAATGTCGATATCAGTCTGAGAACAAAATCAGAATAATCAGCTAATAAGGGTAAATGGACGTACTCTTGTAGACTGGAGGGAGCATGAGCATTATCGTGAGCATTGGGTTTCCAGTGTCGTACCTTCACCGGTTGTAGAGATCTTTGATATCAGAACATGAGGACGCGATTCCATCAAAGTTCAACTTGAATGAAGTTCTTCATCTGGAACAAACAATATATATATATTTATATATATATTTTAAAGTTTTCACATGATTTTATATACTTTTATTAATTGGTTGGTTAAATACACACAGTATTGCTTTGCTATTACTGTATAATGTTTATTACAGTATCTCTTAAGTTAAAACCAAAAACTTACATTGTCCACTTAAGTGGACATCTGAAAATCTATTTGAAAAATATATGTAAAAATAATAATAATAATAATAATAATAATCTTGTTTTTCATGCCCTACAAATCCTGTCTGAGGTAGTCATAATTCATGTACGAAAGCGTTAAAGCAGTCCATGAGAAAAATACTTGTATGTTTAATATCAGTTATTTTAATACTTGCCAAAATTATTAAAGTAACTGATATTAAATGTACTTATACATCAGAATAGCACAAATAATGGCACAACTGATTATACAGTAGCCATGGCAACACTGATGACTGGCAGGCGCTGATGGCAGGGTGCCTGAGTCTATGTTAGGATATCCAGGGTCTCTTTCCAACAGATTCTGTGAATGAATGAAAGCATGCTGGCATTCCTCTGCCACAATAACAACACAATATTTATATGTAACGTCTGGGGTGATGCATATTTCCCCAGTCTCACTGGACATGAATGCAACCACATAGCAATGAACTAAAAACATTGAGAACACCTTAGCAACTGCTTAGCAATGCCATGGCAACCACCCAGAACACCCTGGGAACCGCATAGTGATGGATAAAAAAAATACTTCTTACTGTAGCAACACTCTGGCAACCACCCAGACCACCCTAGCAACCTTATAGCAATTAACAAAAAAAAAAACACAGAGAACACCTTAGCAACTGCTCTGACAAGCCCTGGCAAACACCCAGAACGCCCTGCATGGCAACTGCAAAGCGATGGATAAAAACACTGAAAAAAACTGCTTAGCAACACCTTGGAAACCACCCTGAACACTATAGTAACCTAAAAACCATGCACTAAAAACACTGTAACAACTGCTTAGCAACACCTTGGAAACCACCCAGAACACCCTAGTAACCGTAGAAAACAATGCACTAAAAACACTGATAACACCTTTGTAACTGCTTAGCAATGCCCTGGCAATCACCCAGAACACCCTAGCTACTGTATAGCAATGCTATACAAACAACTGAGAACAGCAACTGCATTACTCTAACAAGTAACAACCACCCATAACTCCTCAGTAACTGCAAAAACAATGCACTAAAAACACCCAGCAACTGCAAAACGATGGATAAAAACACTGAAAACACTGCAACAAATAATTAGCAGCGCCCAAGCAACTGCCCAGAACACATTGGTAACCTAAACACTGTGCACAAAAACACTGTAACAACTGCTTGGCAACACCCTGGCAACCACCCAGAACACCCTAGCTACTGCATAGCAATGTTCTACAAACAACTGAGAACACATTAGTAACCACAAAACAATGCAATAAAAACACAGACAACACATTAGCAGGGGCTTAATGCAACCACACACTGATGGATAAAAAAAATAAAAAAAAACACCAGAGCAACTGCTTAGCAGCGCCCAAGCAACTACCAAGAACATACTGTAGCAACTGCTTTGCAACATCCTGGCAATCACCCAGAGCACCCTAGCTACTGAATAGAAATACTCTAAAAAACACGAGAACACATTAGCAACCACATAGCAATGCCCTAGCATCTACCCAGAAGACACTAGCTACTAGCATAACAACATTCTACAAACAACTGAGAACACCTTAGCAACCCATAATACCATAGTAACTGCAAAAGCAATGCACTAAAAACACAGAGAACACTTTAGCAACTGCTTAGAAACACACTGGCAACCACACACAACACCCTAGCTACGGCATGGAAAACCACTCTACAAACCACTCATAGATACAGTGTATGCAAACCACTGAGAACACCTTAGCAACTGTCAGTGTGATACTGTTAATAATTAATGAATAATTTTTCAGTTTATGCATGTACCACATAACCCTGTTTTATAAGTGCAATATTAGTACAAAGAAAAATGTTATGTTAGCTGTTTTAGGTTGAATTATTTTTCGGCTCGCTGATTATGATATTATATAAATGCTATTAACACACTTTATCTGCTAAATATTACAAATATAAAAAAAATATATATATATAAAAAAATGTTTTATGGTCCAATTAAATTATTATAACTTCTCATTACTTTGCCTTTTCACAACATCCAAGCCATTGGCTGTTTCATGCCGACTTTGTGGGAAGAAACAGTCAAACAATCAACAATAAAAAATGTTTTATTGAGATTCGGAAACCTCTCTGATTGGTGGATCTGAGATCGGGTCCGAGGGGATAGTAATACACACAATTCTACCATTATATCTAGTGTTACAACATAACAACCTGACACAAATGCTTCTGTTTTGTTTTTTCTTTATAAATGGCATATTAAGCAATTAAAAATGTATGGAGGGTGGGCATCCACTGGCAGAAACATTAAAAGGGCACTTATGTATCCGAGTGAAATGGCTCCTCAACCATGAAAAAAATGTAGTCTAGGACTGGATTTTGTTGTCTATCAGGAATTGATTGTGGTTTGCTTTTGGTGGATCTCAATTGAAGTGCATGTATAAATAATTTATAATACTACAATATCTCATAAAAAAATAAGAATGGTCAATTTTGATTTCATGGTGAATTTAAGAGATCTTTGATGTGTGTTTTGTAAAAGTAGAAAGAAAGAAAAAGTAAACAATCTATACTTGAGTAAAGTATTAAAACATTACAAAAAAAGTTATGTACTATTTAAATACATTAGTATTTATACTTCCTTATCTCTGGTTGAAGTGCTGTATGTAATAAATGCATAACAATGCATAAATGCCAAATGCATAAAATGTAAATGTAGTATGAAGGAGTTCCTCAGGGTTCACTGCTGAGCCCTGTAGAGTTCGGGAACTTTACCCAGCATCCTCTTCGCGCTCAACATGGAGGAATTGACGGTGGAGGTCCGTGGCTCCAATGGAGCTTATTATAAGGTAAATACATTATTTTACTACATTATCTTCTACTTCACGCTCGCATTTGTCTCTTAAGACAGTATGGATGGTAAAACCTTCAAGAAAATATTGAAAAACGAACTGTATCATGTACTTTCAACGCTTATAAATAGTAACGTACTGTACTCAGTGTCTGCTAGCCGTTAGCCGGTTAGCAGCCGCGCGAGGATATTTAAATAATCAAAACATTACGCCATGTGATGCTAAGTTTTATTTAACCTCAACTACATACTAAAGAAGTTTACATTAGGAGAAACTGAGCTTTAAGGCTCGAATAACTGACTTTTGATTTCACTTTGTTCATCTGCTAACTGTTATTGAACATTAATGCGTTCGGTTATGTCGTCTTTTAACGATTTATATTAATAGAACCATAACAAATGCTTAGATTAAAAATAATACTATCTAAATACCAATATAAAAGTCAGTAATTGGTCATTGTTGATCATCAAGCCTGCTATCGGTCATGTTCGTTAGTTTTACTGTTATTGTGTTGAAGCACACAACCTGTTATTAACCTTCAAAATCCATTTATAATGCAAATAAATCTGTTTATTTGAACAAGTGTGATTACGTTTCTCAAATGTAGGTTTAGTCAAGCTAAAAAAAATAATGCCAGGAAGCTCATATTCATATTTAAGGTGTGGTCAGACATGATCAAATCATAAAAGCAGCTTGTGTTCTTCCACCAGATGATTTCATTCTCAAGAAAATCCAAAGAAATCTATTAGTTTGAGTCGTCTTTGTACAATCCTAAACAAAAAAAAAATTGGTATTATTAGTTTCCACTTAAAGTATATATTAATAAACATGTTGTAAGTCCCAGTTGTGAAGTTATTATTCTGTGTCCATCTCATCCCTCAGTCATGTTGCTGTGCTTTATCAGCTGTCGGGTTTCCATCGCACCTGTCATCCACACTGCAGATATTTTAACACCCGTCTATTTTGAGATGAGCTTTAAGAGATACCAACTTCCATTTTGGAGCCAGTTGCCATTGAGAGGCAGTGCCGACCAGTTAGTTGATCTTAAGTAACGAAGTACCAGTTTGTTTTTATATAATATCAATTTAATTTGGTAACACGTCTATATTTTACAGTGTCCTTGTTTACATATGTTACAAGTGCTTACCATAGTATTAACAGTAAATTATGCATAATTACATGCAACCAAATCCTACCCTAACCCTATAGTAAATACATACTTTAATATATAATTAATCTGTAACAATGACACCTTAAAATAAAGTGTAACCTTTAATTTTAGATTTGATTGATCACACCTTATGATTGGCACCACCTGCATATTAAACAAAACAATGCTCCTATTTTGGTACATATTTACATTTTTTATTTATCAAAATACTATTTATTAAAACAAAATGCATTGTGAACGTATACTTCATATAAACGAGCTCTCTGACGTAGATTCATTATAACAGTGTCATTCTTATGTCGGACTTTATGTTAATAAAGCTGGTAAAACATAATTATAAAGTATTTTATTTAGTTAAAGTCTTTTAAAGTGTTTGTATTTTATAAATTGTTTATTTCTTACATTTATTCTGTGGTGCTTAGGGTATTATTTTTATCTTGTAACTTTTAAGCAAGTGTTATTTTTGTATTATTTATTTACTATTTTAGTTTTTATTGATAAAAAAAAAAATGTTTTATTTCTTAATATTTTCGTTTAAATTTGAGTTTGTTTTAATTAATTGGATGTTTTTATTACTATTTTGAAATATATATTTTTATTTTAGTAACTTATTTCTGTGTTTAATTTTCATTGAAGTTTGTCATCTAATATTTCTTCATTTTATTTCAATTAGCGATAGCTATTTAAAAAAAATTTTTTTTTGGTTTGACAAAGTTATAATTCAGTTTTAGTTTATGTTTATTTATTTCCAGTAGTTATAGTATAAAATAGTTTTTTTTATTTTTTATTAATTTGTATTTTTTAGTTTTAGTTTTTGTCTGTTTTTGTTCAACTTAAGATAAATGTTGCTTTTTGTTTCAGTTTTTAAATATCTATGTTTCATTTATATTAATATATATTTGTAATGTATTAGTTTTAGTGCTTAAAGTTAGTTTCCAAGGCAACATTTCTATATTTTGTTTAATTTTTTTTTTCTAATATTAATATTTTATTTCAATATCTTTATTTCAATGAATAATTATTATTTTTTATAATAACTGTTTTGTACAGCACAAACTTTTAAAAGTTGTATAGTAGCATTAGTGAATTCTCACTCACACTTTTTGTGTGTGTGTGTGTGTGTGTGTGTAATAAATTATTTTAATAAATGTATTTACTTGTTTGCATTTATTTTAATAAATAATAAATCTTATTATTCCAGGGCTTTGTCAAAGATGTTCACGACGACTCTCTCTCCGTTTCGTTTGAAAATAAGTGAGTAGAAGCCAAGAGAGTTCACAATCATGAAAATATGAGAGAAATATGAGATGAGCATAACTATATGAAAATGATTTTCTCAGCTGGCAACCTGAAAGACAAGTCCCCTTCAGCGATGTGCGGTTACCTCCTGCTGATGGCAAAAAGGAGATCACTGAAGGAGAAGAAGTGGAGGTGAGGAAACATGTGTATTACTAGTATTGCACTGTATTGAGTTCATCCATAAACTCTTAACAAGCGTGTTCTGCTGTTCAGATCTTCTCCCGAGCGAACGAACAGGAGCCCTGCGGCTGGTGGCTGGCTAAAGTGCGCATGATGAAAGGAGATGTGAGTATGCATGACTCGCTCGCTTAGCTTTCGCTTTCTTCTGAAGATCTCTGAGTTCACTTTCACTTTTGTTTCCTGCAGTTCTACGTGATCGAGTACGCCGCATGTGACGCAACCTACAACGAGATAGTAACGTTTGAGCGTCTCCGCCCAGTCAACCGCAATAAAGCTGTGACGGAGAACACGTTCTTCAAGTGTTCTGTCCCTGTCCCGGACGATCTCAGCGCAGTGTGAGTCTTGTTTGGACACGACCATCACTGTTGTTCTAATATGTAGAATGCAGTCATAATTAAGACACCAACAATTTTGTGGTAACTGAAAAATGTTACACAAATTATACTTTATGAGAATTCTATTAAACAGAAAGTAAAAAAAAAATTCTTAAAAAAAATAAATAATTTTTGCCTTTAAAACTAATTTCAGGCATTTAATCATGAGAATCATAAATTGTAAAAATATGTTTGTTTTTTTGTAGAAGTATAAAAAAAATTGTGGCCAGCAAAACATTTTCCGATCCTCTCCCATTGTTTCCTGTTGCTTCTTTTACAGTCCTGTCCAATAAAGGCAAAAAGTAGAAAAAAAAAGGTTACACTTTATTTTAAGGTGTCATTGTTACAGTGTAATTATATATTTAAGTACTGAGTAATATTAATCAACTACATGTACTTACTCTAGGGTTAGGGTAGGATTAGGGTTTGGTTGAGGGTTAGTTGCATGTAATTATGCATAATTTACTGTTATTACTATGTTAAGTACATGTAACATAGGCCTATGTAACAAGGACACTCACTGTAAAATAAAGTGTTACCAAGAAACATTATATATACAGTATATATAAATAGAAAAGGTTTTTTCTCAGAAATGTGTGAGAGAAATTGACTTGGAAAATTACTTTACGAGTCTTTGGAAATTACGGGTTTATATCTCGTAACTCAGATTTTTTTCTTAGACTTGTGAGTTTATATCTCGTAAATTACGTTTTTCTTGCAATTGTGAGTTTATATCGCTTAACTCAGATTTTTTTTCTCAGATTGAGTTTATATCTCGTAACTCAGATTGAGTTTATATCTCTTAACTCAGATTGAGTTTATATCTCGTAACTGATTTTTTTCTTAGAATTGTGAGTTTATATCTCTTAACTCTGATTTTTTTCTCTGATTGAGTTTATATCTCGTAACTCTGATTTTTTTCTTAGAATTGTGAGTTTATATCTCTTAACTCTGATTTTCTTTCTTAGATTGAGTTTATATCTCTTAACTCTGATTTTTTTTCTCAGATTGAGTTTATATCTCGTAACTCTGATTTTTTTTCTCAGATTGAGTTTATATCTCATAACTCTGATTTTTTTTCTCAGATTGAGTTTATATCTCTTAACTCTGTTTTTTTTTCTCAGATTGAGTTTATATCTCATAACTCTGATTTTTTTTCTCAGATTGAGTTTATATCTCATAACTCAGATTTTTTTTCTCAGATTGAGTTTATATCTCTTAACTCTGATTTTTTTTCTCTGATTGAGTTTATATCTCTTAACTCTGATTTTCTTTCTTATGGTGATAAGAATAGCGCGTCAGGCGCAAGTGATTTCAATGTTAAGTCAATGCAAAGACGCGTTATGCGCGTAAAACATTACTGCGGCGCGAATGAGGCGTAGAGCGCGGCGCGGTAGACGCGAATACGCCTCATTCGCGCGTCAAGTTTGCGCGAATAGCGCGAATTGAGCGTCTGGCGCGTTAAGCGCGTTACGTGCAAATGTTTTATGTAGTGCTTTTTGTGCATTCTCGCGTTTGACGCGAATTCGCGTCTGCCGCCCGAGTTGAAAAATCTGAACTTCTGCGTCAATTCGCGCCGCGTTAACCAATCAGGAGCCTGCTTGCTGCTGTCATGTGGTGAAGTGACAGTTTATAATGTTATTTTATGTTTGGCCTCAATCAATTATTTTGTAATATAACTAAAATGCACAACAAAGCAAATCTTTCACATAAAAACTCGATTTCAATATATGAGAGATACTCATTTTGTATTGAATGCTATTTATTCCATATCTATTCTAGATTATATGAAACATAATTATTCTAATGTAAAGACAACAAACACAATTTAGTGTATAAAAACAAAAATCACAGGACAGGTTTCACTTTTGGAGCCTGGCTCCATTTATTATCAAAACAAAAATAAATGACAGATTAGGTGGGTGCGGGCGAGGGTGAACCTCGCGCCGGGCTGTAGAGCGCGGGCTCGTCAGGCAGCGACCTTACGGCCTACGCTGTCCTCGTCAGCGTCCTCACCGATAGGTCCACCAAACCTAGCTCCTGGAGCAAATTGTGAAACTCCTGAAACCCTCCGGAGGGTCTGGTGGACCCGAGTACAGCGACGATGTCCCCTACGCAGCTGTTTCTGCTCTCCAGAGCATATACGAGCGGTGACTCTCTCGATTAATGCTAATGCTAATGCTCGATAAACAGATGGCCGCCAACGGGTTTCGAAACTTTCGCCTCTGACTATTAATTCGCGTGTCAAGAGCGAAATTGACGCGCGTAAAAACAAAAGTTTGAAGCGAAATTTACGCGCGTCAATTTCGCTCTTGACACGCGAATTAACACAAAGTGGTCAAGCGTCAAACTAGACGCGGCAGGCGCGAATTTGACGCGCTATTCGCGTCCGGTGTGAACGCAGCATTAGATTAAGTTTATATCTCTTAACTGACTTTTTTTTTCTCAGATTGAGTTTATATCTCGTAACTCTGATTTTTTTCTCAGATTAAGTTTATATCTTGTAACTCTGATTTTTTTTCTCAGATTTGAGTTTATATCTTAACTCTGATTTTTTTTTTCTCAGATTCGAGTTTATATCTCGTAACAGATTTTTTTCTCGCAGAATTGTGAGTTTATATCTCGTACATGGCGTTTTTCTCGCAATTGCGAGTTCATATATAGTAAGTGATCTTTTTTTCTCAAAGTTGCAAGTTTATTTCTCGTAACTGATTTTTTTCCGAAGAATTGTGAGTTTATATCTCTTAACTAAAAATGTTTTTCCTCGCAATTGCAATTTTATGTCTCGTAACTGACTTTTCTCTGAATTGTAGGTTTAGACTGTCTCATAACTGACATTTTTCTCGCAATTGCAATTTTATATCTCTTAACTAAGTTTTTTTATATAATTAATATAAACTAGCAATTCTAATAAAAAAGTAAGCTCACAATTCTGACTTTTTTCTTGCAATTGCGGATTAATTTCTCGCAATTCTGTGAAAAAAATGTCAGAATGGCGAGATAAAAAGTCGTAATTACGTTTTTTTTTTATTTTATTTTTTTACAAGCTCAAAAGCAAATCATTTTGATGCATTAAAGTAATAAATACAATTTATTTATTTATATTTGACAATTTGGGTGTGAAATGTGCTTAATATAATTATATCGCAATGCAAAATAGTGTGAAGACTTCTGTTTCTTTAAGCAGAATACATTTTTTCCTTTGATTTTGGGGCAAAATTTGACCTGCTCATATATTATAGTTCATCTGTGCTGATGCAACAATATTGGTTAAAACCATGAACTAATTTCTTCATTGCTCATGTTAGATGTGAGAACGAACAAGCCCACAAGGATTTCAAAAAGGCGGTTGGAGCCATTCGGATTGTTTACAGCCCGGAGCAAAGTGAACTGATTGTGCTGGTGAGTCCCAGTTGACCATAGCACTTCTGTTAGTGGGTTTATGACGAAAGCTTAATCCAGGTTCTCTGCACTCCACTAGTCCATGAGCGAAGCCACCGTCAAGCGCGTCTCCCTGCTGAGTGACATGCATCTACGGAGCATCCGCACAAAACTCATGCTCATGTCCAGGAATGAGGAGGCCACCAAACATCTCGAGGTACATCAGCTCTCGTGTCTAGTTGATTATTAATGTGGGGCTTTTCACACCGCACTTAACCCTGTGCAAAATGTAAAGTATATGATTAAACAGTGTAATTTTAGTGTCATTAACATGACATACTACTATAGTTTTTGTTCATATTTTATATTCTATTTTTTTTTTCAGTTTTCTCTATAATTTTAAGTTTTAGTTATTTTGTGTGTATTTATATAGATTTATAATTTTTTAAATATTAGTTTTAGTAATCGTAGTAGTAAACTTAGTTCATGTAGAAATGTTACTTTGGCAGCTAAAATAAAATAAGTTTTTTTCCCCCAAATATTTTATTTCATTTCAAGTAACAAAAATAATTTATGGTTTGTTTTTGTTTTTAGTTAATGATAATAACCCTTAAGTTATTATACAATATACAACACTCAGAAAGTTATGTTAGTACTAAACGAGAGTTAAACGTGGTTTTAGTAAACAATATTAACAATATTAACTCAAATGTTATGTTAGTACCAAACAAAAGTTAAATGTTGGTTTGGCAGCGGTTAAAAAAAAAGTTTACGTGTTTTTTATAGTTTAAGTAACTAAAATAGTTTTTTAATATTTTGTTTTAGTGAAAGATAATAAACCTGCAGTGTGCAACTCAAAAAGTTATGTTAATTTTAAACGAACGTTTAACGTAAAGTTAAAACAAATAAAAATGAGAAGTGTTGATTAGGCAGCTGAAGTTCATATTTTATTTTAAGTGATGAAAATAGTTTTTAATGGTTTTAGTTTTAGTTAACGATAGTAACCCTGCAGTACTCAACTCAAAAAGTTAATGTTAGTACTAAGTAAGGGTTAATGCCCTTCGAGGTGTCCATTGTCAGGTATTAATGGACGACGGCGAGGTGTGAACCGTCCGACACGCAGCGGAGGTCCATTAATACCTGACAATGGACACCTCGAAGGGCATTAACCCGCTTATACCATGGTCACTTGCCAAATAACACGTTTTTAAAACATTAGTTTATATTTTAATTAGTTTTACAATTGAAATCTAAAGTTTTTACAAACAATAACTTGGTTTCCCTGGTTACGCCTGATGGTTTATTTAGCAACCGGAGATATTTATAGTCCGCTCAGCTCGTAGAACCCTTCAGTTTACTGCCTGTTGCTATGGTTACTCACAGCTGATGTAGCCAGCGCATTTATTTATTCATTTCGAACGGTAAACAGTCAGTTTCACCAGAACTCCTTTACTAGGTGTCCTCTATCACTTTTTAATGGACACCCTGCAGCCAATCAGAATCGAGTATTCACCCAGACCATGGTGTAAACGAAAGTTAAACTAAACGATAATTAGAAATGCTGGTTTGGCTGCGGAAATTAAATAGTTTTTTATTTTATTGTATTTCAAGTAACAAGAATAGTTTTTTTAATGGTTTGTTTTAGTGAACGATTTACCAGTGAACATGAGCATGTGTCTGTGTGCGTGTAGAGCACTAAGCAGTTGGCCTCAGCGTTTCAAGAGGAGTTCACCGTGAGAGAAGACCTCATAGGTCTCGCCATCGGCAGCCATGGCAGCAACATTCAGCAGGCCAGAAAGGTGCCGGGAGTGACCGCCATCGAGCTGGACGAGGAGACCCGGACCTTCAGGGTCTACGGAGAGGTGCGTTACGGGGTCCTTTCGTCAAACGGGGCTCCTTGTAATGGATACAATGCATTTCTAAAACTCTTTCTTTACAGAGTACAGAGGCGGTTCAGAAAGCAAGAAATTATCTAGAGTTTCTGGAAGATTCAGTGCAGATTCCTCGCAATCTTGTTGGTATGCATGTTTTTCTTTTAGAAACCTTTATTTATATATTTATATTACTTTAATTAAATTACCACTAACAATTTTTAATATAATTTTGTCTTAGTTAACAGAGTGTGCAACAGGACATTTTGTTGAATTGTTGAAATAAAACTGTTGAATTTGCTCACAAAACTATTTGTGTGAGGAAAAACTATTTTTCAGTGCTTTTGTGAGCAAACGCAAAGTTTCTTGGGAAATGCAATAGTTTGCATGTTTTTTGAGAGAAGCCACTCAGTTGTAGGAAAGTAAATTGGGTAAATATTCAAAATTGTGTTGGCATCATTTTCATACACATTTTCCCATTGCAGGGAAGGTTATCGGAAAAAATGGCAAGGTCATCCAGGAGATTGTCGATAAATCCGGTGTGGTGAGAGTGCGCATCGAAGGCGACAATGACAACAAGCTCCCCCGACAGGAAGTAAGACACCCTAGAGTAGCACAGAAAAGCGAGCCAGATGAATGTGTACATATATACGATAATGCATTTTTATCATTTGATGAAACAGGGAATGGTGCCATTTACATTTGTTGGAACGAAGGAGAGTATCAGCAATGTGCAGGTTCTGCTGGAATACCACATTGCTTACCTGAACGTGAGTATGAGAGATGCACATGTTGACGTAAGGCGTCTGGTGTTTGAGGAGCTCAAGCGCTGGTTTGTGTCGTGCAGGAGGTGGAGCAGCTGCGACTGGAGCGACTGCAGATCGACGAGCAGCTACGTCAGATCGGGATGGGTCACAGGCCTGGCCCAAACCGGCCCGGCGATAAGGACAAGGGCTACGCCACTGAAGAGAGCACTACTAACACCACCCTGCACGTCAATCGCTCCTACTCCGGCAGGGGCCGCGGACGCCGGGGGCCCGGATACACGTCTGGCTACGGTAGGGCTTCGGTCTTAAAAGCTTTTAAAAACAGGTCATGTTTCACCCCAAATTCGAGGCTATTCGAAAAAGGCTACTTTTTACCTCTGGCAAAATGGGCTTTCAATAAAATTTGCCTGCTTATGCGCCGAAACACGCTCCCTCAGCCGGACTGAGTGGCAGAAGAGCTGCTGCATGATGGGATTTAACAGGGGAAACTATGAAAACGCGAGTAAAACAAACAATTACCAGTTTAAAATAAAGGTTGGACTTGATATAGTGTTCCTTACAACTTACCAAAGATCCAGTGATCCGTGGATATTGACACGCAGCAGGAACATGTTTCCTGACATTTATATGAGCCTGATTTCCACGCCGGGGAAATACATACAGCAAATGTGCATGTAAACGCTTTATATAAATACAATATAGGTCTAAATCCGGCTGATCACTCTTATCAGTGTTATGTATATCATCAAATCGTCCAGCCTTAAAACTTGTATAGTTTTTTGTCAGTGTTTATTTAAAAGCATCCAATTATGCAGAATATTCGATGGTATTTAATTGATGAGTTGTCAGTACAATATATAACAATACAATATATAGGATATGATTTTACCCAAAATGCAGCATATTGACACAAAATGATAACAGCACTTTTTGCTGCCATCTTTTCCTTGGTTAATTTATAGCATCAAATAAACATGAATGAACATCAGAAGGACTGTTGTTTTAACCGCGGAAAGACGTCAGTATACACCGTTATTCAAGTTCAAATCCACCGACGTTAATCTTCTAATCCTCTCCTGACTGCTTTGTCGGACAAAAATGGCGGATTATGATTGGTCAGATCACCTGTCAATCAAACTGTCACAGATCACCTGTCACCTCCCTGCGAAGGGTGAATGACGTTAATTTAAAAGTGAAAGTAAAATGCAAACTACAGCACACACACACCTGCAGTTTTCAAATAAGCCTGAAGGATTTGATTAGCTGGACCAGGTGTGTTTAATTAGGGTTGAAGCTAAACTCTGCAGGGCTGTGGCCCTCCAGGAACTGAGTTTGACACCCCTGGGCTAGGCGATGTAAAAAATAAATAAATTGTTTTTGCATTTTCTTTTGCCTTCAAATTAGCGATTTAAACACCTTGCCTGTTCTGCTCGCTCCGCGCCCGTGCGCTTTTAGTTTCGCTTTTAAATTAGCGCCAATTCGGGGGCGGATTGCTTGAGTTCATTAGCCTATTATTAATAATGAAAAGCACAACAAGAACGTTTTTACATTTCGCTTTGACACGTTCAGTTTTATAATTGTGGTGTCTGTTCTCTAACTGAACTAAGTGCTTCTGAACACCGGTAACTCCGTCAACAACACCGACTATCGTAGCAAGCCTAGTGTCGACTTGTATCGTTCCCGGGTGCAAGAATTCATAGAGTAAACGTTACTTTGGGTTTCCAGTGAAGGATCGAGCGCGTTGTAGACGGCGGCTAACACTTTCACGTCTTCGTCACTTTCAGGCACTAACTCCGAGCACTCGTACGCCTCTGAGACGGACTCTGAGCGTAAGGAGGAGCTGAGCGACTGGTCCCTGGCGGGAGAGGAGCCCGAGCGTAACCCCAGACAGCAGAGAGACAGCAGGAGGAGGCCGGGAGAGGGCCGGGGCAGAGCACGAGGAGGACCTGCAGGCAGAGGCCGCGGATCAGGACGGGGGGCGTCCAACTCCATCAGCTCTGGTACACTCCAGCTGAACGCTTCTTATTCACCAGCACACAAATTGTTGTGTTTGTTTGCTTGGTTTTATTGTATTGATATGATATTTGTATTTTTTATAATTAAAATTTTGCCATGAAAATAGCCTTAGATGCCTTTTAGGGCCCTATGAAATCCATTTTTCTTTTTTTCCCCAAATTCTGTGTTTTTATTTGAATGGTTTATTAAAATTTTAAGGATTAAAAAGCAAGTCTAATCATTTAATTTTATTAATAATACTGACCAATGAAATTGTTTTTTTCTAACAGAAATTCTCTGGATTCTCTGTTTTATGATTTATTACGAACTTATTATCAAGAATAGTGGTAATCAAATGAATGCATAAAACTTCATTATATTAGTATTAAATACTTGTATTGTTGTTTTCATGTCAGTCCTGAACGATCCCGATGGAAACCCATACAGTCTGTTGGACAACACTGAGACTGATCAGACGGCAGACACAGACGCCAGTGACTCCCAGGTGAGCGTTAACCGTCGCAGACGCTCCCGGCGCCGCCGCACAGATGAGGACACCACCGTCATGGACGGCATGAGCGAGTCCGACAACACCTCGCTCAGCGAGAACGGCCTGGGTAAGGATTTACTGCATCAGTCTTTTTACAACACATTCATCTGATGATTTCATTTTATTGACTGATTAGAGCTGCTGTTTATTGATCAGCAAATCATCATATTAGAATGATTTCTGAAGGATCATGTGACACTGAAGACTGGAGTAATGATCCTGAAAATTCAGCTTTGATCACAGGAATATGTTCACATGGAAAACCGTTACTTTAAATTGTAGTAATATTTCACAATATTAATGTTTTTACTGTATTTTTTGATCAAATAAATGTAGCCTTGGTGAGCAGAACAGACTTCTCACAAACCCTAAATATTTGAACAGTACTGTATGTATCATCACTTGCATTAAATTTAGGATTTAATTGAATTTTGATTAAATATTTGATACCTAAATGTAAAATTCAACAATAAAAAAAAAAAAATATATATATATATACAGTGCTTAACAAATGTATTAGACCGCCAGCCAATGTAAGGTTTGTGCCTCAGCTGCCTTAAACTAACAGTATTCATGTTTTTATATTTCTGTAATGGTTAATCCACCAGTGTATATATATCTAAGCTCTTCAGTCTCAAAGTCTGGACTTGAATCCTATTGGAACAAATTTGGGATTTAGTGGATTCAAAAGTTTCATCAAAAGCAAGTCTTTGGGAACAACTAGTATTGTAGGAACAACTATTTGGAAGTCAATAACAACAGAGACTGGAAAATTACTGTACATAAAAACAATGCTAGCAAGAATGCAAGCTGTTATTAAGGACAAATTAAGTCATTTTTTGGTTATTATTTGTGAATAAAGACTGTTTAGGTGTTTATTTGCCTAATAAATGAGAATATATATTTTTAAACACGTATTTTTACAGATTTTTTATGTATTATACTGTTATTATGACAGATGATATATTATACAATTAATGGGTAACACTTTAGTTTAGGGTCCAGTTCTCACTATTAACTATTTGCTTATTATCATGCATATTATTAGGATATTGGCTGTTTATTAGTACTTATAAAGCACATATTAATGCCTTATTCTGCATGACCATACCCTTAATCCACCCAATACCTAAACTGAACTACCTTACTAACTATTAATAAGCAGTAATTAGGAGATTATTGAGGCAAAAGTCATAGTTAATGGTGAGAATTGGACCCTAATCTAAAGTGTGCAAAACATTTTTTTGCAAAAAATAATTGGTTGCCAAATAAAATGATCATAAATGTTTAAGTTTTTATGTAATTAATAACACTGAGACCGATTCCACAAACTGCAACCTGCTCAAATGGCTTTTTCCAAAACGGCTGTCAGTATTTAAGGTCAGGTTTTGCACCGATGTTTTTGTAGATGAAGCTGAAGCTAAACAAGAGCGGCGCAACCGTAGCCGTCGCCGTCGCCTCCGCCCTCCTGAGGAGAGGCAACCAGGTAACGGTGTGAGCTAACACTGGGCTCCTGTTCAAACCAGTGCTAATACAAGCTGCATGGCATTGAACCTGCCAGGCCTTTAAACTCAACTAGAGCTCACATGATCCAACATGCCAGATCACAACTAAAGGTTTTTCTTCACGTTTGCGTGAAATAACATCAAAAAATGATCTTTATCTAGAACTTTTAAATCCGTTGGTTACACAATTGACCGTTCACAAAGACCCGCCCCCTTTAGTTACTGTTGCTATGTCCGACAAGCCACGCCTCTCTCACGCCACACCATGTTCTCACACGCTGACAGACAGGACAGACCAGGTTACTTCTGATATCAAACAAAGTCTCACCTTTCAAATTTGTTCATTTATTAACGAAATTTAAACAATAAATACAGTTTTGTGGCTCTTTATTGTGTCTGACAGATCGCTCCGTTAAAGCTGCTCGTGAACCGATCATCTCTTCCTTCTAGTTCATTTATAGCATCAAATAAACATGAATGAACATCAGAAGGAATGTTGTTTTAGCCGCGGAAACTTCTTCAAGTTCAAATCCTCCGACGTTGATCTACTATCTCTCCTGACTGCTTTGTCGGACAAAAATTGCGGATTCGGCGGATTATGATTGGTCAGATCGCCTGTCAATCAAACTCCCTGCGAAGGGTCAATTGGCGAATAACATTGGTTTATAAAGCTGTAGGTATTAGGCCTAATATGCATGGTTGATGTAAATGCATGTAGGTTTGTCTTTTGCCTTCTCAACCTAGAAGAGTCAGTCCCAAAAGCTGTCCTTTTCCACACAGTTAAAGCTGAATCTTCCTCTCCACCACAGCTCTCCGATCTCTGCTTGCCACATCACGCATATCGGATCAGGTTTAACAGCGCAGTGTAGGGTTTCTCGAAACTCGCATCCAGCTGGACGGGCGAATGAGATTTGAGAGCTCCGGCAGAGGAACATTTCCAGTGCTAAACGTTTCATCCTCATTTAAGAATCATAAAGATCTTTTGCGAATTGAATCATTGCCGTATCTCTTGCAGTTACGGTGGCGGACTACATATCACGAGCTGAGTCTCAAAGCAGACAGAGGAACCCCAGAGACCTGAGGAAGAGCAAGAAGGACATGGTGACTCGAGATTTCTTCTTTCACATCTCGCTGTGATTTCAGTTGATTGACAATATTTATATCTAATAAGTAATGCTATTTAGTCATATTATTAGTTGCATATGAATGAATATGATTAACAATGTTTATAATTTTATTATAATTTATTTTAATGTTTGATATTGGATATTTAATTATTTCTGCTTATTTTAAGTGATTTTAAGCGATAGATTATGACGGAGTTACAATTTAACTACTATTGTACTATTAATCTTTTTATTTTTGTCCATCGCAATTTCGATTATTTATTAATTTTTAATGCGGTAGATTATCATGTGTTCAGGGTCATCATAGTTAACTAAAGCTAAAAAATTTACATTTTCATAACCATCCCTCATTTAAGTTCACTTTTTAAAACTTTTGTCACTTCAGCAATAATCTGCCAAGTGTCGTCTTTGAAAAGAGATCAAACTGAAGTCTGTGCTCTAAAGCATTCAAGATTTACGTTCAGGTCTGTCCTCAAAAAGTGAATAAATGGATTATATAGTATATAGAAGTATAAAAAAAATCCCCTAAAAATACAAAATATTAAATAAATAAAAACATTATCAAATTTTTTTTCATTGACACAAAAAACAAAAACAAATTCTGTCATTTTTGGCCGACAGCGAAGAGCACCCTTGTTCGTTAATCGCCACAAACACCTGGGAAGAGTCATGGTAACACCGTATCCTAACCAGACGCGATGCGATAAGATTCCAGCGACAAATAATTTGTCTGTCCACACTAGACGCGACTGCGAGATGCGTCAAAATCAATCAAAACACACAGCCAATCAGAACAGTGTGTGGGCGGAGTCAGCCAATCAGAGCAGCGTTTAGGCGGAGTCAGCCAATCAGAACAGTGTGTGGGGGCGGAGTCAGCCAATCAGAACAGCGTGTGGGCGGAGTCAGCCAATCAGAACAGTGTGTGGGCGGAGTCAGCCAATCAGAACAGTGTGTGGGGGCGGAGTCAGCCAATCAGAACAGCGTGTGGGCGGAGTCAGACAAACAGAACAGCGTGTGGGCGGAGTCAGTCAATCAGAACAGCGTGTGGGCGGAGTCAGCCAATCAGAACAGTGTGTGGGCGGAGTCAGCCAATCAGAGCAGCGTTTAGGTGGAGTCAGACAAACAGAACAGCGTGTGGGCGGAGTCAGCCAATCAGAACAGTGTGTGGGCGGAGGTTTGTCCTAACCGCCTTCGCTGGTTAGGACAAACACTCTGATCAACATGGAGAAGAGGCATTTTATCTCGTGTCGTGTGTAGTTAAGATATGGTGTAAGTCATTGGTGTATTTGTGTTTAATCTGTGTCCTGTGCTCCTCAGGCTCAAGTGGAGTTGATATCGGAGCACGGCCCCGCTGAAGCTGAAGCTGTGAGCAACGGCCCCACCAAAGCAGACGATCACCAGAGCCAAGCCGTCGTCAACGGACTCTCCTAATCACTGCAACTCCTAACCTTTACAGTTTTACAATAGTGCTTGTACAAGCTTGCCAAAGATAGACGTACGGACTTCCACATTCTCGATTGCACTTTTCAGTTCCTTCGCAATGGAACAGATAATTACAATGGAAAAAAAAAAAAATGAAAAAAATGATGAGATGACAAAAACAAAACAAAACAAACACACAAAAAAAAACAACCTAAGTCACACTTATGTTCCTGATCAGATGTTGTGCCTTCAGAGCGTAGTTTCAACATGATTGTTGGCTGGCTATAGAGAAAACGAAACAGAAAACAAACAAAACAACTTGTCTGAAAGACTCCCAGACATCCTTAGCTGCTTTTTGTTACGTTTTAATATGCAACCACTTCTTTGCGAGGGGTTATGGGGGGGAAAAAGGATGTTTTTGCACTGAATAGTCATTTCTTGACCTTTAGAATAATGTTAGTCTGGAAACTGGTCTGCTAACTCTGTCCATTTTAAATGCTGTATGTAAAACACTTCCTGAACGATTGAATTTTGGGTTTCATCTTTGGCCTGTTGGGTTGTAAGGGTGGCAACCGAGACTGTTTTTGCTAAAGGAGCCTTTTTTTGGGGGTTTATTTATTTTAAAATGTACAGTATTTAAAATTAACTAGGCAGTTGTTTTTAACACTAAGCTGTCAGAACTTCTTAGCTCGCAGATTGCAAATTTGGACTACTGAAAGATCAATTTCCAGATGTTCTGTTCTGTAAACTACGTTCGTTAGTCTTTATGGTTTTTTTTTTAAAGATCATTCTGGTTGTTTGATGTGCAATATGTTTTGTATGCAGGTAGTTCATAAATAAACATTTGATCTTCCAGCCAACCTTTCAAAGTTGGTGTATCTACTGTTTTGTTCTTTCCTTGTCCAACTTTTAGTTTGTGCTGTAAATGTGATTGGAACGGAGATGAGGATCATTTACATTGATTCTGATGCCACTTAGCGTTTCCAATTTCTTAGCCATTCAATTGATGATTCTTTCAGTATTGGTGAGGACCCACACCCCATAATAATCCTAATTATATATAAAAAAAAAAATACTATTTGTATCATTCATTACATTTACCTGCAATTACTTTGTTCTTAATGTGTATATGTATTTACACCGGTTGATTCAAAATGAGAACGCGTCAGCTCAAGAGTCTTTTTGACTGGTTCATTTAAAAGAACTGGTTCATAGGAGTCATTGGCTCATGAATCAGACTTACACTGATTCATTTAAAAGAAATGGTTCATAAGAGTAATTGGCTCATGAATCGGACTTACACTGGTTCATTAAAAAAAACTGTTTCATAGGATTGAATGGCTCATGAATCGGACTTACACCGATTAATTTAAAAGAACTGGTTCATAAGAGTCATTGGCTCATGAATTGGACTTACACTGGTTAATTTAAAAGAAATGGTTCATAAGAGTCATTGGCTCATGAATTGGACTTACACTGGTTAATTTAAAATAAATGGTTCATAAGAGTCATTGGCTCATGGCTCATGAATCGGACTTACACTGATTCATTTAAAAGAAATGGTTCATAAGAGTCATTGGCTCATGAATCAGACTTACACGGGTTCATTCAAATAAACTATTTCATAGGATTCATTGGCTCATGAATGATTAATTTAAAAGAACTGGTTCATAGGAGTCATTGGTTCATGAATTGGACTTACACTGATTCATTTAAAAGAAACGGTTCATAAGAGTCATTGGCTCATGAATCGGACTGGTTCATTTAAAAGAAATGGTTCATAAGAGTCATTGGCTCATGAATGATTAATTTAAAAGAACTGGTTCATAGGAGTCATTGGTTCATGAATCGGACTTACACTGATTAATTTAAAAGAAATGGTTCATAAGAGTCATTGGCTCATGAATCGGACTACACTGATTAATTTAAAAGAAATGGTTCATAAGAGTCATTGGCTCATGAATCAGACTTACATGGGTTCATTCAAATAAACTATTTCATAGGATTCATTGGCTCATGAATGATTAATTTAAAAGAACTGGTTCATAGGAGTCACTGGTTCATGAATTGGACTTACACTGATTCATTTAAAAGAAACGGTTCATAAGAGTCATTGGCTCATGAATCGGACTGGTTCATTTAAAAGAAATGGTTCATAAGAGTCATTGGCTCATGAATGATTAATTTAAAAGAACTGGTTCATAGGAGTCATTGGTTCATGAATCGGACTTACACTGATTAATTTAAAAGAAATGGTTCATAAGAGTCATTGGCTCATGAATCAGACTTACATGGGTTCATTCAAATAAACTATTTCATAGGATTCATTGGCTCATGAATGATTAATTTAAAAGAACTGGTTCATAGGAGTCATTGGTTCATGAATCGGACTTACACTAATTTAAAAGAACTGGTTCATAGGATTCATTGGTTCATGAATAGGACTACACTGATTAATTTAAAAGAACTGGTTCATAGGATTCATTGGCTCATGAATGATTAATTTAAAAGAAACGGTTCATAAGAGTCATTGGCTCATGAATCAGACTACACTGATTTTGCTGTACAGTATTGTATAGATTGTTGATTTGCTCATTGAAACTTCAGAACAAAAGATGGCGAATTGACCTTTTGACTTGACTGTTCACACTGGTGAAAGTGGCCCACATTGGAACTGAATTCAGATTCAATGTGATTTCACAACAAGTTCAAGCTGGTTACATGGATTCACTGCGTTGACCAACCGAAAGTTGAGTGTGAGCCGTCAAACACATGATAGTGGCCCACCATTAACTGAATTCAAATTAAACGTGATCTTGCTGTTCACACTGTCCTAAACAAAAAGGAATCAATCTGATTTGAATCCACATTCAGCTCAAAAAGGAGATCAGATGGAGATGACAACACGGTGTTTAATGATCAGGAAATAATTCAAGTGGCTCGTTCAAACATTCGATGAAGGTCTAATTCTTTGTTTGTCCATCAAGTAAATCTTTAGCCTCGTTGATTTTTGTGGCCAGATACGGGGATCCACCTGCCGAAGAAACGACACGGACAGCTCAGAGGAGTTCAGATACTGAAGAGTTTCTAGGTTATGATTAAGCCACGACAAAATATGAGTCCCTAGAGAAAGTCTCACCTCGGTCCGGATGGTTTAAAATCATCAGTTTTCTGTGTGCCTGTGTGATCTTGGTTTTGTTAGCGGTAGGACTACAGGAAAGAGAATGAAAACCTTGAGAAATGCACATGGGTCAAACTTTGTCTTAAAATGATTTGAATTACATTTATTAACATCTATCAAGTTTATGGCTCAGAAAGCAGATTAAAAGCCCGTTCACACAAAGGATGAGAAGTTTAACTGAAGTTTTAGTAATCATGCTAGTTCTCCGAGTCCACGCCTCCTCAACTATAACCATAATGACAATATCGTTGCAATCACTTTCTGAATGTTTTTTTCCAGCTGATGAATTATAAAAACATTTAAAAAGTGTGAGCATTTAAAGCATCAGACGATAAAACTGTGGCACACTTATAATAAAACAATGGTATTGTGTGTTGGACGCTAATATAGTCATCTTTATCGTTTTTGATGTAAACGGGTCTTAGCTATAACTATAAAGTTATAATAATTGTTCTAATTCTATGGCAACGTCCACACCACAGCTATGACGACACAGGAACGGTATCGTTGGAATCACTTTCAGAACGACTTTTTTTCCCCGCCGATGAACGATAAAATCACTGACGGCCAATCACAATCCATCCAACTTCTTCCATCCAAGCATTTAATTGGCAGACGACAAATGCAGCATGCGCTTATAAAAAACAGAATGTTAACGTGGACGCAAATTGGTTTCGTTCTCATCACAGTGTTGAAACTGCACTTGTAAAGATTTCTAATGATCTATTACTAGCTGCTGATGCTGGTCTTTTATCAATACTTATACTTCTTGATCTTAGTGCAGCATTTGACACCATTTCACATCCTATACTTTTGAGCAGGCTGGAATCTAGTGGAATTACTGGTATGGCTTTAAGCTCACGGACCGCATTCAATTTGTACAACTTAAACAGTTTAAATCAAAACCCACCCATGTTGTCACTGGTGTTCCCCAGGGCTCTGTTTTAGGACCTCTTCTGTTTATTATTTATTATTTACCAATTGGCAGCATCTTTAGGAAATATGATATTCATTTTCATTGTTATGCCGACGACACCCAACTTTATCTGTCTTCTAAACCTTCTTCAAAGTTTCCCTCTTCTGCTCTTGGTGAGTGCTTAAGTGAATTAAAAAGTTGGTTTTCAAGTAATTTTCTAAAATTGAACCGTAGTAAAACTGTAAGGTGTCCTTGAGTGCCATGAAAGGCGCCTTTAAATGAAATGTATTATTATTATTGTTATAGTTATCGATCTTAATGTGAATGGGCCTTGTGTGTACAGGTCAGTACAGCGCATGATTACATAAAAAAACAATGAAAAACAGTGCAGCGTAATGCAAATGTGGCGTAACAGGGTTGAAGAAGCACTCAAAATTTTACTTTGACAGTTGTAGATATTATCTGATCGCAAATGAATGACCGTTCGTAAAAACAACTACACTGTAATATATATGTGTAACAGGGTGGACCCTAACATGGTGGAGATGTAAAGTAAAAAAAAAATGAAAATGCAAAAAAATATCTGTTATGATCAGCAGCTGATCTTAAAGTTTTAATGGTTTTCTCTTGAAATTTTGCCTAACAGGGTGGAAATACATTTGAATTTATTAACATCTACATTAACATATGTTTAAGGCTCAGAGAGCAGATTAAAGGCCCGTTCACACCAAGGATGATGACTATATCTATAAAGTTTTAATAATTATTTTAGTTCAGTGAGAATAGCAGAGTCCACAACTCTGCAAGTTTTTTTTTTTTTTCAGCTGATAAATGATTAAAAACGTTGCCAGCCAATCAGAATCCATCCAAGCACGAACATGTAAAGCAGCAGACGACATGAGCAGCGCTTAGAATAAACAGAAGGTTAAAGTGCGCCGGTGTGGACGCAAATATACATGTTGTTATAGTTATTGATCTTAATGGGAATGGGTCTTGTGTGTACATGTCTGTATAGCGCAGGTGTACATGGAAAAGCAGTGCTTTCGGAAAAAGATTTTAGAAATAAAGGATCAAATGTGGCGTAACGGGTTGAAGAAATGCTAAAATTTCAACTTTGTCTTTTTTAATATATTCTCTGATTACAGATTAATTAAAAATTTTGACATTTTGCCTAACAGGGTGGACATTTGCATGACACTCGGTGCATATTAACAGGGTGGAAAGCAGTAAGCAGAAAACATACTATTTTTTAATAAAAATTATTGGAATTAAAAACGAAAATGTTTAAAAATGTTTTCATTTCAATTTTAGTTAAAGCATTAATTAGTGTATTTTATTTTTTTAAATATGTCTGCATAGTTATTTCAGTTACATAAAGTTAAACTAAATAACAAAAAAATTTTATATTTATTTCAAGCAGCATTTTATGGGTTTAGCTAACTATAATAACCATGGTTTTAATGTTTAAATAATTGTATTATTTTTGTGTAAATAAACACAGGCTACATCTAAACTTAAAACAAACAATTATAGTGTATAATATGATATGTTTGCTCGTTGATGAATATGATACCGTTTATGAAAACATAGACTACCTGACGCCAAGAATAAGGGAAGCTTCTCTCCTGTTCATCTTTGGTTCAAACCCGCCTCTGTAGTATCCGCTACCAAAAGCCTGTCACACATATACAATATGCATGAGTTTACAGAGATAAAGTATGGATGGATCATAATGTGAGAAATATAACTTGCAGATTTGGATGCTTCCAGAGCTTGTTTCACTTGCGGCTCCATATGTTTCATGGCTTGCATTGCATAGCGACCTGTGAGAGTGGGCCAGATAGGAAACAATCAGGCGTAATTAATGCACAGATGGAAATGTATAATGTTCCTGTGTAAATTGATCATATTTCGCTGTAGTCGTACCTGCAAACCCTGCTGCTGCCAGGGTAATGCCCACAGCCACCATGGTACTGGCCTACAACACACAAAACAATAACCCTTGATTGAGCAATTTGCATTAATTGAGAGGCAATTTGCATTATTCAGTGCAACAACCACACATCAGACCCGTCAATCATAAAACATCCCTTATACAGGTTATTTCTCATCCACTACATTGATTACATGCATCATAATCATATCTCACCAATTTACAGTATTAGACAATATCACACCAGATATAGTTGTCCAACCAGACTGCAAAAATGTCATGTTTTACATATAACATATTAAATAAACATATACTACGTTTTTAAAAACGCAAAGAAAACACGGGCCTTGAATGTAATTCTATCTCAAATAACTGATTTGCTCAGGCTGTCAGTCTGTAACAGCACTGAATGTCACTATCAGTTAGCAATGCGCTAATGCTACCTTTCATTTTCTGTTAAATGACTTGATAAACGCTCCAGAAATACGCCAGACGCCAGGGTTAAAGTGAAGGAGGAAATACTTGCCATTTTCTCTGCTAAGACCCTGTGTTGTGATCGCTTATAGTTATAACTTTAATCATAACTGACTGCTAAATGTCAGGCTCATGTGTTGTTGTTATGGGGACTTCTGAACTTCAGACAGCGACCTGCCGCAAAACAAACCAGTGCGTCGCAAACCTATGGCCGCAAAGCGCGAACCTGCGTCGTAAAACGTCAGTTGCAAAAGCAAGCCTGGTTCGTAGGTTGCAGAAATGTGAAGGTAACCATAATATTAAAAATTATAAGTACCTAATGGTATTTATTAATGATAAACTGAGATTATTTCCGTATCTGTCCATTTGAAAACGGCCTGTTTGTATACAATATATCATATAGACTAAGTATATTATAAATAGCCTACTTACTTTCTATGAGCTAAATGAGGATAATAATAATAATAACTTTAAACAGACGAAAGTTATCCATATCATCAGAAGTACTACTTTACAAAGGACTACTTTATGGAGTCTCATATATTTCACTGGTCATGTTTCACCCAACATAAATTTTAAGGCACAAGACTCTCAAATATTCATTACTGTTATGCAACAATCCCATTCCCATTATATAGTGCAAATAGTGATGGCAGTGTCTATATACTGTTTACACACACACGCACGCACACACACACACACACACACACACACACACACACACACACACACACACACACACACACACATACACATTCAAAAATACACACACTCATGCACACAAACACATACATAAACACACACTCACACACACACACACACACACACACACACACACACACACACACACACACACACACACACACACACACACACACACACACACACATTCAAAAATACACGTACACACATAAACACTTACATAAACACACTCACACACATTCACACACACACACACACACACACACACACACACACACACACACACACACACACACACACACACACACACACGATAGTTCATTGTCATTTCTGTAGTAATTCAAAAAGAATAAAAATATCATTGTATTCATTTTTTTCAAGTTGCTTACACACAATTTCTGAAACTATGGCTCCATTTCTTGAAACTCTACACACAAAACCACAAAACACACAACATGCAAAACATCAGACATCTCTTGCAAAAACACTTCATTCAAAACTATTTAAACTCTTCCAAAAATTGTATTTTTGCGAAGTAACTCTACACACAAACATCAAATGATTAGGCACTCACACACCAAACTACACACAGTGTGTACACTATACAGTATGTGCACAACTGATGAATTTTACACAATTATGGAACTGAACTAAATCAAAACTGAACTGACTTGAGCTGAATAATGACACTATTGGCTTGTTAGAACTGGTTTACAGCAGAATTTGAATTTGTTACTATTGTAAAGCTGCTGCGAAACAATCTATATCGTATCTCTTGTATTTATGTGTATGTATATAAATATATACACTATATATGCATACAAGCCAAGTCAGAAAGTCAACTTTATTTCTAAAGCGCTTTGTGTGTGTGTGTGTGTGTGTGTGTGTGTATGAAGACTTCAGATGCAAAAGCCTCTTAGTGCCATCTGACATTTTCTTCTAGAATGATCATTTTTATCAAGCTTGTATGTTTATGTTCAGTTATTTCACTTTAATGGTAATGAAAATTACCTATTACAGTTTTTCTCGATTGTTTACACACATTTTCTGAAAGCATGCCTCATATTCTCAGAACTCTACACACAAATCCAAAAAAACACACACAATGGGCAAAACCCCTCAATTCTCCTGCAAAATGAAACTTTACATTCAAAACAATGTTATTTCTTCTCAAAATGGTATTTTGTTTTCAAATGACACACACAAACCATCATATGAATAGACATTTATAAGAACCAGTTGAACACTGATGTGCTCAATGGAAAACACTATGATGAATGGAAAACACTTCTTCTCCATTCATCATAATGACTTAGGCCTTTTTTTGTTCAGTGTTACACTTACTACAGACAGTACATACATAAGTGTGTTGTAAAATATTTGAGAACATTGTTTTTATACTCAGAACACACAAATACATGGTAACAAATATATTTTATTTTTCCCACAAAAACAATGTACACAGTGTACATCCCCACCAAAACAAAGTTGTACATACAGTGGTCTACATACAAAACAACAGAAGAATTTACTGTATACAGTTACAGTAAAAAAAAAAAATCCAATGTTGGCATCCATTGCTCCATTGAAGAGCTCACCTGTTGCCCTTTATGCTAAAGCTCTGATTGCTAACTGTAAATCTGTGTGACGGGTGTTTGCCCATGTGAAGAGTCAGTGTGCATATTTGAATGGCAGTGTGTTCCTTGAGAAAACAAGAGATTTTCTGCATGAAAATTGTGCCAAAAGCAGAGAATTGTGTGTAGTGTTTTGAAAAAAGTGTGTTTTAGAAGTACAATTTGAGTGTAAAGCAGGAATTGTGCTTGTAGTTTAGCAGAATTGGTTCAGGGGGTTGGTGAATGAGTTACATGTTGTGGTCATTGTGTCTCAAGTACCAGAAAATGTGTGTAAACAATCGAGAAAAACTGTAATTGTCATTAAAGTGAAATTACTGAACCTAAATATACGAGCTTGATAAAAATTCAGATGGCACTTAGAGGCTTTTGCATCTGAAGTCTTCATATATATATATACACACATATATATATATACATACATACACATAAATATACATACATATATTTACAGTATAAACAGAAATTCAAGGGGTTATCTCATTAGTTATCTCATAATTATGCAAAGTTTCCTAATTTTGACTTTTCATCTCATAATTATGACTTTGCTACACGATCAAAGAATTTTATTTCGTAAGGCGTATAATGTGCTTGCAGTTTTGCAGACTCGGTCTGAAGATTCGGTGCATGGTTTCACAGAGTGAGCCTTAAGTTACACTTTTAGTGTCTAAGCAATTTGAAAAAAACTGTAATACATTCGTATACATCAATAAAAACTATACATAATGCTAGAGCGAATTTGTTCTGATTTACGTTTTGAAAATCTTTACATTATAGTAATTATATTAAATTTAGTAGTGTAATATAATATAGACATTACTGACTATTACACAATGTCGAGAATGAAATGAAAAATATTGACAATAATCGGAATAAGAAGAAAACATGTTTTCATTCAAATAAATTACTTTTTAATTACATTGCGATGATGCCATTTGGGGGAGAAATCTTCTTATGTAATAGTCATGAAAATAATATGTCATATGTCATAATGGGGGAAAAAAAACATATTTAATGTACCTAAATAGTCTTATTTTCTTTAGGTAAAATACACATAATGCATTTACATAAAGTCATAAATATGACATAAAAGTAAATTGTTTTATCTCATAACTTGGACTTTTTATGCCATACGTTTTTAATGTCATAACCAAGACTTTTGTCATAATTACGACTGTTTAGCTCATAAATTCGACTTATCTCATAATTTACTTTTTTGGTCATAATTATGACAATTTTGATGTTTTTCTCATAATTATGACATAGTATCTCATAATTTAGACTTTTTGTCATTATGACTGAAGTATCTCACAAATTAGACTTTTTATATCATAATTATGACACAATTTTGAGGTTTATCTCACAATTATAACTCACAATTTTAGCTTTTTATCTCAATTATGACTAGTATGTCATACTTTTGACTTTTCATCTCATTATGACTCACAGTTTTGACTTTATCTCACAATTATGGCTCACAATTATGACTTAGTATACCATAATTTTGGCTTTTTATCTTACAATTATGACTCACAATTGTGACTTTTTATCTCATTATTATAACACACAATTTTGTCTTTTTATCTTACAATTATGACTTAGTATGCCATAATTCAGACTTTTATCTCATAATTATGAAAAATTGTGTCATAATTTTGACTTTTCATATCGTAATTATTACTTAAAATTTTGAATCTTTATCTCACAAAAGTCACAATTATGACTCACAATTTTGACAATTTGAACAATTGTAGCTTAGTTTGCCATAATTTGGACTTTTCATGTCATAATTATGACACAATTTTGATGTTAATCTCATAATTATGACTTACAATTTAGACTTTTTATCTCACAATTATGACTTAGTATGCCTTAATTTAGACTTTTTTATCTCATAATTATGCTAAGTGTCATAATTTTGACTTTTCATCTCATAATTATGACTTTTCTATATGATGAAATAATCTTATCTCATAATTATGACTCACAATTTTGACATTTATCGCATAATTATGACTTTGCTACACGATCAAATTATTTCAGCTCATAATTCTGACTCACGATTTTGACATTTATCGCATAATTATGACTCACAATTTTGACGTTATCTCATAATTATGACTTTGCTACACGATCAAATAAATTTATCTCATAATTCCGACTCACAATTTTGATGTTTATCTCATAATTATGACTTTGCTACACGATCAAATCATTTTATCTCATAATTGCCTCACAATTTTGTCTTTTTAACTAATAAACCATGCTTTTTTCCCCTCATGTGGCAGAAATGGCCTTCAATAGATAAACGCACCATAACTATATTCACAGGTTTGAAGATCATACAATTTCATCTTAATTCGTTCTTGGATTTGATCAACTTTGGCTAAAGTTTCCCCCCGGCTCGCTTCAGACTCACGGGAAACACAAGCAAGGCTCTTCCTATCGGGATGGATTTCACTGCAGCAACACAATGCACGGTTGAAGGTCCTAATTATTACCCCCATCATTTGCATAATTACAGCGTTTTTATACCGGCAAAAGACAGTACAGAAATTGTAAATTGTAGTGGACCGGGCCGCAGTCAGCGAAAGTCACGTCTAATGACAAACGCTCTCCTGGCACGCCGTCTGGAGCTTCAATAGCATTGCAAAAGCCACAAAAATGAGAGTTTTGCCCCCAAATCATATGGAATTACAGTGGCGGGTGCATGTGCTGCATCTCCACACACACACACAAAAGCCCAGAGGAAGCAGAGATTTCTGTTGGTTTTATTAAACCAACCAAGCAATTTAATTCTTTTGTTCAGGAGAGTTCTACTTCATTGATTAACAAAAGCAGGGATATAATTTTTTTCAGCCTTTTTCAAAAGCCTGAAATGTCAAGCCTTTTAAAGCAGATTATTCTGCCTGTGTGCAGTGAATGCAGCCCGAGTAACCTTTTGTCTACAATTAAATATTCCAGCATAAATATAAAAGAAAATCAGAGATGGGGAAGATTGACTCAGGAGAGATTGGCGAGGTAGATCCTCACACTGATAGTGCAAACAGCTTGCTTCTAATTAAATATGCCACCGAGTCTCAAAGCATTCGCTTTTCTGCCGCAGAGAGAGAGAAGCTGCTGAGAACGAGAGGAAGAAGTGTATCGCCCCCATCTCTCCGGCCGCAGGCTTCCTCTGGGCATCGCAAGGTATTTGGGGATTTTTTTTTGTGTGTTGTGTTGTTGTTTGTTTGTTTGGATAATGATTTGCTTTAATAGCAAAGGCTATTCCTGCCGGGAGGCTCTTGAATGGAGTCGAAATGAAAAGTTCCCGGCTTGTTTATGATACGCACTTTGATAATTGGGCTTGACAATGTGACTTCGGGGACGTGAGATGTTTATTTGCCATTTGCTCAAGTCTCTTGCTGTGCGTGAGAAGTTTTTTCATTTTTTTTAAGAGCTTGCTGTTTCCATGCATGTTGACTTATTTTCGCTCCTCATTTAACCCCTAAAATCACAGATATTCGCTTGCTTGAGAATTTAGATGATCTTGTTCATTTTGGAGGAAAGTTAGGTTCAGATTTAAGCATATTTTAGTCTGTATTATAAGACACAAAAGGTCAGAATGGTAGTTTTTGGTGCACAATTATGAACATTTATTTTGCAACAAGATTTCAGCTTTGCAAGGAATCCAAGAGACCAAACTTTTCCCATCTGACCTGAAGGGTTATGTTATTGCTCAACTCCTCATATGTTTTTAGATGCAATAAATTCATTAATAATACTTATTTATTAGATTTATTTACCTATTATTTATTATTTTTATTAAATAATAAAAATATTGTTCTTATGCCTTATTATGCAATATGTTAAATGTTACAAATTGATTTAATGCACAATTAATTAATGAACATTTTTTTGGGGGGGTTTCATTTAATGTCTTTGAAACTACTTTAACAAGTAAAAAATACATGAAAACTAGAGTTAAATAGGTCACAAACCTATACATATTATAACTATATGATTATGATTATCTACAAGTATGAAACTACAGTTGATTTACTGGTAACACTTTACAATAAGGTTCATTAGTTAACATTAGTTAACATGAACTAAGAATGAACAATACTTCTTCAGCATTTATTAATCTTAGTCAATATTAATTTCAAAATTTTACTAATACGTTATTAAAATCAAAGGTTGGATTTGTCAAGATTAGTTAATGCACTGTGAACTAACATGAACAAACAATGAACAGCTGTATTTTTATTAACTAACATTAACAAAGAATAATAAATACTGTAACAAATGTATTGCTCATTGTTAGTTCATAATACATTAACCAATGTTAACTAATGAACCTTATTGTAAAGTGTTACCGATTTACTTAAACATATTGGTTGCGTCTTTGAAATTTAAGTTGTAAAGTTGTCATAAATCTTCATATTTACATAAATAACTGATATACTTGACTGCAAATTTAGGTAAAGCTTCAGCTAAAGGTCTGATTCGTAGGCCATTACTTTTAAAAGCAGAGTTGACTGCTAAAACACAGGTCACAGTCTGCATTCGTGGGCATTATGGCTTTGGAGAGTCTCTCTGTACTCCAGGTCGCACACGTCAGTCGCACATTATGCTGGATTTTACTCACAGAAATAAGACTGCCACGTGTGCAGAAAGGAAACAAGAAATATTCGTCTCAAACCGGCAGATTTCTCCGCAGCGGCGTAATGTGCTTCACTAATCCCTTTATCACGATTAAGTGCTTTTATTGGAAGCTGGCAGAAAAAAAAATGACTTGACACCTTATATGTAAATATATTTAAGGTCAACCTATCACTTAGTTTAATTTGATATTAGAAGTGCAGCTTTTTAATCTTAGGAGACAAAAATGACTGAGATTTCAGTGCAGTGTCAGAATTCATATGTTTATGCAGTTTCTGTATATCATTCTCAGAACTGTTAAATCATGCACATTCATATTCTGATAAGATATATGCTTTTATCAGACTTGTAAGATCAGCAGATAAGCATGCATCAAATAATATTACATATATCATTTTTTCATCTAAATGTGAGCAAAGACTTTTATTCAGTTTTTTTTTTTTTTTAGGCGTGGGAACCACCAGAGGCCCCACGATATGATATTATCACGATTATTATCATATTATTGCCATTTTAAACACTTCGCGATATTGCAATAAAATATATGGAAATATATTGCGATTTTCAACTACAAATGTGCCCAAAGGAAAAGTTTGTCCACATATGTTTTTATCTAATTCGATAAAGTTCTCAGTCTGTTCATTTCCTTTGTGCCTTTCTTGTTAAATATTTTCCTTCCTTGTATTTAAGACATGTTTTTAAATAGAAATTACAATGTTTGCACATTTCAATGTTTGCACACTTAATTCAATGTATTTGTTTTTGACAATACATATTGTTTTAAACAACCTTACTAAGCCTTTTAAATAGAATTTGTTTTAGGTATTTGTTCTTGAAATTTTGAGGCTGGCTTGCCAAAAAATCAGCGTAATAATCTTAAATTAAAATGTTTGCACAAAACTGTCATATAGCCTACTAATGATATGTATAAACGTACAACAAATAGATAGAATATGAAAGTGTTTTGAAACTCGATACTGATGATGTAATGGACACGGAACTGTTGCTATGGTAACCTCCGCTTGCAACAGTAGCATCTGTTTGATGTCTGGTAAAAATACACTCTCTGAATATGTAGAATTAAAACTCTCAAACTTTAATTTTGACTTCTTCTGGGTACGTTCAAGCCTCAACCCCCTGCAATTCACACAATGATATTGTCATCAAGTTAGTGGGACATTTATACATCTATTTTGCATAATACTTTTGCATAGCGTAGCATCACGTCTTTACGTCAGTCCAAAGGTGCGATCACATTAGCAACATTTTGCCAAACTTTTGTTGGCAAAAAGGCCCATTATCTATGGTCAATATTGTAGCTATGTATGATGCACAGTTCATAAATATTTCACGCTTATGCAAAATTTACTATGACATGAATTCTATTTTGGTGAAAATTCACAGAACTACGGTAAATGGGTCGGGACCTTAATGAGGGTGTTCGTAAAGGTGAATAGAGGAGTTGTTATGTTCAAAAACAACACATAAACTACCATTTCTCATATAAACATTCACAATTCACATGCTTATCCATATGCAAATATGCTTTTCCCGCCCCCAGATGAATCTAATTGGTCCATTACTTTGACATTGTTTCATTCCACTGAAATCACTGAAATAGTTTTCAAACTGACCCACTCTTTCCACACCCTCAAACTGCATTATGCGCCCCATGCTACAATCAGAGCTTTCTCTAGCGTGTAAGCGCCCTCAAAGCGGTCCTACATTCATGCTACGACACGTATCGATGACGTTATCAGAACAGCTGCCTCTCAAAATGTTTGTGGCTCGTATGATTTGAAATAAATCCAAATCGTAATTCCTGCCAACAACATTTGACCTTTTCCCATTCAGCTTATCAAAAGCTCATGCAAATGGGGACGAAGGCAAAAGTCTGTAATTACAGGAATTAGATTCGCTGCATCTGCTCTGCACAGCGTTTGCCACCGTGACCGTCTGTAAGTGAACGCCTTACAGGTGGCCTATTGAATCAGTCGTTCATTCAGCCATCACGAACAAGAAGAGCCATGTGGATGTTTCGCTCACTGAGAGATCTCCTTCTGAGGCTGCTGTACACTTACACAAGTGATTTCAAGTAACAAAAATCCTCATATTGTTAGTGTTGAGGAAGCTACCTTGCAACTTGAGCTTTCCAAGTCACAAGCCATTCAAGATTTGTTTAATTTGTCAAGCTGCAATTGAGTATAAGTAGTAGCTCCAGTACTAGCTGTTACATCGATGCCACTTAAGGAGGGAATGTAGATTCCCCAAGTAATAGGCCACTCATAATTTGTCAAGTTACAAATTGCTCATAATTTGATTAATTAGTCAAACTGTTGTTTAAAGGATAATTCCGGTATTTAGCACTTTGAGTCTCTTTTCTGGTTTGTTATGGATGAACTAGAGTGGTGGACACAGAAATGTTGACGATGGTCCTGTCTCGACTTTTTGACTGGTTTAGAATTCCCTTTGACCGCTTCAGAGTGACGTCTATGGGAATGCACTAACATGTCCTTAAAACAACCCTTAACGTTCGTTTTCAAAACTGTGCAACTCACAGAGTGGTTAGTGGTGTTCGTTGATGTTCCAAAACAAGTAGCGTAGCGAAATACAGTTTCTGTCGTGTTTTATTTGGCATTTTGTAAAATCCCATTGATTTCTGTTGGAGGACTCATTGCTCGTTGATATCACTGCGCTTCAGACTCAAATATCGAGCGGAAGTTTATACGCGGTTGTGAGGTATCTGAAAAAATAGTTCCACTATAGCAAATAACACGGATTGAAATCATACATTGCACCGATATATTTGTTTTTAATCATCGACGAACACCACCAACCACTCGGTGAGTTGCACGTTTTGAAAACGAACGTTAAGGGTTGTTTTAAGGACATGTTTGTGCATGCCCATAGACAGCCACTCTGAAGCGCTCAAAGGCGATTCTAAACGAGTCAAAAAGTCGAGACGGGATCCATCGACAACATTTCTGTGTCCACCACTCTAGTTCATCCAAAACAAACCAGAAAAGAGACTCAAAGTGCTAAATACCGGAATTATCCTTTAAAAAATCAAGCATACAGTAGAACCATACCGCCAATCCAAACTGTATGCTAATTGTCAATCGTATTCGACGATAGTGGTCCTGACAGAAAAACAGTTAGCTATGCTATTAGCTTCTAAAACAAAGCTCCATTGAAGCTACTGTACTTAAGGAGGCAATATCAATTTGCGAACCAATTTACTACAGTGAACAAGACTTGTTTGATTGTTATTAGTTCCCTCGGCTGTATGCGCAAAACATCAAAACCACTGATGTAGCGTTTGAACGCGCTACTAAAGTTGTTTTGTAAGTAAAAAAGCTACAACGTCTTGAAAACATCTGAGCTATGGTCAAAATTCTGGAAAAAGTTGTTTTTTAAGTAAAATTGCAACTTAGTTTCTCCCTAAAGGCGCATATTATTTATAAATATAAATTTAATCTACTAAAAAAGGTCCATTGTCAGGAGTGTAACGATCACACTGAGATCACTTTTAGACCTAGCATCTTTCTGTTGGTCAACACGGCGAATTTATGTTACCAACTTGAACCCGTTACGAAATCTTTCGCCCTTTCGTGACGTTCCGGATTCTAGTTGAAATTACAGTTTTTTTGTACACAAAATTTCACAGAGCAATGGTAAATTTGACCACACCTTAACACTTCATACCATACACTTCGACTAGCTAAGAACTATTTTGATATTAATTTGTTGATGACTTCGATTAATCAATACATGTTAAAAGAACAGACTGTTAATGAAAGGAGTCGCATTACTTTGAAATACTATTATACAACTAACAGATAAGAATATTGTAGTTAGTCACCGAAACCTGCTAGCATGAAACTAAATGCTTAAGACTATTTGAAGAACCATTAATATAACGTACTTCCGCATGCTTTGGACTGCTAGCTGTTATCTTGCTGTTTTCGTTAGGTGTTTTACTACTGTAAAATGACATCACTTACAAAAGTTATGTGCGCATCAGTGTACCTAAATTTTCACAATTACCTGTTGCAGCTAGGGGCAAAAATTTACATTTGGTATGCGCTAGAATTGCCACGATATCATATTTTTTTACACCGGTACGGTATCTGCATTCAAACCGATTATACCAATATTAGTGCTGGTTGGATGCTAGATGGTGCTGTGGGGTAATTTTCACTCTGCAAATTGCCTATGCCAGAGGTTGTAAACCTAAGGCACACATTGCAACTTTGGCACGTGGAGGAGGGGTAATCACTGGCACGTGAGCAAGAACAAGAGAGGTGTATATATTTTATTATGTGTATGTATCTGGGCAAAACAACTAGCATGCTAACCGTGGAGGTCACATGGCCTCCGGTGGATGGATCTGTGATTGCGTTTCATGGATTTTCTGCTGTTTTCTAAAGACTTCTTTGAGATCGACCGGATTTGCACAAGTACAAAAGAGTGCAGGTGAACTTTATGTTTTGCTTCATCTAGTTTGTACAGATTTTTGGACGAGACAGACAGTTTATTGATGTATAAATACAAAACTTTGACAGAAGAGAAATAAGAAGGAAAGGGGGGAATCTGATAGCCTATTTATTTAGCATTTTTGCCAGATTGGATATTTCTGTATAGTTTGAGGTCACGTTTTTCATTCACTTCACGTGGCCTGATACTGATACTGTCTGAAAAACTATTGTAACTGTGTGTTCACACACAAGTGGCCGGAAGTCATTCGTTTTCAATGTGAGCTGGCGGCGAGCGCGTAACGGCGCGTCTTGGACGGTGAGAGAGTCGAGGAGAGTTGAAGTCAGGTCAACTTTATGTAATTAAACTACTAAACTATAGTTTAGTAGTTTAATTACGGTTATTATAACGTATTTGTCATCTGCTTGTATGTATCCATTATTTATTAATAGCCTACAAGTCTGCTGTCTGAATGATGATCAAATATATAATGATGAGTTTAATAAAGTTTATTGTACATCACACAAAAGATGAAGCGTCAGTTTTACTTCAGAAAATCACCGTAAGAGCTGAGTAAACACAGTAAGTTATAAGAAGTGTGCAAGTACATAAACGAATTTCGGTAGAGTTGATGAAGCATTCCTGTGGGCGGAGCTTAGTCAAAAAACTGTTCTAGTGACGTCATTAAAGAAGGAAGTAGAGGGATGTAGTCCAAACGAGTCGTTCGATGTAGGCGACTTCTGTTAAATAAAATATCTCGCTTGGCATTGAACTTTGAGCTTTATAATTTTACAGATATTATTTATGCTCTAACAGCAACATTACACACTAACTAAAGTTTGAAACATGGGATCACGAAGAACGGGACCTTTAATTATACATTTAAGTACTGAGTAATAATAATTAACTACATGTACTTACTATAGAGTTAGGATTAGGATGAGGGTTTGGTTTAGGGTTAATTGCATGTAATTATGCATAATTTATAGTTATTACTACAGTAATTACATGTAACATATGTAACAATGACACTGTAAAATAAAGTGTTACCGAAATTTCTTGCCCATTCTCAATGGGAAAGTGCCCTAGCAACATTACCCGGCAACATTGTTAAAAAAAGTTGCTAGTGTATCATTACCTTTAGAGGAGGTCTTGGCTAGGCTTAAGTCTGTTGGTCTGTTGATGAAGTTGGAAAAGTGTCAGTTCTGTTGGAAGGAACTTACCTTCTTAGGGTATCGGGTAACCAAAGACAGTATCCTACCTAACGAGGAGAACGTGAAGGCGGTGGTTGATTTTGTTACTCTAGTAAACACTAGGCAGGTGAGACAGTTCTCTGGGATGAGGAAGGTAGAGAATGTGCAGTTGCTCATGCCAACCGTGCTTTGCACAAGTCTGAACACCCTTACTCTACCCCTGAGAAGGAGCGCCTAGCGGTAATTTGGGCACTTGAGTATTTGAGAGCATACATTTATGGACTGCATGTCACAGTTTTTTTCAGATCACAGCAGTGTGAAGTCGTTGATGTCCCAACTAAACCCCACTGGCAGTTTTGAGATTATCCATAAACCTGGAGTGTCCAATAGCGTGACAGTGTGTCTTGAAAGCCCTTACTTTCTTGTGGTCAGCCGCTTGACGTTCTCCCTGATTGCGCTGTTCTTGGGGGTATGGACTTGCTTATGCCTGTGCTGTTTACGCTCAGAGATCACTTGAGAAGCCTAGAGCTGAATGACCCAGATGTTAGGAAGCTGTTTAGTGTGTTGGAGAAGGGTAAGGGTATGTCGCCGGAAGAAGATTCTCTTTTTGCTGTTCTTGATGGTCTTCTGTATCACAAAGACTCAAAATCTTCTTGTACATTGCACCTCATGAAAAAGTATTAAGCTTTTTGCTCCTCAGACTGTCAGAAGGTCTCTGTTGGATATACCTGCGAAGCATTTCTGCCTGACGCACCTCCGCCAGTGCCATTTGTGCTCCTCAGCCAGATCTTTTAGTGCCTTTGACACCCTGGCGCCTCTGACACCAAGAGGATTCAGGAGCCGTTGAGTGGAGATTCTAGTGAAGCCTCGACAGCCTACTTCCACTGGATAGGTGAAAGCACTCCACCCTGCCTCTGTGCATGCAGCTGAAAGATCTGCATACTTCTCCTTCTTCCTCTCAATAGCAGACTCCAGGCTGTCTTCCCATGGCTCAGTCAGTTCAACCATAATGACTGTTCTTGCGATAGCAGACTAGAGCACGATGTCTGGCCGGAGGGAGGTTACGGCGATCTGTTGTGGGAACTTCAGCTGGCGATCAAGATCAAGCTCTCAGCTCCCAGTTGCCTCTGGTTGACAGCAGGGACCACTCCTTTGTCTTGCTGCTTAACGTCTCACCCCCTTGCCTCACGAACAGAATCAGCACATGAGATGTTGCTGGGCTGGCCCTGTTGGCTTCCAGTCTACGTGTTTCGATGACTTCAGCTAATTTTCACAGGACCTGGTCGTGACGCCATCCATAACGTCCTTGGGTCAGTGCCGTTTTGCAGCTGGACAGGGTGTGCTGTAAGCTGTGGTTCTGATGGCTGAAAAGCTGGCAGATCTCCTCTGAGCCGTACCAGAGATGCAGATTCTGGGGGCTTGGGAGGGTGTCGTACGTGGCCCTGATTAGGAAGCTCAGCCTTGCTTGAGGCATTCTCCACAAATCGGCCCACGTCACGACCCTGTCGATGGTGGCCTCCCAGGTTTTCCATCTCCCTTGCTGGCACTGGCTCACTGCTTTGATCTTGTAGCCCTCCTCTTCCTCCCTCACGACTTCGAAGATCACCAGTTTTTTCCTCTCTGTCTTTGAGGCTTTGGCCCACATCTTAGGTGATGCAAGGCCTGCCCTACCCATGTTAACTATAAGTTAACTTATAACAGTGTAGAAATTATGTAGGCCAAATAAAAGATTCATTGTGCAGTCAGCTTCATTGCTTATAGCAGAACTTTTTGAGATTGTGATGAATTGAGGTGATAGCTTTTTTAGTGATTATAATTGGAGCTCTCTTTGCACGCTTTATAATCCAAACAGAATGTGAATAAACTTTTGTTTTGCTGCATTATGTAAGGCAATGGTTATAAATCATGCATACAGTATGCTTGCTTTTCTGTTTAAATTATAGTGGTTTCTGAACCACTTTAATAGCTGGTTTAATAACAAATCATTTACCGGGAACGTTTATACTGGGATGTGTAGGTTGTTGCTAGATGACACGTAACTTGAAACAATTTCATGTCATTTTTCCAGACAGATGTCGTTAGCCATTGACTTGCATAATATTTTTTTCCTACTACGGAAGACAATGGCTACTGTCAACTGGTTACCAACATTCTTCAAAATACCTTATTGTTTGTTCAACAGAAGTAAGAAACTCATACAGGTTTGGAACAACATAAGGGTGAGTAAATAATGACAGAATTTTCATTTTTGGGTGAACTATCCCTTTAAGTAATTTCATTAAGCTGGAAGATAGGCTAGTTCTTGTCTCATGTGCATATTTTCCACTGACACCAGTGGAACCAGTTTTTCTCTCTCTGGGCAACTGAACACTTCAACTTTGTGTTACAGTGTGCAAATTCTATTCACGCGTAACTGGGTGTGAAACAGTGATTAACATGGAAACTAAAAAATGGCACTTCATGACAAAAAAAAAGTTTCTGACCCCTTGGGCCTAAACAATAACGCAAGGCATTTTGATTGTAAACTTAGATGCAAGGTATGTTCATTTGCAGGTATCATATTGGTCATTACCTCAGCAACCACTTGCTTTGTACGCACTCCTTGTGAATGAAAAGTATCCGTACAACTGAGAAGCGGCAAGATCATTATTTAAGACTATTTAATTCTTTAGGATATTTGATATAGAAACTGACATTGTCAAGGAAGTTTAAGTACCTTTAAACTGGTATAAAATGTCATCAAGCTTAACCAGTATTACCGGTATTACCGTATCTCATCACAAACCTACTATGTGGCAAACTCGACTTTCTCAAATATGTGAAACAGCGTCATTTGTGATTGCTCAGAAACTTTTTGAGGAATTGCAAAATAATGCATGAAACAGTTTGTTTTTAGAATTTATCGTTATAACTTAAGAACATAATGTAACTAATATTCCTGCCATAAAGCCCCCCAAACCAGAAACTGTATTATAATTTTTTTTTGGAAGAGGTGGTTTCTGCAAAACATGCAGGATACATAAACAAACATGAAGGATACATAAACAAACATGAAAAACTCTATACTACTCTAAAACTTTTTATTGTCACGTGTAAATAATGAGGATTTAGTAACAGATGTGAAATAGTAACAATTTATTTGGCAAGTTCAGAATGAAGTAGAAATCGAGGGTCAGATGGCTGGTGCAGATAATTGCTGCTCTTGGCAACGCAGGGAAGCGGTGGGCAAAGATCCTAGTGAAGAACCCAGCTGAGAAGAGTCCACAGCCACGGGAACAGAATTCCCACAGGAACACGAAGAAATACCAGAGAATAATTCCAGAGAGCTCAAACAGGAACTGGACAGCAGGAGAAAGCCAAACAATCTGACAACACAGGACTGATAGCACAGACATTAAATAGCTGAGTTGATGAGCCTCAGCTGTCGCCGATCAGCTCATCAGTGACAATCAGCCGACACAGACACATTCACAAAGAGAGAGAGATAGAGAATGAGTCAGTGAACACATGAACCGTGACATTTATACATTCTTTTTTTTCCATTGGTTTGGACACAAAGATGAAAGTTTTGAAAATTTTAAATGATTGAAGTTACATGAACGACCAACGGTCTGTTTCCTTTTTCATGTTCTTGCAGCTTAAACGGTTAGTTCACTCAAAATATGTGTCATTATTTATGTACCCTCATGTTGATCCAAACCCATAAGACCTTCGTTCATCTTCATAAACACAAATTAAGATTTTTTAGTGAAATCTGAGATATTTCTGTCCCTCCATTTAAAATCTATTAAAATCTTTCATAAAGAGATCGTAAAATAAATCCATAAGAATAGAGGGATTTAAACCAAGTCTTCTGAAGAAACACGATCGCTTCATATGATGAACAGATTTAATTTAGGCTTTTATTTACATATAAACAGTGATCAGCAAACAATGTTTACAGTATTCAAATTTGGTAAACAGTAGCTCAAGCATGAGAACCAATGAGGTTCATTCTCGTGTTACGCAGCACGTTTAAGCTTCAGCAAGAACCAATGAGGTTAATTCTCGTGTTACGCAGCACGTTTGAGCTTCAGCAAGAACCAATGAGGTTCATTCTTGTGTTATGCATCACGTTTGAGCTTCAGCAAGAACCAATGAGGTTCATTCACGTGTTACGCATCACGTTTGAGCTTCAGCAAGAACCAATGAGGTTCATTCTCATGTTACCCAGCACGTTTGAGTTTCAGCAAGAACCAATGAGGTTCATTCTCATGTTACCCAGCACGTTTGAGCTTCAGCAAGAACCAATGAGGTTAATTTTCGTGTTACGCAGCACGTTTGAGCTTCAGCAAGAACCAATGAGGTTCATTCTCGTGTTACGCTGCACGTTTGAGCTTCAGCAAGAACCAATGAGGTTCATTTTCGTGTTTCGCAGCACGTTTGAGCTTCTGCAAGAACCAATGAGGTTCATTCTCATGTTACGCAGCACGTTTGAGCTTCAGCAAGAACCAACGAGGTTCATTCTCATGTTTCGCAGCACGTTTGAGCTTCAGCAAGAACCAATGAGGTTCATTCTCATGTTTCGCAGCACGTTTGAGCTTCAGCAAGAACCAACGAGGTTCATTCTCATGTTTCGCAGCACGTTTGAGCTTCAGCAAGAACCAACGAGGTTCATTCTCATGTTACGCAGCACGTTTGAGCTTCAGCAAGAACCAACGAGGTTCATTCTCATGTTACGCAGCACGTTTGAGCTTCAGCAAGAACCAACGAGGTTCATTCTCATGTTTCGCAGCACGTTTGAGCTTCAGCAAGAACCAATGAGGTTCATTCTCATGTTACGCTGCACGTTTGAGCTTCAGCAAGAACCAATGAGGTTCATTCTCATGTTATACAGAACGTTTGAGCTTCAGCAAGAACCAACGAGGTTCATTCTCATGTTACGCTGCACGTTTGAGCTTCAGCAAGAACCAATGAGGTTCATTCTCGAGTTATACAGAACGTTTGAACTTCAGCAAGAACCAATGAAGATCATTCTTGTGCTATAAAGAATGTTTGAGCTTCAGCAAGAACCAATGAGGATCATTCTCGTGCTATACAGAACGTTTGAGCTTCAGCAAGAACCAATGAGGTTCATTCTCGAGTTATACAGAACGTTTGAACTTCAGCAAGAACCAATGAAGATCATTCTTGTGCTATAAAGAATGTTTGAGCTTCAGCAAGAACCAATGAGGATTATTCTCGTGTTATACAGAACGTTTGAGCTTCAGCAAGAACCAATAAGGTTCATTCTCGTGTTACTCAGCACGTTTGAGCTTCAGCAAGAACCAATGAGGTTCATTCTCGTGTTATACAGAACATTTGAGGTTCAGCAAGAACCAATGAGGATCATTCTCGAGTTATACAGAACGTTTGAGCTTCAGCAAGAACCAATGAGGTTAATTCTCGTGTTACGCAGCACGTTTGAGCTTCAGCAAGAACCAATGAGGTTAATTATCGTGTTACGCAGCACGTTTGAGCTTCAGCAAGAACCAGTGAGGTTCATTCTTGTGTTATACAGAACGTTTGAGCTTCAGCAAGAACCAATGAGGATCATTCTCGTGTTATACAGAACGTTTGAGCTTCAGCAAGAACCAATGAGGTTCATTCTCGTGTTACGCAGCACGTTTGAGCATCAGCAAGAACCAATGAGGTTTATTCTCGTGTTATACAGAACGTTTGAGCTTCAGCAGGAACCAATGAGGTTCATTCTCGTGTTACACAGAACGTTTGAGCTTCAGCAAGAACCAATGAGGTTCATTCGTGTTACGGAGCACGTTTGAGCTTTAGCAAGAACCAATGAGGTTCATTTGTGTTGCGCAGCACGTTTGAGCTTCAGCAAGAACCAATGAGGTTCATTCGTGTTACGCAGCACATTTGAGCTTCAGCAAGAACCAATGAGGTTAATTCTCGTGTTACGCAGCACGTTTGAGCTTCAGCAAGAACCAATGAGGTTAATTCTCGTGTTACGCAGCACGTTTGAGCTTCAGCAAGAACCAGTGAGGTTCATTCTTGTGTTATACAGAACGTTTGAGCTTCAGCAAGAACCAATGAGGATCATTCTCGTGTTATACAGAACGTTTGAGCTTCAGCAAGAACCAATGAGGTTCATTCTCGTGTTACGCAGCACGTTTGAGCATCAGCAAGAACCAATGAGGTTTATTCTCGTGTTATACAGAACGTTTGAGGTGGTGGTGGCGCAATGGATAAAACACATGCCTTTGGTGTGAGAGACCCGGGTTCGAATCCACTGTAAGACACCAATGTGTCCCTGAGCAAGACACTTAACCCCTAGTTGCTCCAGAGGCGTGCGACCTCTGACATATATATAGCAATTGTAAGTCGCTTTGGATAAAAGCGTCAGCTAAATGAATAAATGTAAATGTAAATGTAAACCAATGAGGTTCATTCTCATGTTACATAGAACGTTTGAGCTTCAGCAAGAACCAATGAGGTTCATTCTCATGTTTCGCAGCACGTTTGAGCTTCAGCAAGAACCAATGAGGTTCATTCTCATTTTTCGCAGCACGTTTGAGCTTCAGCAAGAACCAATGAGGTTAATTCTCGTGCTATACAGAACGTTTGAGCTTCAGCAAGAACCAATGAGGTTCATTCTCGAGTTATACAGAATGTTTGAACTTCAGCAAGAACCAATGAAGATCATTCTTGTGCTATAAAGAATGTTTGAGCTTCAGCAAGAACCAATGAGGATCATTCTCGTGTTATACAGAACGTTTGAGCTTCAGCAAGAACCAACGAGGTTCATTCTCATGTTTCGCAGCACGTTTGAGCTTCAGCAAGAACCAATGAGGTTCATTCTCATGTTATACAGAATGTTTGAGCTTCAGCAAGAACCAACGAGGTTCATTCTCGTGTTACGCAGAACGTTTGAGCTTCAGCAAGAACCAACGAGGTTCATTCTCATTTTACGCAGCACGTTTGAGCTTCAGCAAGAACCAATGAGGTTCATTCTCATGTTTCGCAGCACGTTTGAGCTTCAGCAAGAACCAATGAGGTTCATTCTTGTGTTATACAGAACGTTTGAGCTTCAGCAAGAACCAATGAGGTTCATTCTCATGTTATACAGAACGTTTGAGCTTCAGCAAGAACCAATGAGATTCATTCTCGTGTGTCGTGGAAATTCTTTCTAGACTTTAATCAATAATTGGAAGACAGTTGGAGATCTCAAAAGTTTAACAAGTATAAGTTTATTTCTTGCAAGAAAGGCAGTTCACACAACAGGCAGAGTCTGAAATGAGAAGGGCCCTGACTTCTCCTTTTGCCCAGTTTATATACACCAAAACTTCACCATATCTACCCTTCCCTTTCTTATCCTCCTAGTACCAGAGCTTCTCTTTCTATTGTTCGACCCCGTGTACCGTTGTTATCTTTCACACATAGTCTAACACCACTTTGCTATACCCACATACACACACCCACATATGTCATTTAAAAAACTCCAAAGTATATATATATTTTCACTCTTAGCACAAGCAAGCTTATCCGTATTTAGAAAGAACAAACTGTTCTTTCTGCAAATGTCCTTTTAACCTCGTTCTTCAGCAGTAAGGAAGAAGATGATATGCAACTTGCAGTTTCTTTAACACCATATATGGTTTAAGCTGGCTAAATTAAAAAAATTCCATTATACGTGTTACGCAGCACATTTGAGCTTCAGCAAGAACCAATGAGGTTCATTCTCGTGTTATACAGAACGTTTGAGCTTCAGCAAGAACCAATGAGGTTCATTCTCGTGTTATACAGAACGTTTGAGCTTCAGCAAGAACCAATGAGGTTCATTCTCGTGTTATACAGAACGTTTGAGCTTCAGCAGGAACCAATGAGGTTCATTCACATGTTATGCAGCACGTTTGAGCTTCAGCAAGAACCAATGAGATTCATTCTCATGTTACACAGAACGTTTGAGCTTTAGCAAGAACCAATGAGGTTCATTCTCATGTTTCGCAGCACGTTTGAGTTTCAGCAAGAACCAGTGAGGTTCATTCTTATGTTACGCATCATGTTTGAGATTCAGCAAGAACCAATGAGGTTCATTCTCGTGTTTCGCAGCACGTTTGACCTTCAGTAAGAACCAATGAGGTTCATTCTCATGTTTCGCAGCACGTTTGAGCTTCAGTAAGAACCAATGAGGTTCATTCTCGTGTTATACAGAACGTTTGAGCTTCAGCAAGAACCAATGAGGTTCATTCTCGTGTTATACAGAACGTTTGAGCTTCAGCAAGAACCAATGAGGTTCATTCTCGAGTTATACGGAACGTTTGAACTTCAGCAAGAACCAATGAAGATCATTCTTGTGCTATAAAGAATGTTTGAGCTTCAGCAAGAACCAATGAGGATTATTCTCGTGTTATACAGAACGTTTGAGCTTCAGCAAGAACCAATAAGGTTCATTCTCGTGTTACTCAGCACGTTTGAGCTTCAGCAAGAACCAATGAGGTTCATTCTCGTGTTATACAGAACATTTGAGGTTCAGCAAGAACCAATGAGGATCATTCTCGAGTTATACAGAACGTTTGAGCTTCAGCAAAAACCAATGAGGATCATTCTCGTGTTATACAGAACGTTTGAGCTTCAGCAAGAACCAATGAGGTTAATTCTCGTGTTACGCAGCATGTTTGAGCTTCAGCAAGAACCAATGAGGTTAATTCTCGTGTTACACAGCACGTTTGAGCTTCAGCAAGAACCAATGAGGTTCATTCTCGTGTTATACAGAACGTTTGAGCTTCAGCAAGAACCAATGAGGATCATTCTCGTGTTATACAGAACGTTTGAGCTTCAGCAAGAACCAATGAGGTTCATTCTCGTGTTACGCAGCACGTTTGAGCATCAGCAAGAACCAATGAGGTTTATTCTCGTGTTATACAGAACGTTTGAGCTTCAGCAGGAACCAATGAGGTTCATTCCTGTGTTACACAGAACGTTTGAGCTTCAGCAAGAACCAATGAGGTTCATTCGTGTTACGGAGCACGTTTGAGCTTTAGCAAGAACCAATGAGGTTCATTTGTGTTGCGCAGCACGTTTGAGCTTCAGCAAGAACCAATGAGGTTCATTCGTGTTACGCAGCACATTTGAGCTTCAGCAAGAACCAATGAGGTTCATTCTCGTGTTACGCAGCACGTTTGAGCTTCAGCAAGAACCAATGAGGTTCATTCTCATGTTTCGCAGCACGTTTGAGTTTCAGCAAGAACCAATGAGGTTCATTCGTGTTACGCAGCACATTTGAGCTTCAGCAAGAACCAATGACGTTCATTCTCGTGTTACGCAGCACGTTTGAGCTTCAGCAAGAACCAATGAGGTTCATTCTCGTGTTTCGCAGGACGTTTGAGTTTCAGCAAGAGCCAATGAGGTTCATTCTCGTGTTACGCAGCACGTTTGAGTTTCAGCAAGAACCAGTGAGGATCATTCTCGTGTTACGCAGCACGTTTGAGCTTCAGCAAGAACCAATGAGGTTCATTCTCGTGTTACGCAGCACGTTTGAGCTTCAGCAAGAACCAATGAGGTTCATTCTCATGTTTCGCAGCACGTTTGAGTTTCAGCAAGAACCAGTGAGGTTCATTCTCATCTTATACAGAACGTTTGAGCTTCAGCAAGAACCAATGAGGTTCATTCTCGTGTTACGCAGCACGTTTGAGCATCAGCAAGAACCAATGAGGTTCATTCTCGTCTTATACAGAACGTTTGAGCTTCAGCAAGAACCAATGAGGTTCATTCTCGAGTTATACAGAACGTTTGAGTTTCAGCAAGAACCAATTAGGTTCATTCTCGTGTTACGCAGCACGTTTGAGCATCAGCAAGAACCAATGACGTTCATTCTCGTCTTATACAGAACGTTTGAGCTTCAGCAAGAACCAATGAGGTTCATTCTCGAGTTATACAGAACGTTTGAGTTTCAGCAAGAACCAATGAGGTTCATTCTCGTGTTATACAGAACGTTTGAGCTTCAGCAGGAACCAATGAGGTTCATTCTCGTGTTACACAGAACGTTTGAGCTTCAGCAAGAACCAATGAGGTTCATTCGTGTTACGCAGCACGTTTGAGCTTCAGCAAGAACCAATGAGGTTCATTCGTGTTACGCAGCACGTTTGAGCTTCAGCAACAACCAATGAGGTTCATTCGTGTTACGCAGCACATTTGAGCTTCAGCAAGAACCAATGAGGTTTATTCTCATGTTTCGCAGCACGTTTGAGCTTCAGCAAGAACCAATGAGGTTCATTCTCGTGTTACGCAGCACGTTTGAGCTTCAGCAAGAACCAATGAGGTTCATTCTCATGTTTCGCAGCACGTTTGAGTTTCAGCAAGAACCAATGAGGTTCATTCTCGTGTTACGCAGCACGTTTGAGCTTCAGCAAGAACCAATGAGGTTCATTCTCGTGTTACGCAGCACTTTTGAGCTTCAGCAAGAACCAATGAGGTTCATTCTCGTGTTTCGCAGCACGTTTGAGTTTCAGCAAGAACCAATGAGGTTCATTCTCGTGTTACACAGAACGTTTGAGCTTCAGCAAGAACCAATGAGGTTCATTCTCGTGTTTTGCAGCACGTTTGAGCTTCAGCAAGAACCAATGAGGTTCAATCTCATGTTTCGCAGCACGTTTGAGCTTCAGCAAGAACCAGTGAGGTTCATTCTTGAGTTATACAAAAGTTTTGAGCTTCAGCAAGAACCAATGAGGTACATTCTCATATTACGCATCAGTTTTGAGCTTCAGCAAGAACCAATGAGGTTCATTCTCGTGTTATACAGAAGTTTTGAGCTTCAGCAAGAACCAATGAGGTTCATTCTCATGTTTCGCAGCACGTTTGAGCTTCAGCAAGAACCAATGAGGTTCATTCTCGTGTTATACAGAAGTTTTGAGCTTCAGCAAGAACCAATGAGGTTCATTCTCGTGTTATACAGAAGTTTTGAGCTTCAGCAAGAACCAATGAGGTTCATTCTCATGTTTCGCAGCAAGTTTGAGCTTCAGCAAGAACCAATGAGGTTCATTCTCATGTTATACAGAAGTTTTGAGCTTCAGCAAGAACCAATGAGGTTCATTCTCGTGTTATACAGAAGTTTTGTGCTTCAGCAAGAACCAATGAGGTTCATTCTCGTGTTATACAGAAGTTTTGAGCTTCAGCAAGAACTAATGAGTTTCATTCTCGTTACGCATCACGTTTGAGCTTCTGCAATAACTAATGAGGTTCATTCTCATGTTTCGCTGCACGTTTGAGCTTCAGCAAGAACCAATGAGGTTCATTCTCATGTTATACAGAACGTTTGAACTTCAGCAAGAACCAATGAGGTTCATTCTCGTGTTACGCAGCACGTTTGAGCTTCTGCAAGAACTAATGAGGTTCATTCTCATGTTTCGCTGCACGTTTGAGCTTCAGCAAGAACCAATGAGGTTCATTCTCATGTTATACAGAACGTTTGAACTTCAGCAAGAACCAATGAGGTTCATTCTCGTGTTACGCAGCACGTTTGAGCTTCTGCAAGAACTAATGAGGTTCATTCTCATGTTATACAGAACGTTTGAGCTTCGGCAGGAACCAATGAGGTTCATTCGTGTTACGCAGCACGTTTGAGCTTCAGCAAGAACCAATGAGGTTCATTCGTGTTACGCAGCACGTTTGAGCTTCAGCAACAACCAATGAGGTTCATTCGTGTTACGCAGCACATTTGAGCTTCAGCAAGAACCAATGAGGTTTATTCTCATGTTTCGCAGCACGTTTGAGCTTCAGCAAGAACCAATGAGGTTCATTCTCGTGTTACGCAGCACGTTTGAGCTTCAGCAAGAACCAATGAGGTTCATTCTCATGTTTCGCAGCACGTTTGAGTTTCAGCAAGAACCAATGAGGTTCATTCTCGTGTTATGCAGCACGTTTGAGCTTCAGCAAGAACCAATGAGGTTAATTCTCGTGTTACGCAGCACGTTTGAGCTTCAGCAAGAACCAATGAGGTTCATTCTCGTGTTTCGCAGCACGTTTGAGTTTCAGCAAGAACCAATGAGGTTCATTCTCGTGTTACACAGAACGTTTGAGCTTCAGCAAGAACCAATGAGGTTCATTCTCGTGTTTTGCAGCACGTTTGAGCTTCAGCAAGAACCAATGAGGTTCATTCTCATGTTTCGCAGCACGTTTGAGCTTCAGCAAGAACCAGTGAGGTTCATTCTCGAGTTATACAAAAGTTTTGAGCTTCAGCAAGAACCAATGAGGTACATTCTCGTATTACGCATCAGTTTTGAGCTTCAGCAAGAACCAATGAGGTTCATTCTCGTGTTATACAGAAGTTTTGAGCTTCAGCAAGAACCAATGAGGTTCATTCTCATGTTTCGCAGCACGTTTGAGCTTCAGCAAGAACCAATGAGGTTCATTCTCGTGTTATACAGAAGTTTTGAGCTTCAGCAAGAACCAATGAGGTTCATTCTCGTGTTATACAGAAGTTTTGAGCTTCAGCAAGAATGAATGAGGTTCATTCTCATGTTTCGCAGCACATTTGAGCTTCAGCAAGAACCAATGAGGTTCATTCTCATGTTATACAGAAGTTTTGAGCTTCAGCAAGAACCAATGAGGTTCATTCTCGTGTTATACAGAAGTTTTGAGCTTCAGCAAGAACCAATGAGGTTCATTCTCATGTTTCGCAGCACGTTTGAGCTTCAGCAAGAACCAATGAGGTTCATTCTCGTGTTATACAGAAGTTTTGAGCTTCAGCAAGAACCAATGAGGTTCATTCTCGTGTTATACAGAAGTTTTGAGCTTCAGCAAGAATGAATGAGGTTCATTCTCATGTTTCGCAGCACATTTGAGCTTCAGCAAGAACCAATGAGGTTCATTCTCATGTTATACAGAAGTTTTGAGCTTCAGCAAGAACCAATGAGGTTCATTCTCGTGTTATACAGAAGTTTTGTGCTTCAGCAAGAACCAATGAGGTTCATTCTCGTGTTATACAGAAGTTTTGAGCTTCAGCAAGAACTAATGAGTTTCATTCTCGTTACGCATCACGTTTGAGCTTCTGCAATAACTAATGAGGTTCATTCTCATGTTTCGCTGCACGTTTGAGCTTCAGCAAGAACCAATGAGGTTCATTCTCATGTTATACAGAACGTTTGAACTTCAGCAAGAACCAATGAGGTTCATTCTCGTGTTACGCAGCACGTTTGAGCTTCTGCAAGAACTAATGAGGTTCATTCTCATGTTATACAGAACGTTTGAGCTTCGGCAGGAACCAATGAGGTTCATTCTTTTGCGTCAACCAAGTGCGGTTGAGCTCTATGTGTTCACTGATCAATGTTTATACGTGTATAAAAGTCTAAATTCAATCTGTTCATCATATAAAGCGATTGTTTCTCTTCAAGCGACTTGGATTAAACTGTATGATTCATTCATTTTAAGATCACTTTATGAATGTTTTGGGTGAATAGACTTACAATGGAGGGACAGAAATCCTTTCTGATTTCATTAAAAATATCTTCATTTGTGTTACGAAGATGAATGACGGTCTTATGGGTTTGGAACAACATGAGGGTTCATAAATGATGACAGATTTTTAATTTTGGGGTGAACTAACCCATAAACTTGTGGAGGATTGTGCTTGCAATGGCAAGATCATGGGTTTGATTCCAATGTGAAACACAAAGGGTGAATTCAGGTTGATTGGGACACTTTTGCCTTTGAGATGACTGGGAGAAATGTCCCAATCAACCCGAATACATCCTACACTTTCTATGTATATATGTTGAATGTACTGTAGGCCACTCCAAATTAAAGCGGCAAATATTGTTTTGCAAGTTCGTGTTATCTGTGACATGTTTTGGCGGTTTTATAGCCACCAGCTTTTCGAGTTTGAGCGCACAACCGTCTTCTGCTCAAGCTGAAAGCGTTTCGACACAAGTGCAGAATAATGCAGCCCAGCGCTCTGTTTGTTCCCACTTCTTTTTCGGTCTGCCACAGCCTGTAATTATCTACAGCTGAAAACAAGTGCATGCTGAAATGCCCATTGGGCCATAGAAATGGAATTATAGCCCGCGTCGCTTTCCTTTCTCTACAGAGAGAATGCTTCTTTTTGTGGCAGAGAATGTGTGTTTAGTTTAGTTTGAACTATTTTGGCAAGGAGGGGGCTCTCGGCAGGCCAGCCGCGCGCGACGTCTTTGTTAAACGTCTTGATGATGGAAAATTGATCAGGCTTGAATCAGAGGTTCAATATATGGTCTCCCTCAGTCTATTGTCTAGGTGAATTTGCACATGGTGAAGGGCCACAGGCAGGTTGCTATTAATATGACAGCCTACTCCATATCCAGCTATAATTTCTAATGAAATACCTAATCTCCATTATTTTGATCCAGGCGGGCGATAGCGTAGAAGAAAAGGAGAGAAGAGGGAGAAAAGGCTTTTCTTTGTGCTTTTCCGTACGAGAAATGGCAAACCGATCATTTTTGTCAAGTTCTTTTTTGAAGCCGACCGAAATGCTTGTGGATTGCCACAGTTTAAAAAGGCGCCCAGATAAAGCCATTCAAGGCGCTGAATGCAGACGCCATCTGTTTTTTTTCTTTCTATTTCCTCTTTTTTTTCTCCTTTTTCAATCCTTGTAATCAAATTTGAGCAAAATCAAATGGAAGGGGGAGTTTCAATGAAAGTACCTTTTGTTGGGCTGAAACGAGCAAGTAATTTACAAACTGCCCTTCCTTTGTGTGGGAGGCTAAAGGAAAAAAGAAATCAGTAGCTTTTAAAGCTAGGCCTCGCTGCGACTCCGCAGATAATGAAAGCCGTCTGTGTTGTGGGCTAGAGAGCATTTCAAAGGCAGGCCTGACTCAGGGTTACACTGCTAAAAAACCTGCGTGTGTTTGTTTTGTGGGGAGAGCAGATCCAGTCTTCAACGCAGTACGGACACGGGGTGAGTCGGCGAAGGAGGACACCTTCTTTCAGCTGGAAACCGTTACTGAACATGTGGGAATCTAAGAGGACTTGAGCCTACTTGCCTTCACAATCCGTACGGATGGAGCCGTTGCTACGTTTTCTCCCTGCCGCTTCACTGTGGAAGATTGCCGGAAGGTGAGTCCCTTGGGATTTCTTCTCCTGATGATTCCCGTCAGTCCGCGACTCGTCTGTGCCAAAATGTAAATGAGTTTTTTTAAGATAAGCAGTGATTTATGGCTGGGCACAGGAGTGTGGTGTGCGTTCACTTGGCTGTAGAGGGCAGAGCGGGTAATAGTCACACCGACTATCCCAAATGTCTTCTTCGTAATTAGTATTAGAAAGTTTACTGGTTGTTGAGAGATCACATAATATTTGTTCAATTATTAAGTAGGACTGTTGTGTTTGGCTTGGTTTTTTTTCCTTTTGAGAATGAATTCTCTCATAACTCTGAATTATAAATGAAGTTTTACTTGTTGCATTGAACAAGTCATCTTTGGGACTTTATTTATTACATATTTATAGAATATTTATAACATATTTTCTTTAAATGGCACCGAACAATGCTTAATGCTTATGCACACTATGCTTCATTGAACTTATGCATGACTTACCTTTTCATCTGCAAAAAAAAAAAGTTTTCATTTATACGTACTTTTATTCTAATTAGCCAAGTTTCAAAGCTAGTTTCACTCTCTGGTCTACTTTTAACAATAGACAAACTGTGGCACATTTAAATGAGCCGGTATATTGAAATGTCAAAATTTGCACTGGAACAAAAAACAGGCAAAATTCAATCTGAGTCTGAATAGAATATTAAATAAGTCGACTCTCTACCGCCACCCAACCATAAGCAAGAGCCCGCGTCAGGCCGCCCATGGGAGAGGCAGTCAGTCAGGCGGAGTGCATCATTTACTGCTCATTCTGTACATAATGCATTCTGGGATCATTCATGTGTGTATTATAGCAGGAATTATGCAATCTGTATTGATACAGGATTATAAAGCTTGGCCATTACCTCTCATTACCATGCTTAAAAAAAAAAAAATACTTTCTAATTCTGGGTTAAATGAACAAAACAAACAAACGTGCACTTCCAGTGGAAGTCTATGTGGCAACTGTCTGTTCCATTGACGAACTATCAACACTGTTTTGTTTGTTTATACAAACCGAGTCACTAGTCAAATTTATTGCTTGCGGCGACTAACGTTTAGTTAATTTTTCCAATACGTTAAAAGATAGAAAGTGTTTCAAGTATTTTAAGGTGCCACTAATAAAAGCTGATGAATTAGTGTTGCGTTCCTTAATGTGTGTAATCATATGTCACCCGTTGGTGTTTTACGCGACCAGCTGAGGTTTATCGGATAAATCTGTCTCAATTATGTGTCATGAACGCATCCCCCTCAGGGGCGTCAATACCAATGACTTAATGGGCTGCTAACGGAAGGGGGGTTGTGTGAGTGGATGGGCGGTACTGACCGCCAATTACAGCCCAATGAGCCGCGGCCAGTCAACTGCTGGTGATCATAGCCCATTTACACACGACCCAGCGGCTCAAAACCTCTCTGGGTTTAACCGTCCGACCCTCCATTCTGATCCTGAAGCTTCCTAATGCTCATTTGATAGTAGGTTAGTCTAATATTGGGCTAATCATGCAAATTATAATAGCTTTGGGTTTATTTGACATCAGTTGTTCTGGAATATAGGCTTAATATGCAAAAAATTTAGTGCAAAGTAATAGATTTGAATGGAATTCACATTTAATGTAGGTTAAATATGCTTTAGGCGGAAATATTGTTGTTTCACGCACTGGTCAATTTTAAGATTTTGGGCTATTTGGCTTTTGATAACGTGTTGTTTCAAACTAGTGGAGAGTTTCAGGCTTCTGTGTATATCTTTTAAGGCCGTTTTCACAAAACGAGTTCTTTCTCCGTTTCAGCAGCACTTATATACACCAAACTTTACAGTTCTATTCCTATCTATATGCTGAAGGTTTTTACCGAAGGGTTTGTTCATTTATTATCCACCTGATTTTACACAGGGTTTTTATTCCTAAAAAAAAAAAACATGGTTGAAATGTATAGTTTGTCTGTATTTTCTAATTTATGTGTGATAAAAACAGATTTCCAAAATCCCCTCTGTAAATAAAAACTTTACCTCTAATATGTCAACAAAATGAAACAAGAAAGTTGAACTTGGCTTTATCCAATGTTCAGATTTATGTTCTGGAAATGCATGCAAATTAAGGCATATTTAATTGAACAATGCCTCGTTTCCCTATTTAAGCGTATTTTAACTTAAAAATGTTTGAAATTCTTAATGCAATCAATCAAGTATGGCGATATCTATTATAGCTAAATATTTTACCCTATTTACCTGGGGTGTCTTGTCATAAAAACAATGTCACAATAAAAAAATATTAGTGGTCCTAAAAATAAGCTTACTTTTTAAAAAGCAAAATAGTCTATTTTATTGTTTTCTTTAAAAAAAATTGACTTAAAACATGACTCTGCGATGTTTTCATTCCTTCTGTAGCGTTCTTCTGTTCATTAAATACAGGTTTTAGTCCAAATGGACCAAAAAATGATCCATGGCGATTTGCAGAAGCAATCAGAGGTGCCGGTGCGATTAGACTTAAATGCAGGAACATTGATGTAGGACTAATCTTAGACCACTTTGTCTCTCTCAGAGCTCTCTGGGCAAGGTGTCTCGAGCACCTACTTGCCTTAAAACCAGAAATTAAAACGATTTATAGACAAACCCTAGCAAAGAGGACCCTAACCCTATATTTAAGCCCAGAAGTAGCTCTTCCACATGGAAAGCTGTAATTAATAGGGCCAAAGACCCTACTGAAGTCTCACCTCTCCGTAATCTTGGAATGTAAATGAGGGGTTTAGCGCTGATATTACTGGACGTTCAGGAGAAACTGCAGAATTAGGACCTCAATCTTGGTTTTTCAGCAGACGTCAGGTTCACCTGAGACGGGAACTACAGAAACGGTGATAGTGAACAGTTAGCAGGCTAATGCGTAGGCTAATACACGTTTGCTACGGCAGCTTAATATTAAATTTACTGATGCTAGCAGTTAAAATGTATCTGCCTTGCACAAAAAATTGTCTATTCCAATTTTGCACCTGTGATGTTTCATTAGCGCTGTGTGAAATACGATTTTAACCAACTTTAAGCAGCATGGCATTGCTAAAATTGCAAACAGAACCGTAAGACATGCTGGGCTGACCCTGCCACGCGCTAAAGTCTCAGTCGCTCGACTGCAAATGGACTTTAAGATGGGTGCATTCTGTATAGCACACATTGGTAAAGCTGTTCAGGTTTTATTGCTGCAGCGTTTTCCCTGGGGAAAAAAAGGCACACATGAAATTGACCCTGTTTATTAATTTAATGCATGTTCCTGCATGTCTTATTTTGAATGATACTTCAGCGCACATTAAAAACGACTTGACCATTATTCGTGATTCAGTTGATGGATACAATAAAGTGCCATCCTACATTTTTTTTCGTATTTAAAGTTTCACTCGGAAAACTGCATCAGATTATGAAATTAAATCGACTTGTGAAGAAGGTTTTACATTCACAAACCATAATTTGTAATCGTTTTGGTAGAAACGGTACATAAGGTACATAAGGTACACTGTAAAAAAAAAATATATAGGCCAACGTGTTCCTGTACTTTGCATTCACAACACAAAATACATTTTTCTTGCTACTTTTGACTTTTTATACTTATTATTACTACTAATACTATTTATGTAATCATACTAATTTTGTATACTGAACCAAATGCAACTAGCATGTCACTTATATGTATGTTTTTGAACATTAAATGAAACAAAAACTATCTTATGCTAGCAGAGGCTGCATTTATTTGATCAAAAATACAGTAACAACAGTAATATTGTAAAAAAAGAACTGTTTTCTAGGTGAATATATAATAAAATGTAATTTATTCCCGTATTTTTATTCTGATTTGGTGCTCAAGAAACATTTCTGATTATTACCAATGTTGAAGACAGTTGTGATGCTATACGTATTTTTGTGGAAACCATGATAATTATTGTTTTCAGGGTTATTTGATTAATAGAAAGGTCAAAAGAGCAACTAATTTGAAATATTTTGTTACATTTAAAATGTCTTCACTGTCACTTTTTAAAATTTTTATATCCTTGCTAAATAAAAGTATTAATTTCTTTTTAAAAAGCATCTGCAACATGCAAATAAATAAATATATTCCGCAGTCATTATTGTTAATGTTGATTTCATCATTGCATTTCATCGATGCAGCTTCTGATTGGCCATTATGACTGAAGTGTGACATCAGTGATGTCTGTGGCTCCTCCCCCTTCAATATCACATTGCATCATTTTCACGAGTGACATCATCATGCGCTGTTTTAAAGTCTCAAAAAGCATTTGCTGATTCAAAGATGCATTTTGTGAGAGCTGGATGCTGTTATTATATAAAACATTAATTAAATATCAAAGGTTAGATGCTTCCTGTCTGTGCATGATGAATATACACCATGATGGCTGTCATTTGGCCCAAAAAAATGAGTAAGTAATGTGCAGTAATGACACACACGAAACACTTTCCTTCCATTTTCCTTGAGGATTGCACTCGGCTGCCATTAAGAGGACCCATGCGGAGAGCAGATGTGAAAACGGCAAAATATCTGATAAACAGAAGTGCATTTATTGTGGCAGTTGTTAAATAATAATGTTGATTATATGTTGGCAGAGCACAGATGTGGTGATTGTCTGTCATGGATGTGACAGTTAGAATAGAAAAGGACATTTTTAGGGAGATGTTGCAGTTTTCTGAGGGATGCACTTTGTTCTCGATCTGTCCAATCAGAACTGTGAGATGGTAATGCAATATAATCTTTAGGCATTAACAAAGTTTTTAAACTGAGATTTTAGACGCACGAATGTAGTTGCTGTCACGCTGATGTCTTATGCAGGAAAACAAACAACAGCTAATAAAACAGCGGGACAAATTGGAATGGAAATGCAATTTATATTATAATGCGATAAACACATATAGATTCACAATTTAATTGAATAAGTGATCAGCAAATAAGTAACTTTCATGTTAATGTGAAAAACAACAACAACAAAAAAACAGTGAGACAAAAAAAGCTACAATTACAAAAATAAATATAAAATATATTAAATTGTTAGGATAAATATATTATTTGTATTTCCAAGTGTATTTATGTATCTGTGTGTGTTGTGTAAAAATCTGTTTATCTGTCTGTCTGTCTGTCTGTCTGTCTGTCTGTCTGTCTGTCTGTCTGTCTATCTATCTATCTATCTATCTATCTATCTATCTATCTATCTGTCTGTCTGTCTGTCTTTCTGTCTTTCTGTCTATCTATCTATCTATCTATCTATCTATCTATCTATCTGTCTAT